>CM075876.1:27587057-28101854 GCA_038021265.1 Cyprinella venusta
TCAGCTGGATTCAAAAGCCGGTTATCTAGTTTCTGTGAATAGAGTCAGTTTATGATTCTTGCACAGAAGGTCACTCATGTAGTATTGCTATAGATTTCAGATGTCATATTTCAGAGGAATCAATCTACCTTATCTTGAAAAGGTCAAAATACTTGTAAAGTTGCTTACTGGGTGAATATCACAGAAATATGTACTGGTAAAATATATTTATTTTTCTTTGTTTCAGCATTTGGCATGGCAATATAGCAGTCCACCCACACAGTCTCAATAGTGTAATTGCATTTATCCAGATATTTGACTGTGATTTATTATTATTATTATTATTATTTTCTTGAGGATTCTCATTAGATGAATGCAATAAAAAAGAAGGGCCCTAAACATTTTTATACAAAATTCTGATCTTTTATACATTTTATAAGGTCTAAATAATTTAAAGGGTTAGTTCACACAAAAATGAAAATTCTGTCTGAGTGAGTTCACGTAGTCAGTCACTTTAGTCACATGGACTATTTTAGGGCTGGCAGGTTTCAATTACAGTAGAAGCCTATGGAGAAGTGAGACAGCTCTCAGATTTAATCAAAAATATCTTAATTTGTGTTCTAAAGATGAATGAAAGTCTTACGGGGTTGGAACAACATGAGGGTGAGTCATTACTGACAGAATTTTCATTTTTGTTTGAACTATCCGTTTAATATTTCTTATTTTTTGTTATGGGACTTGGAGATGTATTTTAGGAGACAAGGTATTCTTTTTGAATATGCAACCTTTCTGCACTCAGGTTTGTGTAAAGATCTCAATTTATATTTCAGTGCTAATTTAGAAACCGGAGGTTACATGCAAATAACTGAATCCATTTAGAGCATGCTCTGCGAATGAGATCTTCTTGTGTTTTGCCCCTCAGGCCCTGCTCGGAGAACTCTCTACACTTCTAAAGAGCTGGAGTTTGTTTATTTCGTTCACTCGCTGTGTGTGCTCGGGAGGCTTGTGATGTACACTAATGGAAGGAAACTTTTCCCCATTAAAGTGAAGAAGCGGAGAGGTAAGTTTGGAGGGGAAGAAGCAATCAATTTTGAGAATAACAAGTCTGACTCACTAAACAATCTCTATGTGTTAAACCCTACGTGCTAAACGTGTTAAACTTGTCGCCTGTTTCAGATCCGGTAACTTTGACCGACTTGGTTGTGATTCTGATCAATATCATATACCAACACCCAAAACCATCCTGTGGCGAGACACCGCATGCAGGTGCGTCATAAGAGGACCAAAGTGATAAACTCTGATTAACTCTATATCAGAAACTCAACCACACCTGTCTATGTGTATCTTAGTGTATGATTTTTATGACCTTTTTATGTAAATGTTAGTGCTAATATGGGTGTGGCAGATCATCCTTCTCACGATGACACAACTGTATCAGAACAAGGGTCTATTATGTCTTCCTCGGGTTAATGAACTTACTCACCTCTTTGTAAGGATAATTTATTCAATCTTATCAAGAAAACTTACAGAACTGCACCTTATACAGTGATTATCTTATTATGTGGAGCTGATTATTGATTAGGATGCTTATTTAAAGGGAAACTGTAGTTCACCAAAAAAAAAAAAAAAAAAAAATCATAAATTTCTCACTGTCATGTTGTTCCAAATCTGACTTTCTTCATTTTTTTGAAATTCAATTAAAAGTGACCATCAGATTATGCAACATTTCTCGCATTCCACAGAAGAAAAAAAGTCATAAGAATTTGGAGTAAACGATGGCAGAATTCTCATTTTCAGGTGAACCAGGCTTTAACCACGTAGCGTAAATCACTTATTAAGGCACATAATTTTTTTTTAAAGGGGTAGACTTTTTTAAAGGACTACTTTTCTCTTGGTTTGTCTTTGTCGGACGTGTTGTGCTGCACTTTAAATCATTCATTAACTGAGATCTGCAGTAAAACTAAAGGCCAACAAAGGAGGTCTCTTTAAGCTCCCTACGAGTTATTAAAGGTATATATGTCTGTGTTTGTGTATTCTCTAGACTCCCTGTCTCCCACTCATCTTGTGATGGAGGTGTTAAGGACCCTGTGTGACCGCACTGAGTGTGCTGTGGAGTGTCTCTACCAAATCCCTGTTATAGAGACTCTGCTGGCTCCCGTTATCACCCTGCTTAAAGGAAAGCTGGTCAGCTGAATATTAACACTCACATCAGCACATGTGCTATCAAGAGACTAGACTTGATTATGAAATGTGAATTCTGCTCCACTTCTGTATTTTATTTATAGTGCACATTCTCGTCCATTATAGCAGCTAACGCTCCTGAATATTGAATAGGCATGCTAATGTGGGTAGTTTTATGTTAATGTTGTTGTTGTTTTTGACATCAATTCTATAATGATTTCTTTATTTTTTTTTTCTTAATTGTATTATTATTTTTTTAAACATATCGTAACATACAACTATACATACATAACTTTATACAGGGTTTGTACAACCATGACAATTTCAAAACGAGCCATTTTTGCTATTTAAATTCATGCAAAAATAGAATATTTAAATGCAAAAAAATTTTAAACTTTTTTTTTAAATTTTTGAAAGAATATTTATGCTAATCAAGGCTGAATTGATTTGGTTAAATATACAATAAAAGTAGTAACATTTTAAAAAATATAATTAATATATAAGATATTCATTTATATGAAATATTTGTTTTTCTTGTAATGATCACATTTAGAAATCAGACATTTTAAATTATTATCAATGTTGAAAACAGTCTTTAATGCCATACATTTAATTCATCCTTCGGGTTAATTTATTTTTTAAAAAGAAAAATCTTGCTGACCTCAAACTTTTGAATGTTAGTGTCATCATTGAATGCATAAACAGAATATTTCTAGTTTCAATACAGAAGAAGCCTGCTAGTTTAAATCCTGAAGCCTTCTATATAACATCTCATCATAGACCTCATCTGCAGCATTTTACATGCATTATACTGTTCACCCCAAGCATTTTCAATTTGTCTTTTGTTGCAGCCCAAATTAAATTCCCTAGAAAGTGCCCTGACTCACATAGCAGACACCCTGGCGAGGATCGCTACCACTGAACGAGGTTTATCACTCCTGCTTTATGACAGAAATCTCGTCTCGGCCGAGGGTGAAAGGTAAGTAAATCTAATTTTGCTCTCAGGTTACATTCATTATTTTTTTTTCCTGCTAGTGTCATCTCAAGCTAGTCAGAACTTGGGTCATATATATCATCAGCATGCATAGAATGAAAGAATGAGCTTCTTAATAAAAGAAAGGACCCTTTGACATTAGTGTCTTTAGTGAGATGGTTTGTAACATACTCTGTAAAAGAAATAAAAGATGAATGCCATTAAAATAGAATCCACCTTATTTTGCAATGCGAAAGCAAGCTTTGAGAATTCCGATTTATTAGCTTCTACAGGTAAATAACAAAGTGCAGTAAATGGTATAAGTCTTTGCACTACAAACCAGTGTGTTTATGATTACGATAATAAATACAAATAGTCTGATAACAAATAATAGTTTGCAATATCAAGCAACATAACAGACTGTCTGTACAGCTAAAATAATTGGAAACCGAAGACACCAGAAGCCTTGCACATTCAAGTTACAAATGTCTGCACCTACTCTTACGTTTAAATAAGTTGAATAATATAGAACAGAATTGCCCAGGTTGTTATCCACTATGCTATACCACCAACCATTCATTTGACCACACTAATCCAGCAGTTAAAATCAGTTTCCATTTCTAAAATAACATTCACTGATCCAGGCACTTTAATATTTTATCAAATTGGAATAACACGCTACTAATATGTTGTCCTGTTGTTTCCACAGTATTTCGGCTGCACATGTGGTTGTGCAGTTTACTCAGAGGCTGTTGGCAAAAGAGCTGCATGTGTTCAGTGAGCTGGAGATTTCCACTGCTGTGAGCGGGGCCTTTATCTTCGTTTGTCGGCAAATGTACAACACCTGCGAGGGGCTGCAAGTTCTACGGCCATACACCCTGCATGAGTGCATCGCTAAAGCCTGGAGAACGGTGAGCTTTATACACATTAGCCTCACTAGTTCAGTTATTACCAATGCACTCTTTAGTTGACTGTTTTATCCAGACTACCAATATAGTAAATATAAAATGATGACCTTGTGGGCTTTAAACCTACAATCCTTCAGTTACAAGCCCAGATCTTTAATTATGCCACAGCACACGGGTCGGCAACCTATGGCACATGGAGGGATGACCACAGAAGCTTGCGAATGGTTAGTCGGGTCTTTGCTTTAGCGCAGGTTCAAATAATCCACGGCTTGCTGTGCATAAATGATTTTTAAGCGCAACGTGGAGGCAAAGAACCAAAGGTTACCACTGCAAAATACATTAAAATCGTTGATTTTCCTGCTTGTACCATGATCATTTGCCAGCATTGAAACTTAAAGCTGTTATTGATGTTTGCAGGCAGTGCAATATTTTACCGGAATATTTTACCTCGCTCTGCTTTGAATCAGGCACACAGAGATAAAGTAGTGCGTAAGATCACATTAATTTGAATGAATAAATTATAGCATTTATTTCTAAATTTACTTAAATAGTGATGTAAACCCCTCATTGCTGAGAAATATAATGTAGCGATTCAGTAGTGAAGCTACTTATTTCTAAAAGTCGCGGGGCAGCGTTCATAACAAATGTCTGTGCTCTTGAATGTTTTTGTGTGTGCGCTTCAATGGAAAAAGCGCATTATGAGGAATGATTGGCTCAAAATGTTCATCTGTGTGCAATTTTGAGGGACTTGATCTAAATGAAATCCATACACTCCTCGTGTCAGTGGCCAACCCCTGTCATAGCACCTTTGAAATAGGTGTATATTAAGGGGTTCAAGTGCTAGCCCTAGGTTTTTGCTTATTTGAAACCTATTTGTTTATTCTATTTGTCAATAATTACCCAATGTTATATGAAATAGACACATTTTCTAAAAAAAAAAAATATATAAAAATGTGTTTTTCACTTTTTATCAATTTAAAGCATGCTGAAAAAAGTATTATTTCTTTAAAAAAAAAAATCTTACTGAACCCAAACTTTTAAACCATAGTGTATGTCCTGGCGTACCACAGAAATGACTGTGTCTAGAAAGTTTTTTTTTTTTTTAATTCATGGATAAATTATAATATAATTTAAATACAGTTTAATAATTCAGATTACAAAGTAAACATGTTTTTTCTCCAGTTGCCTTTTAACAAAACAGAATTCTGCTTATTGGAAATTTGTTTTATTTATTATTATCAGTCCTCTCACAGCCAAAATCAAGCCTCCTTTTTTTTTTTTTTTTAGCTCATTCTGAACTGTTGCTTTAGAGCCTGCAGTGTCTGTTCCCCAAGCAAAACAGTATTAATGTTGGAAGAAATGCTGAAAGTCCAATCTCTGGGCTGTGCGAAGAGGATTTGTAGAATACAGAAGCAGCAGTAAAGTGCTGCGCCATCAGTAATGAAACCTCCCGGGGGTTCCCCTGCCTTCAAAAAGGCTGAGTTTGAACGGTGTGAGGAATCAAAAGTGCATTCAACATGTCGTCTCGTTATTTAGCCGATGGGTTTGAATGCCGTGTAGCAGTCCAGCCTGACAGCGAATTCTCTTTCCCCGCAGACAAGCTCAATGTCAGAGAGAGTTCCCACTCCTGTTCCCGGAGCTCCCCCAGTGCTGGCTTCCCAGGAGTTGCAGAGCATGTGAGTATCTCTCCATCATGCCTCCAGTGATCTCCTGTTCCTGCAAAAGCTGTTTGTTTCTGTGCTAAACCCAAGCTTGGCCTGCCAGTGCTGTTTTGTGGGAATGAAACAACAAGAACAAGAAATAATTCCTGAATCATTATCCTGGTTCTACAGGGTGGCCTGGGAAGAGATGCTGCTGGACAACCTGCTGAATTTTGCTGCCACACCAAAAGGACTGCTACTCCTCCAACAGACTGGAGCCATTAACGAATGCGTCAGCTACATGTTCTCTAGATTCACCAAAAAACTACAGGTAATATAACCAAATGCCACTTTCAAAAGCATTTTATTCTGATAAAGAATATTAGTGGCTAGTGATACTTATATTAAAGGGATTGTTCACCCAAAAAGTGTGGTCATGTGAACTCAACATGGTGGCCACCATAACTTTTCATAATATAATATAATAATACCCTTGTGAATAGTATATAAAATCAATTTATAGTGTACATTTGCACAAGACTCATTACTTGAGTCTACTCGCTTGCCATTGGGGACTCTAGATAATACAGATTTCCATGGACTATGGAATTTGAAGGATGTGTATTTCCTCCATTCCTTCTCTTATCTTAGGTCAGCAGGTGTGAAAAGTTTGGTTATGGTGTGATGGTGACCCAGGTGGCTTCCACAGCCCCAGGCATTGTGGCCTTGCAAAGCTCAGGTAGCTAGAAGTATTATTTATGACCAATTTCATCTTTATCAAGAGAGTTAAGAACAACATCTTCCATATTTTCTCCTGACAGCTTCAGACAGCAAAGATCATGTTAAAAAAAATACTGAATTACATTGTTAGTATTTCTGCAATCATTACATTTCCTGGTACTATTGATTAAGGACGTTAGTCACCGAGACAACGTTGCTCAAGGGAAATGTTTTAACAAGTTAAAACTTTTAAAGGAGTTTAACTTTGAGTGGATTCACAGGATTTTTCCAGACAATCGTGGTGGAGCTGTGGTCAGCCTTGGAGTGTGGTCGAGAGGATGTGAGGGTGGTCCATCCGAAATCTACTCCAATGGACCCTATTGATAGGAGCTGCCTCAAGGTTCTGACTAGTGTATAATTTATCTTGCGATTAATATTCAGAAATGTTTTGCTATTTACAGTTATTTAGAAGCAAAAGCTATGCTTCATTGACATTCTATGTATAAGGCTTCAATTAGCCAATTTCCATAGTCTCCCTACACAAGCTACATTGATTAATTCCATAAATAAATACAACAGTGCGCACAATGACCCACCAAGCTCTAAAGTTAATATGAAATTACATTCACAACCCATTTTACCTGCACTGAAAAAAATAATATGCTTTATCTAATCAATAAAGTTGTGGCATTATATTACAAGCAATATTATTAATTAAATTGTACAAATTAGAATTAATTAGAATATTAATTTGATTAACTATTACTCAATTCTAATTTGTTCAGTTTAATAAATAATATTGCTTGTAATCTGTTGCCACAATTTTATTGATTAGATAAAGCATATTCATTTTTACAGTGTGGTTAACATTATCCAGTAGCAATTTATTACATTTAATAAAAGATAAGCAGACCACTTTTATTTTGTTTTGAATAAACCATTAAGGACAAACACTAAAAATCGAAATACTTTTTGACATTGTTTTGACCCCAAATATGGGTGATATATTTCTGAATGATTTTGACTTTTTTGTGTGTGTGTGTGTGTAGTCCTTCTTGTCTCTAGTCAATCTGCTGTCTTCACCTCACGCTGTGTGGGAGCTGCTGGGACATCGAGCGCTTCCTAACAAGACAGAGTACAATCTGAGAGAGATGGCCACATCAGTTTTAGTGAGTAATAGACAAACCCAAACTGACCTATATATGTCTAGTCTCAGCACACAGCCATGAACCGCCCACATTCTGTTCACTGATCTTCTGATACCTTTTGTACACATAACAAACTTTTATTGAGTGATTTCTCAATACAAACAATATAAAAGTGGTAATTTGTCTGTGAGCAGTATAGTAATAATAAAAAACAATCATTATTTTGATGTTTCTATTCATCAAATATTCATTACTCAAATATAAGCAGCACATCTGTTTTCAACTATGGTAATATAAAAACATTTTTTTAATAAGAAATGTTTCTGATGTGCCAAATCAGCATTTTAAAATGATGTCTAATCACAGCTGAAAATTCAGCTTTGCATCACAGGAATAAATTACATTTTTAAATATATTAATATATGATTGTAGAAAAGTTCAGGGAAAGGGGAGCAATCCGAGGAACTGGTTCTTGGCTACAAAAGACTAAATCATATCTAAGTTGTGTCTGCTGATAAAAACAGTATTGATGAAGAGACGGGTAAAACTCTTGAGTTGTTGAGTATGAAATCTAGCAGCTTAGATTTTCTTTATTTGCAGTTCAAATCATGATCATTGGAGGGCACACTTTGACTGGTGTGTCTTTGTCCCACTTATTTTAAAATCATGCATTTTTGATAATGACTCACTCCTTCTTCTCGTCAGGACCTGATTGACCGCCTCATCATCATTAACTCTGATGCAAAGATTCACTCCCTTTTCAACTACGAGCAGTCCCACACGTTTGGCCTGAGGTAAGATCAATAGTTCACTTCTCACTACCAGTAAATGGACAGGAAGAGCGCAGAAGTTATAGAGGGTCTTTATAGAGGTCTATTATCTGATTAGCCTTTTTTCTCCGTTTATTCTTCTCTGGGGATCAATGGCTGATTGATTCAGCTCTTTGTGTTCTCTGTGCTATGATTATCCTGAATTAATGCCAGACAGGGTGATACCAGGATATGAAAGAGTTCTCGGGCTCTCAAAGGAAGTAGAATTGACTGGTGTAATCCACCTACTTATTAAAGAGGAACACATTTTGTCACATATAAATGAATTACCATAGTTTAAAAATAAATTCTTAATTTTTTTTTTTTTTATCAGCTATCAGAAAGAGAATTGGTTCAGCACTTTAGATCACTTGCCACAGCCTGAGATCACATTTACATAGATGCATAATTCTGTACCAGTTATTTCCCCCGCCGGTGGTATTTATATTAAAAAGGATTATGTCAATATTATGATTATGAGTATGACATAATGTAACCCTCCACATTTCATAAGGAGCCCTTTTTTAGAGACTTTAATCTAGGTTTTTGATAAGGGCAAAATAATTGAGTCTTAAGAACAAGGTTGTAATAAAAATCATGTATTAACATTCAGTATTCAATGGTTTCACACTCTCAGCAGCTAATAATTCACCACACAATACACGGTGTTGTTGGCGCAAACAATGTTTATGCTCAGTGCAAGTGAACTATTTATTTTATTGTGTTTTATTTTATCTTGTGTCGTTTTATTGATGCTTTTCACGGATGAGAAAATGTCAAAACAACCTACCCATTTTGGCATCTGCCTAGTTAGTTTACTGCAAACATACTGTTGAGGTCAATTAGCTGAACAGCCTTTTTTTGACAACAAAAGATATAGGAAGCTTTTTCTCCTCCGTTTTGTGAAACTAAACTATGTAAAAAAAAAAAATGTTAGTTATTAGTTATTATTTGCATGTGGCATCCTTTTTCCAAGCCCAGAACTAGAGTTGGAGTATGGCAGGAGATTATGTTCTGTTTGAGCGTAAACCTTTATAGATATTAAAAAGTGAAGAAGTGTCAATTTAGATTGAGATTTTAAAGAAATATTCTGTCTTCCTGTGAGTTTTCTCAGCGTGTGTTTGTCTTATTCCGCCTGAATCTAAATCTTTATATGGCATTTTGCCTCAGTGCAGAGGAAGTTGCCTTTGGCAATCCAAAGATCAATTGTGATAATGTAACCAAGTGCTGCTTATTTATTGCTGTCATGTTTGGTTTGCTGTATTTCCCTTAATAAAGTCAAGATGCAAGTTGTGCCATAGAAAAGAGTGAGATCCTCAGGCATAGTAATTGGTAAAAATATAGAAATGCATTATTTTCGTCATTATCCATCCGGTAACAGTTCATGTTAATGGTTTTCAGTCGAAACGTTGTTTACACCCTTGAAAGTTTGCATAATGAAATAATTGATGAAATTATTAAATATAAATGAGTGAATGAGATTGAATAAGGAGAAACTACCAATTAGTACAACTTTCTGAAGAAATGTGTGTGGTTGCCCATGTAAAAGTTGTGAAAACACTATTGTGGAGTTTTTCTCTTGCTATTTTAGCAAGCAGGAACAAAATATATTTAATGTAGTCTCATTCACTACTACAGTACAAGGCTCTCAAGTTTTAAATACAGGCAAGACTGACAAGAGATGGCTATTGTGTAACCCCTTTCTTTTTTTGATTGGCTGATAAGTGGCTGGCTCAACTAAGAACTCCAGGGGATATGCACTTGGTTCTTGACATTTCCACAGTGAGAGTGATGCGGCCAGTGAAATTTTGGGCGCTGCGGCATATTGAATACTATGAATAGTTTTTCAGTGTGAGAAATACAATGGTTGGTGTGAGTGCGTGACAAAGACCGAAATGAGTGACTGTCATACTCAATGCGTGACACTTGAGAGCCCTGCTACTATTGACAACTACGACAGCTTCCACTTCTGAGAAACACGAAAATGTGAAAAGGGTCAAATGGTTGCATGTCAAACGAGCCCCGATGATGGTCTGCGTGAGAAATCTTGCACCCTCATGCGGAATCCCTGATCAGGTGGGATTCCTAGTCTTAAGTCCCCACATACATTAGGTTACGTCATCCTAGAAGACCATGAAAACAGTCATTCAATGTTTGATAAGCACACAGTGTACAAAAGCTGACCAAACAAACTCTTAACTCAGTAACCAGAAATTAGTCAAGGTTCAGTCTTTTGAATACTTGTCTCCTTATCTAAGATACCAACTCTTAAAGTAACTCTAAAACTATGATTTCTTCTAATAAGTTCAAATGGATGACATTCTATGGAGTAACGATTGCAATAACCAGCCAGAGAGCGCATCATATCTGTGATTTGATAAAATGACTCATTAATAGATGTCTGGCTTTTGGGATGGCAGGGATCAAGAGTTGAACAGGCAGATAAAGCAACAGAATTTCTTGGGTGTGGGTATGTGGGAAATGACAAAACTGTGACTCTTGTGTTTGTGGAGAGATCCTCATGCTATATGATCAGTCCCACACTCTTGTGTTTACATGGAACTTGGCCCATTTGCGAAATATCAGCATGCAGTTCACGCCCTCGGTCATTTGAGGTGTGTTTTGAAGTCCTTCAGCTGAAGTATTTATCTGTAGATGTTATAACATCGCAGCTGTGTATAGATAAATCGCCCCCTTGTGTCAGATTTGAGACTAAGCATTAGGCCTATTTAAAAAAAAAAACAAAGGAGGTTAACCAGCATTGTTGTGCTTCTGGGGCCTAAAAGTAGCTCCTAACTGGCGAATTTAGGAGCAACTCCTAAAAATAATGGGTGTGTCACTCCTAACTTTAGGAATTATTAAGAGTAATTCACAAAGCATTTTAGCACTAAAAGTAGCACCTAAGTCTGGGACAGCTTAAAAGAAGTCGAGAGGACTCCTAACTCACTAAGACCAATTCACAAAGGATTGTAGCGCATACTAGCACCTCTCGCAGGCGTCGGGGGTCCGCGAAACAAGCGGGAATGCTGCATTGATCTGCAAACAAATCCTCTCCGCTTAGTTTAGCTTGATATCCCTGTACCGAATTTCACTTTTATTATGTTTTTTTTTTTCTAGCACCAACTGGGCCAGCAGCAGTAACCGATCCTGCGTCCATTTGGCCTTTTTTTTCTCCGTTTTGTCGAGTTTATAATCCACCGTCATTCAACTATTACGTTACTTCAATAGGAGCAACATTTTCTTGCTTTAGGTAGTCTATTTAGGCTAATAGGATGTTAATTAACCAAGCAAGTGTTAATGCGAGTGCCGTTTTTCATTATTAGGCAAGTGATGGTTTTCATTGGGGTATTAGGCTACCTTGATTTGATTTAATTTAATTTAATTCACAACTTCTCTCTTTCTCTGCCTTTTAATAATTACACTTTTTATAATTGCACAAACGTCATTATATATGCATTTCGATGACATTACTATTATTATTTGTGTAGGACACAGACATATTTAGATGTCTTAATTCCATGATTTGTTGCGTATGTGTTATGTTCCGCATGATGGCCCTATCATCTAACAAACCAATCACCATGATCATTGCGAGGAAGCTTGTCCATGAGAATTGACATCATCCATAGTAACAAAGACTCACTCTTAGATTTGGAGTTGTCATTTTTCCTTACTAAGAGTAGGTCTGAAAGGCGTTGTGAATGACAGACTTTGAAGAGCTGAGTGCTGTTAGGATTATCTGTATCCAAACATCTGGCTGTTATTATTCTTTGGATAGCCCACTCGGCCTTGTGATCACAGTCCCATTAGCAGAGAACAGGCTGTGTCCAAAGGCTAAGGTTGCTGACTTCACAGCCAGCGTTTTTGAATGAAGGAACATCGTAGTTAACTGATTTCAGATCAGTACTAAAATATCTATAACGTCATGTCTAATGGTCGAGAACAAATTCAAGTGAGCTTAGTCTACTAATGAGTTATAAGTTGAAAATAAGGAAAACAATTGACATGAATTATTTGACTGCTACCTACAAATGCCTTGCTGTTTCTGCATTTTTAAGCTGAGGTAAGAGAAAGTATTTCAACATAATAAAATGGCTTATGATTATTAATTAAGTCAAAGAAAACATAAGTCAAAATTGTATGGTATGGAAGGATGCATCGATACTGAATGCACCATCCATATATCCATTTCTCAGCTACATGTATGTACAGTTAAAGTAATGTTGCAACTTGCTTGTTCTTTGTTATTCTTTTGTATCCCATCTGTGCTTCTCCAGGCTCTTGAGCGTGCTGTGTTGTAACCTGGATTCTTTTCTTCTGCTGGAGTCTCAGTATAACCTCACCGAGTTACTGCTGCAGGGTCAGAAGGACAATGTCACAGAGCCGCCATCAGGTGAAGGGTGAGTGACTAACTCTGACTCTAGAGTTCAACAAGACACTATTCAGGGTCAACCAACAGTCACTTTACAAATCTGTTTTATCATTTACCTTAGATATCCTGTATGTACAATATGAGCATACTGTGGAAACACTATGCATTAATTCGTTATATTGTCTGTTTATACTGGCATCTTCACACTCAGGGAATTCATCATCGATGGACTGTCTGTGGAAAGAAACCATATTCTTGTTCGAATCTGTTCAGTTGGTGGGCCGTCAGAGAGGAGACTTCCTCGCAGAGGCCTGGAGAAGGTGAGTTTGTCACATTGTAAATACAGAACCACTGAAGCAAAGGGTCACAGTTTGCCATTTGGTTGGAAGACAAATTATTTATTTACACTGTAAATAAAAAGCTGTTTCATCCTGGTTATTCAGTTCGGAAAATGGATAGTGAGATTTAATCTGTCATTGAATACAGGATGCTTTTGCACAATTTTGCATCATTGTAACTGTGCCCAAGTTAATAATCTAGTTTTAGATGCCTCTACATCTCATGTTTAGAATTCAAAAAACAGAAATCAGCATTCATATATCAATATTATCTCCATGGAGGGGTTTATTGCTGCTTTGTCAGTTGTTTATTAAGAATATACTGACAAATGTCGTTTTTCTAAATAGAGTTTTGCGGATCCTTTGTTGTAATGCAAAGAGGATTTGCGAAGTCTGGTTACAAAAATAGATGCATATGTGACAGTTTGAGTGATGACTGAATGTGACATATAGTAAGTGGCACTGGTCGATGACTCAACGCATCTTTAAGTGTTTATCACGACTGGATCTAAAAAAAACCCTGCAGGCTGTTGTGTTTGACAAATAAAGCCCTTATGTGTTATTCTTTGTTTTTCATTTGTTTTATAATTAAATCAGACTCTTGATTTGAAACTGCAATAAATATTTATTATTTGAGCATAGGAAAAAAAATTTTTTCCTATTATGGAAGTCATCAACTGTTTGGTTTCCGACATTCTTCATGACACCACAGTGTACCATAATTATGTGTTCCATCTGTCCCTTAGGGAAGTGACCCTTACCCATGGCCAATGGTGGTTACCTACCCACTGCCCAAGTTTTACACCCTTGACGTGCCCAAGACTCTCCGCACCAAACAGGGTGAGAACGATCTTTTAAAGCACTAGGCATTTTATGTGTTATTTCCCTAATTTATGAAAGGAATCCTCTTATTTAACGGTTACAGTTTGATTCAGTGTTTTACAGGGTTCTACTTTGTACTAGTAACTTCAAGGACACTTTCTCTCATTATGACAGACTCATTTCTCTTCTTTACTGTCACGGCGATACATCTTTATTTCAATGTGACAGCTGTTTCCAGCTCAGTAGATAGAGACTAGAGGTTCTTAACGCCTAGTAAACACTCTTCCTTTAGGAACATGCGTCAGTATGTGTGTGAAGGCCTATTCAATGGCTCAGTGATGTTTCTTTAAATGTTTACTAGACTTGAGTCAGTATATAGTTCTTTTGAAGGCCAAGTAATTTGTAAGTAGTTATACTTGGTAGTTACAAGTCAGAGTCCCAAAGTAAGTGTTGACTTTGAACACTGCATATTTCTTCTCAGAGTCAGAGATCAGTGCTTTCTTGGCCTCGTCTAAAGAAAATGAGAGAGATGCTAGCTGGATGGATGACTGCAGGAGACAATTCTGCAAGATCATGTCTACAAAGTCAAACACTCTTACTGGATACGGTATGAGCACCATTCAGCTCTGTCTGCACAGAATCTTTCATCTTTTTACAGTATTTAAAGGTGTCAGTAATGAGAAATCAAATTGCTGGGCAAACAACATGTCTGCCCAGTCACCTGATGATGTAGGATAAATACTAAGAGGGTAAATACCAAGCATAGACGCTTCTCCTAAACACCAGAAGAACTAACAATATCCCATTTTCAGTGGCAATCCTATCCTACCACAGTCCAATCCTTTTTCACATCACATTTCAGTGCAGATTGTTTTGTGATCCTATCACAGTGTAATGCAGGCTTTGCAAAGAGGCTGTTATTGAAGGCCGGGACAGCACAAACAATATTAGGCTCGACAGCAAAGCTTCAGCTCGTGAGTCAGTGTTGTTGCTCATTTCACATGCAAAGAGGTCATTTACATAGAGGTCCTAAAGGCACAACAGCAGCCTGTTTAATTTGAAGGGTCAGATAAATAGTGGAAAATCCTTTTAAAATAGAAAACTAAATTTGACTGTTTGGGCAAATTAAAAGTGAACCAGAGGGGAAAAATACTGTGAACTTGGATGTACAAATAAAATAATGGAAAACTAATAAAAAGATAAAAAAATGTATGAAGTGACCCTGTTAAATTCAAAACAAAGCTCTTTTGCATTATATGTTCCAAATGTTATTTATTTTGGAAGAGAAAGCTTATAAATGAATGTGTTCAAGCTCTAATTCTGCAAGACCAGTTTCTGTTGTGCATAAAAGATTGTTTACAATGTGAAGTGTGCAATTGGTTTTTAGACTTTAAGTCATTGGGATTTATTTACAACACACCTTAATGTCTGTTACAGTATAGTTTAATTTTCTAGTCTGATCTCTGCACGAAAGACAATTGATTTCTTTCATTAAATGTACTAATACATTAATGATAAAGCTGTAAAGCCCTCTTAAACCATGCTGTGTTTTTCTGGATTAAGAGTCGAATATTTCAATATTATATTGTAGCTGAAGATATTCTTTAATTTCTCTAGCATCCACTCTTTATATGACAGAGGCTATTTTCCATGAGATGTGAGGTTTGATTCAAAGGGAATCGCCATGACGGTCAGGTTTCCTCTTTTCTGTTTGCTGCTCTCGTAGTACTTGCTGATCTGTTAGAGAAGGTCGTGCTGCATCTCTCTTCTTCATCTACCGACTGCTTCTTTCCACCGGCTGAATATAAAGGTCAGTCAAAAGCACTTCAATGTTTAATACAATAATATATTTTTTATATTCTTGCAGCCAGCTAACGGAGATACCCTTCACTTCTGACGGAATAAATTGAATAAGAAGAACGCAAGCATTTATGTGAATATACCTTTAGTATAGTATAGCGCTGCTTCTCATTACTGTACATTAAAGGGTTAGTTTACCCAAAAATGAAAAAAAAAAAATCAATTGAATTAATTAACTCACCCTCATGTCGTTCCAAACCCGTAAGACTTTCTTTCATCTTTGAACACAAAGGAAGATATTATTAAATTAAATCTAAGAGATTTCTGTCCCTTCATTGACAGTCCATGCTACACTTTATCCCTTCAAAAAGTTCATAAAGAGATCATAATATTAATCCATATGAATCAAGCAGTTTAGTACAAATTGTCTAAAGATGACTCGGTTGCTTTATATAATGAACAAATTGAATTTAGACTTTTATTCACACATAAACATTGATCAGCAAACATTGGTTCTTGCAAAATCTCAAATGTGTTGTGTAACACATAAAGGAACCTCATTGGTCCTCGCTCATCAATCAACATGAGTGTGAGTAAATGACAGAATTCTAATTTTTGGGTGAATTAACCCTTTAAGCAACAAATATTTTATGATTGGATGTGACAGTGTCATGTTGCACAGCAGTATTTAAAAGACAAATTGCTTTCTGCTGGAAACTTTCGGCATCCCACTGGTTAGCACATGCATGATCGCCATGGTAAGTTAATTGTAAAAATCCTTCTGAAGACATTTTTCAGCTTTTTATTCATGCAAACTGAATTATTTAGAAAACAGGAGAATAGATGAAAATAGTTTATTATCATCTGTATAATTTATTACACATGATGGTTCTCAGAAATAATATTCGACATGCCCTTTTGTTTAAATCCCAAGCTGCAAGTAATATCTGCAGGCTTGAGCTTGATTAATTTGATGACTTCAAAGAAAGATTTGTCCAAATTCACACCCCTCTAAAACCTATTATTGTTTTAAGAATCATAACAAGCCATGATAATTATAATTATTGCTTTGTATTTGACTCCATGACATCAATTAAACATCTTGCAAAAGGTCTTCTCTATCCAAACATACATTTTTCTTTTTAATCTCAGAGAGCTGAAGTTTTCATACTTTGAAAGACTTTTTGCTAAGTTGGTTTGAGTATAGTAAGTGTCAGGGGTCAGTTAACTGTGGAGATAATTAGTGGTTTGGGTTCTGAGAAGCTCATGAACTTTTAATTTAATGACAAGCATCTCTTTTCATTTATGTTTGAAGTCCAAAGTCTGAGACTATAAGTGAAAATGCTGGTTTTTTTTTTAGAAACTTGTATATTTTATTTTATTACATTATATTATTTTATGTTATGTTATCTTATGTTATATTTCTCATTTGTTATAATGTATTGTTTGTTTTTACATTTTGAATCCCACAGTGTTTGAATTTACTTGATCATGACTGTGATCTTAGAAACGAATCATTCTTTTGAAACAGTTCTTAATGATTCAGTTGAAATCTAAGAGAATTTGTCTAGGAATTAAACGTGTATGATATTTTGGAAGCAACATTTGCCACAACATTTTGAAAACATACTGATGAACAGTAGTATTTAAGTAAATATGATTTTGCTTCAACAAGAAGACACAAAATGCAGCTTCTGGGCAAACTTTTGAGTGATAAATTAATTGGCGAGTGAGTTCATTCAAATGTGAATTGATATGCCTGAATCAGTTGCAAATGCCCAAACTTCCCAAATATGATATATGGGTACATGCAGATGCCTGACATTGAAAGGATTATGGTGCTATGTTACATTAGCATTTGTGTCCTCTGTATCCTCACCTCTCATTTAGCAGAGCAGTTGGAGCGAGTTGTCATGCTTCATCCCACTTAGCTGTTCATGTCATAATCGCTGAGGAAATTATGATTTGTCATTCAGTCTTAGCCCTTTTCTCCTATTGGTTTGTTTGCCAGCCAGTCAAGACAAGACCAGTCACTTCACAAGGTGCACATCTATCTGCATTATGTCATCATTACAATCCGGACATTGTTGTTATATTAATGAGGATGGAGGAATGGTCCCATAATTATATCAGTGGGCCCATTTCCGTCTCACCAAGGGCATTCACTCAATTAAGGCGATTCTTAAGCATGATGAATGTAGATTACGCGGCCGATGCTGATTTGTGGGTAAGCCGATGCTGAGATGAAAATGTATTATTTAACAGCACATATTTCAGTGCTCTTTTGCTACTCTCTGCTCCATTTACCAAAATTACTTGGGGATTTGAAGAGGGGGTGTAAATGAGAGGTAATTTTTTTTTTCTTTGTTTCAGTGGTGGACCACAGTGTAAAGACTCGAAGCCTGTCTTCTGTGGAGCAGTTAGGTGTGGGGATATCCCTCAGGTAATATATATGCCTTGACTAGGCTAATGCTTTATGAGAAAATAAACCAATTTTTAAATAATTTAATGCAGAAATATACTTCAAAAACTCATTTTATTATTTTTCCATAAAACAATTCCTTAAACATCCTTAAAACAAAATTTACTTAGAAACTTTATTATTAATAATAGTATTAAAGTAAAACATAATAATTGAATTATTAATGATTAAGCATTAATTAAAGTGCAACTTCCTGGTGCTGTTTAGAGCTTTTCTTCTCATCTAAATGTATTCTGTTTTAAAGGGCACGGCATGGATATTTGCCCGTGTGATGTCACAGATCACACACTATGAATATGCACCTTTTTTGGAGCTTGATTTAATAAATGCATTGTTTATAATGAAGAGGATGTTTTATGCTATGAAACATGCAGGATATTTTAATGGTACACAGAACTCTTGTATGTCAAAAGATAAAGGCAAATTTGACCCCTATAAAAATGTTTAGATAGTTGGACTGATTAACCAGGACTGCAAAAATACTGATTAAGAAATTGTTTGCTGTATTTTTATTCAGATTCAATCTTTTTGCGATATGTCAGCACTATGTAAGTATAATATGAACCCATCTAGATATTTTGACTTAAGGCAGTCCACATTGACTGTAATCAGCCAATGCATTCTAGGGCTCAGCACATTGGGATAATTGTAACTCTCTGTTAACCATCATTTGGTGCTGTGTTTCCCAGGGAGAGACTGTACATGCATGATAAAACCGAATTTAATTCAGTTGTGAGATTTGTTCTTATTAGTCAAGAAAATATTGCCTTGAGAAAGTTCTAATTATGTAAATGTGCACAAGTTGGTGTTTTGGGAAGAACATTTTTAACAATGTCTTTTCAACTTTGTTTAACAAGGCCTTGAATGGGGTATTAAATGAAGCTGCCATGTAAAAGGGTGTGTGTTTGTGTATATAGGTATGGAAAGTTCCTGAAGCTGTTGAGAGAAGATTCAGAACAGGATCTGTGTCTTTTGCTAAAGCACTGTCAGGAGTTTCTGTCACAGCAACGAGTCAAGGTCACCTCTGAGCCCTGTATCCTTCTCATTACAGATTATTCCTGATATCAATCAACTGATGCAACTTAGTGCAAGAATTCTGATATTTTACATTTGTTTGCACAATATTGTAATTTTCTGTGAACATATATGTTATATAGTTTAGTATCAGATTAATTTAGTATGTACTTAGTATGTATCTATACCAATGCCCATTGAGAGGACACATTTTCTGTTTTTTTTTTATTTATTTTATTTATTTTTTAGCGAATTTAGCCTCAAAATATTGAATACACAAGCCATACTTTAGACTTTATGAATGTAAATGCATAATACAATAAAATATCAAACCAAATGAACTTTAATTGAAAGAAATATAGCTAAAGTACAATTTTGAAGAGATTTTGTAGGTTTAAAATAATGTAACAATACATACATGACCGTTCATATCCAATACCGTTCTCTTATGTTCACCAAAACTGCATTTATCTTACGAAAAAAGTAAATATTATTACAATATAATTATAATATTACTTATACCTGTGATGGCACAGCTGATTTTTTTCTTTTTTTCTTTTTTTTTTTTTCTTTTTTTTGCAGCCATTATTCCAGTCTTCATTGTCACATGATCCTTCGGAAATCATTCTAATATGCTTATTTGTTGCTCAATAAATATTTCTTATTATTATCAATGTTGAAAACAGTTGTGCTGCTTAATTTTTTTGTAGAAACATATATATTTTTTTAGGATTCTTTGGTGAATAGAAAGTTAAAATAACATAATTTATTGGAAATATAAATATTTACTGTCACTTTTGATCAAATTAATGCATCTTTGGTGAATAAAAGTATTAATTTCTTTTAAAAAGTCATACTGAACCATCATACTGTGTTTATTGTAGTCATACCAGTCATACTGTTTATTGTAAAAAAAAAAAAATCAGCATTTTGACACTTATGGTTATCAAGCATTAATGCAACATGTTCGCCCTCTGCTTGGCTGCCTGTGAACTTCACTTACTAAAAATCAGTTGCTTATAAGTCATTGCAAAAAAGCTCAAAACTTCTAAGAGCTCTAATCTTTTGTTTGTAGATCTCTATGTTTGTATCTAATGATGTGGAATTCTTGCATTTTTTTAATAAGTGTTACTTATGTGTTCAAATAGTTTTTGGGGCTACTATATCACTTTTTAGCCATCTAGTCGTTAGCAACATGTAGGCTAGAATGCTTTGAAGATTCCTTGACCCAGTTGTCAGCCTATTTTCAGGGGGGTTATCCTGGTCACGATTGGTTTGCCTCCACAGTTTTTTTGCTCATGCATGGCGACGTGGGCCGTTCTCTGAGTCTGCTCTTGCGTTTCTCCCGTCTGCTGCCGTCTGCCTTCCTGTGGCCCCCGAGACTGCACAGCTCTGTGAGTTACAGCTCATCACTAATATGGGCTTTTTTATTGTTTCTCTTTCTTCTCATTCATATCACCCTTCAGTAGGAGCTGCTTGAGTAGCTATTATCATGACTGGAGCAACAGAATACACACTCAACGCATTAAAGGACTAGTTCCCCCCCAAAATTAAAATGTTTCAATCAATACTTTTCAATCAATTCAGCAAGGATATTCAGTTGATTAAAAAAATGAAAGTAAACACTTTTACATTATCACAAAAGTTTTCTATTTTAAATAAATGCTGTTCTTATTCATCAGAGAAACCTGAAAAAATGTCATGGTTTCGACAAAAATCGTACAAAAAAAATTATGTGACACTGAAGACTGAAAATTCAGCTTTTCTCTCACAGGAATACATTATATTTTGAAATACTGTATATTAAAATAGACAACAGTTATTTTAAATTAAAATAATATTTCACAAAATTACAGGTTTTACTGTAGTTTTTTTTTATTATATAAATTCAGCATAGGAGACTTTTTTTTAAACTTACAAACCCCAAATTTTTTGAACAGTAGGGTAAATGTTGACAGAAGTTTAATTTTGGGTGAACTATTCCTTCAAATGTCTCAAACAGCCCATGGTGCAATTTTGTAAACTAATAACATCTGCATCCCTCTCATGTTTAGTAATGTTCTGAATTTATAGTCATATTCTTGTGTAGCTCCCATATTCATGTGCTATAAACAAATCTGAGCATTTTGACCTGCATTATCATTCTAATCTCAATTTGCATAGGAAAAGTTAATACTGGGAGGAAATGCTGGATATCATGATAATACTGGGGCATAGTCATTACTGTGGTGCCCATAAAATGTGGATGGAGCAATCTCGCTCTCTTTCTCGGAACAGCGGATAGTAAACAGAGCTCGGTTAATAGAGTTTCAGCTGTAAAAATATGTGCGGGATATGATAATGCTCCATACACATGAGTTCGTCTGATTACAATTCCATATTTCTGTGCTGTCAGAGTGGCCGACTGGCTGTGCATGTTAATCATTCAGAGACAATGATGAGAATCAGAAAAAGAGAAGAAGCAGTCGTCACATTCGTCACAGATGCCTCAAAACAGGAAGACAGGCTAATGATTTTTGTTTTTTGTTTTCTGTAGTGGCCAGTACCCTTGGAGAAAGAGTTCTTTTTTTCTTTTTTACTTTATTTCACTTTATTCACTTTACTTTATTTCTTTTTTGCTTCATGTCATTCCAAATTATATATATATATATATATATATATATTAGGGCTGTCAAAACGATTAATCGCGATTAATCGCATCCAAAATAAAAGTTTGTGTTTACATACAGTAATATATGTGGATGCACTTTGTATAATTCTTATATATATATAAATACACACACATGCTTTTATATATTTAAGAAATATTTTCATGTATATTCTGTATATAGATTTATATATAATTTATATTATATATAAATATTAATATTTTATATATAAATAATATTTTTTTCTTAAATATACATGAATGTGTGTGTATTTATATATATATACAAAATAATTATACACAGTGCCCCCACATATATTATGTAAACACAAACTTTTATTTTGGATGCGATTAATCGCGATTAATCGGTTTGACAGCCCTAATATATATATATATATATATATATATATATATATACAGTATATATATATATATATATATATATATATATATATATATTTTTTTTTTTTTTTATTATTATTTTATAATATATTTTTTATAATATTATATATATATATATATATATATATATATTAAGCTGAAAAGCACAAGAGGGAATATTTTGCATAACGTAATGTTTCTGTTTTCTAATAAAATGAAAGGGGATTTTTTTTTTACTTCAAAAATAGCATCATAAAAGTGACACTGTGTGTTATATATGTCTTCAGAAATAAATGATAGCTTTGTGCGGAGAACAAGTAATTATTTACAGAGTTCACAAATCTCATTTACACTTCATGATCAGTTACGACACTCAAAAACCAATGCAGCTTAGCATCATCTTCACAGTTTCTTCACATTTTCCCTATGTTTTAGGTGCATCTCCCTATAGAAATCGCTCAATCAGGAATACATCCGATCTACTCCTGCACTGCTCATTACGTTGAGATGTTACTCAAGGCCGAGGTTCCTCTGGTTTATTCTGCCTTCAGGATGTCTGGCTTCACTCCCTCTCAGGTGTTGTATTTTAAGTATTTTATTAGGAATTGTTGTTTTACATTTTTAATAAATCTCCACTGTTGGTAAAGAGACTTGCCAACCTTGATGCATTTTGCATCACAGACATGCCTTCTGGTGTTTTCAGTGTCTCAGAGCAGCAACCATCTTCCCAAATTTTTAATGTGGATTGATTATAAATCTGTTGTAAATAGATTGTGTTTTCCACCAAAATTAAGGTTCTGTGTTGTTTGAAAATAGAATTAAGAAATTAAGCCATGCATATTAGTATTGTTATTTTGAATGTTAATAAACTACATTTATATTATATAGTAATATATTTCTTTAGTGGTTTTTGTTTTTATAATTTATTACAATATAAAATATTTAATTCATTATAATATTAAAATATTATTAAACATCAATTATAATAATTTTTATTTTGTCTATGGAATATAATTTTGTAAAAACCTTTTCATACAACAAAAGCATATAGTCAGAAAAGCCAAATATGGCAGTGACCAGTTTCTGAATTTACTTATGGGGCACAATAATAATAATAAGCTCATCACATGTTACTTTGGCACAAATCTCTGTGGGAGTCACATCACTTATGATGTGAATTGTGATCACTGGGTGAATTTGTGTGACTTTGCCAGGCTAGAATTGTAAAGATGCAAGGACATTCTGTTATGACGTGGATGACTGACAATCTTCATATACAAACGCAATGATTATTCAGCGCTACACTTTCTCTGGGGTTTATATGCATGATCTCAAAGCTCTGCCTCAAGTCTTTTGTCAGATGAAGTCAGATATGTCCTTTTCTAGCAGTCAAGGACAAAGAAATTAAAGAGTAACTGTGTTTTCTGCATTTAGTTTATTTTTATATTCTTTAGCATTTGCACACTCTCAATAGGACTGGATCTTTCTTAATTCCTATGACCTGACTAAAAAAAAAATATATTTTTTCTCTGTACGTCCAGAAATTTTCTATTATTATTAGAATGTAAGATGTTTTTTGGTAGCTATATTTTCTGAAAGCTCAAAGCTGTTTTGGAAAAATAGCATTTTTAAGTTATTAAAATGCACATTCACATGCACATACACCCATCTAAAAATATGAGCAATAAGCTTAAAATCTTTTTTTTTTTTTTTTTTTATAGACAGGAAAATAAGAAGTCATCCAGTAAAACAAGAGGCAATTTACACAACATTTTTGTTTGTACTTTAGTGTGATGTGAAGGGAAAGCAAAATCAAGGTTACAGTATTCCAGGGCATCAGTAAAATATTTGTTCACTTTATTGGTTTTACATTACAAATCAAACTGTTACACTAAACAGGACAATTGCTGTAATTGCCATCTTCTGGTATGCTGTTGAGTCATTGAGTTAGAAGCAAGGTGTTAAGATTTTTAGTATAGTACTGATTAGGGATGTTAAAGGATTACTTATCCCAAAAAATGGAAATTTTGTCATTAATGACTCACACAATGTCTTTCCAAGCCGTTTAAGATATTTTAGATTTAGTCCGAGAGTTTTCTGTCCCTCCATTGAAAATGTTTACACGATATACTGTCCTTGTCCAGAAAGGAAATAATGACATCATCAAAGTAGTCCAAGTGACACCAATGGATGTTAGAATTTTTTGAAGCATCAAAAATACATTTTGGTCCAAAAATAACCAAAAAATATGACTTTATTCAGCATTGTATTGTCTTCCAGATTATATGTTGACGCTGCTGACGAAAGACGCTGCTTTTATTTGTAGTGGAGATGAGTGGTAACCCGGTGGGGTCTTCTGCTGTTGTAGCCCATGCTGTTGTAAAGTCCGCAGTTAATGATTGATGGTCATCAGTGTGTTAAATGTTATGCAAAAAATTTTTTGAGTAATACAAAAAAAGAAAAATACCCAAAGTTGTGAAACTTGTAACTAGTTTTGAAGTGGCAGAAACTGAAGGAAAGAAGACTTCCTGTTTTAAATTGAGTGTCACCTCCATCATAGAGGGCATCCGTGTCTGAGAGTGTTTCGAATTCTAGACAAAGCAGGAAGAGTGTCTGAAAGAGAGACACAGATGCTGTATAAATTGCCTGCTGGAGTGGTCTGAATGTATGCAAACACGCTTGGCAAGACTGGAACGCCTTTCTATGATACTGTAGAATAATTGAACAGCTTCTGAGGAGGATTATATGACCTGAATGCAGTTACCCACGATAGAAACAAAACAGAAGTACGTCAAGCTTTTTCTGCATATGATTGAAGAGACTTGATTTATTTCTGTTGGAACATTCTTTCTATGTCATTCATACACCGCAAATAAAATTAAAAATCATGTTCTTTTGAGAAAAAAAAAATCCCAGTGAACATATCAAACAGTTGTTATATTTAGACTTAAACAGGATTAAAATAAAAAAAATAAACTTGCGTAGTGTTCAGAAGTGTAGGGTCGGTAAGATTTTTCTCAAGGCTGCGTTTATTCGATCAAAAATACAGTAAAACTATATTGTGAAATATTATTAAAAATTGTTCAAATTCAATTTAGCATTTTTGTAAAAATTGTTAAGCATTGGAAATGTTCAGCATTCTTTGGTAAATAGATAAAAAATACAGCATTTATTTAAAATAGAAATCATTGTTCATTATAAGTGTTTTTTTTGTATTAAATATTTTACTTACCCTGAACTCTTGAACATTAACGTATTCTCAAAACAAGTTTTAATTTCTTGCTGTTTTGATTCTCAAATAAATTTTGATGTTTCGTTAATGGAAAATGGCAAAATTTCTATTTTGTGTGTGATGATTTGATTCATAGTTAATTATGATTTTAATGGGTAATGTACAGTTGACTGCATCAGACTTTAGTCTTGAGGGCATCATGTTAAAATTTGATACTCCGAAGTTTTTGATCTCTCGTTTATTTTTCAAGCATTTCATATTGATTGATTTTTAACGTGCAAACGTTGCATTCTCTCTCTCTCTCTCTCTCTCTCTCTCTCTCTCTCCTTCCCTCGCTCTTTGTTCCTACCTCCAACCACCATGTAGATCTGTATTCAGTGGCTTGGCCAGTGTTTCTGGAACTATCTAGATTGGCCTGAGATCTGTCACTATGTGGTCACCTGTGTCATCATGGGACCAGATTACCAGGTGTATATGTGTGTTTCTGCCCTCCGTCACCTGCAGCAAGAGATTCTTCAGCACACACAGACGCAGGACCTGCAGGTCTTTCTGAAGGTACAGTCTAACTTTTGTAAATAAAAACGATGCTATAATTTACTCACTTTTCATGCCATTCCAATGTAGCTGAATGTTCACGCTCTTTTCCGGACAATGAAAAGTGAATGGATCTTGTGCTCTCCAGCTCCAAAAAGGACCAAACAGCACCATATAAACATTATTAAAGTGTTCCTTGGAGGAAATAAGTTCTGGAATAATGACAGAATTAAAATTTCTAGCTGAAGTAGTTCTTTAAAGTAAGAACACACTGAGGTGGTGTTGTTTTAATGGACCACAGAGTGTGCAAGCGTGGCTGCAGTAAATCAGATAGACTCTTGTCCTTGGTTCACCCTTCAATTTTCAAAACTTTTTAGTGTTCACAGTGTACCCTGTACAATAGAGAGACCATTTCAGACAATTCCTGAATGGTTTCTGAGGATTTGTACATATCCAAGATTGCAAAACTTATCTGTATTTCATCTAAATTAAAGATCGGGAATGGAAATTACTCGTAACAGTCCCTCCTGATGTCACTCTGAAGCCAGATTAAACGTACAATGAATCCATTTTGGATGATTCAACAAAGGGGAAATCAAACTCAAGCAAAGTCATTCTTTGTTTCCAGGATTTCAAAAGCAATTGTCTGTCACTATCGAATCGTTTCAACACTTTAGCTAGTGAGTTCAAATCATCCTGCAAAACCATTTTAGGCTTTTTTCCCCTTCATTTTTATCAGCAACAATAGATAGTTTTAATGTCTTTAGATAATGGGTACTTGTAATTAAAATGTAATTTTTATTGTTTCATTTTGAACACACCAGCGTGCATCTGTTTTTCTGGTTTTGAATGGCTTTGTAGGCAGGAGACTTTCTTCAGCTTTAGGGAAACATCTGGACTTTTCACAATAGTCCCTTCTCATGGCTCTGTGGTTTTATGTTATTGTTTTGTTTTGTTTTTTGCTACTCCACAGCTATCATCAGTGGTGTGAAGAAATTGAAATAACCTTCCACACAATAAAACAAGAAAAATTTCAATTCTGTTGATTCATTGGTATTTACCCTCACCCTTATGTTATTTCAAACCTTTATCACTTCTTTCTTCTATACATTACAAATATGGTATTTTTTTAAAGGATCTCCGAGCTCAAAAATATTTCAATATTCCAAATTCATCACACTGTGTTTGAATTCATTGATACTAAACACTACTGATTCTGACTTGTGATTGATTGTGACATGCCAAGTTGAAATATGGAATCAGAGTAATGTCAATGTATATTGTTTTTGTTTTTCCTCAAATTTTCAAAATGTTAACATCCATCAAAACATCTCATTTTTTGGTTCCTTGAAAGAAAGTAATTGGAACAGGGGTAAACTATTCATTTAAGTTCACCAAAGACTGTAGTTGAATGAGGTCTCATCTTATAATAAGTAATTTAATTTAATGTAAAAAGCAAAACAAAACAAAAAACAATGGTGATTGAGAAATCCTACTTTATCTATTCCTCTTAGTTTACTTTTTCACATATTGTCAGTTATTATCTGAATCTATTCGCATATTGTCAGTTATAATCTGACTATATTCGGTTTTATTGAAAGACACTCAGTATGTATAATTATGACTAGCATTTATCAGCTGTGGCTAAAATTGGTTATAGTTTGTTTTATAATGGACTATTTCAGTAATTTTTTTTAAGCATAAAAAAAATTATCTATATTGTTTGTCATTGCCAAACCGTCTGTTGTCATTGCCAAGCCATCTGCAGTTATATCACAGAACTGCTTACACCGCAGGCATGTTTTATTTAATGCAGCAAACTCATAAAGGTTTATTATCCCTTCTCTCATTGTCATCTCTTCACCATGAACTGTAGTGTCCTTTTGTAACTTCAGGCATAGCTTTTGGTCTTGCATCCGCTGACTCATCGTAAACAAAATGTAATTAATTTGGCTTTGTCTAAATGATATTATTTATCCCTAGCTAAATGTCAGAGTGTATTAGGCGGTGCATTGTTTATTTAGTTCACGGACGTATAGCCATTCCTCACATAGTGCCAGTATATGACCTCTTGTTTCATTAATAAAGACCTTTTGTTACCGTTGGCAGTGAGATTTGTCACAATATTTATTATGTGAAAAAGTTTGCATGCTTTCAGGCAGCAGAATACAATTGTCAGAGTAATTTTAACCACTCTGTGTCTCACATAATCAGGATCTGCTCAGACTGGACTATCAAAATCTCCTCAGATTGACCGTAATCCATTCTGAAGCTGTTTTAAGCCTGTTTTAACTTTTTTCTGCAATCCGGCTCTCTCAAGCGCTGCTCGTCAAATCTGTGCTGCTTTTATGCTTGCAGGAGGAACCAATCCACAGCTTCAGGATGAGTAATTACCTGGAGTACATGGAGGGGCTGGAGCGCAACTACAGGTCCATGGTGCTCTCGGACATGAGGAGCATCTTACCAAGGAGCAGCTAGAGGGAAATCTGAAGATCAGCAGGACTGAAAGTGCTTGTGGTACAGAAAAAGACTGAAAATGTTGTATGTAATTTAGGCTGCTTTTGTAACTCAACGTGCAAAGAAGCCGTCGTTTTGACGGACACCATGTGAATATTTGAGTATTGAGTATGAGTATTCTCACTCAGGGGATCATAAATATAAGAAAAGAAACTATTCAAAGGCTAGTAAATAAGTAACCGTTACTGCATTGACTGGTGCATTTGTTTTGTAAAATGTTGCTAAACTATATATTTCACTATTTTGTATGTAAGTGTGCGCACGTGTGTACACACACACACACACATATATATATATATATATATATATATATATACTTTTGACTGGTACTGTGTGTGTGTATATATATATATATACACAGTACCAGTCAAAATTTTGGATCCATTACTATATTTATTTTTTTTTTTTTTTAAATAAGTCTCTTAAGCTTATCAAGTCTGCATTTATTTAATCAAAAATACAGAATAAACAGTAATATTGTTAAATATCAAAATTTAAAGTAATGGTTTTCTATTTGAATCATTTATTTCTGTGATGCAAAGCAGAATTTTTGTCGTCCATTACTCCTGTCTTCAGTGTCACGTGATCCTTCAAAAATCATTTTAATATACTGATTTACTATCAATGTTTTATTATTGTATTATATTGAAATAGAAAACCATTATTTTAAATGGAATCCAGTTTATTTGGGAATTTTGTGGGGGCACAAAAGATTTCCCAATGTAGATTTCACAGCTGGTTCATATTGGAATCCGCGTTGACCAACAGAAAGCTGCTTGGTTTGAAAGCGAATTCTGTACAAGTTGTCCTTTGTTGATAGCAATTTCGTACCTTCATGGTTGCTGACCCCAGACACAAGTCAATCAGCCTGTTACATGACATCAGTAAATATAAAAAAAATCTAAGCTCATTTTTAATGGAATGTCTAACATGAAGTGAAGTATATTTGATCTACTAACATGTCAACACTTGAGTACAGGATGAATTGCAGACCATTCTTGTTATGTAGTGTGTTTTTTTTTTCTAAAGGCATACATTAACATCTGTAGTCTCTTATTCCCATCCTAAAGAAGCTGTATAGAGAGGCAGTATCACGTTGACAGGCCGCCATTAGCACATAGATGCAATCTCTCACCCTCGCCATCTGTAACTCACACTGTGAATAATGAATTAGATCATTAGAGAGAGGTGTCTTTCTCCTTCACAACAACTGCTAAATATTGCATACGGTTTACTCTGTAGGAGGCAGGAGCGGTTATAATTTTTAAGCTGGAAAAACTTCCCTCAGACTTAGTTTTTTTCTCACTTATTTTGTCTTTTACAGCTATATAACTTCTATGTATATGCTCCGATACAACTACTGCATTAAAATCACTTGTGCGTCATCAGTTGATTTTTATCTTTGTGTAATCATAACAAGCCGGAGACATTAATCAGGTTAATGATTTAACGACTGATTGTTTGCCAACAGTCATCTGGAAATCTGGAGTGTGTCTTGCTTTGGCTTGTTGTAAATTGACAATACAAGCCTTTTGTGACGTGGATGTTGATGATGTATCTACAGACCAAAATGGTAGGATAATTAGAAAAGACTAATTATGGGTTATTAAACTGATTAACTGATAATTACGGCCTATCTGTCTCTGTATTAGGCTTGAGGAGTTGCATTAGCTTGATTTTCTCTGGTAAATATGCTTTATTATTCTCCTCCACATTAATTATCCATGTTATGACTGCCAAATTGCACTTCTTGAAGAATCTGCTAGATGAATGGGCGAATTTTAATCAAACGTGAGCATCACTATCCCTTACTGTGAAGGGCACTTGAACTTCGTATGAATGAAGGGTGAACCTACATGTCTACTAATTCTCATTAGAGTCTGAGTTGAAAATCAGTAGACTAAAGTTAGAGTTAGAATTATTTGACATGTAGTCAGTCGAATGTCTTTTGGAGGGTCATCACAATAAAGAGTTAGCAAATATTAAGCAGACAGTCTACTAAATGTTCAAAAGAGACCATCAATACAAAGCGTTACCCATGTTTCCTCTCCAAAAATGTGTTTTGATAGGTAGAATCATGGTGACCTGCTATATACTGGATGTCACTTTGCTCGCAGCTGATTGGTCCAGTTTTAGTTTGCAATCTATAACCCATAAAACAGAGATGGTTAGCTGTGTAGCTTAAGTAACATTTTGATGAAAACCAGTCCATCTTGAGCCTGAAAAACCAGAGCTTGCTCAAACTATTCTCAAAAAAGTTTATAAAAAAAAACCCTTTTTGTTTTAGTGTTGCTCTACACTTTGCTAACAGCCCATTTTGAATTTGTCCTGTATTTCAGGTGAAGCTTCATTTAGCATTGATGTTCAGGTGTCAGTCATCGGATACCTACTTACTGTGCATTGATGGACATGCAATCAATCTTGGGAGTCTTTGAAGAATATATCACAAGCATTATCCATCTCCATTAAACTCCAGAATCTCAAGGGGTGAGGGGATGAATCCATTTTCTCTCTGTATCAGTTCTAATCTGGACTGATTAGCGTGTGATTAGAATGCATGACTTTAACTCTCCCTGTCTGCTAACCCAAAGCCCAGTAGCATCAACGATTGGTCAGTTTCAACAGCAAATGGATGAGATGGAGGGAGTCGATTTCTTATTCCTCGTGGAACAGAAGAGGCTTAAGGATCAGGCTCAAACTAAAGACAGTTAGAACAGACAGACTTTGTGTGGAAAGTAAATTTATTATGTTCAAAGTAGGCTCTGAAGAAAGAAAATGAAGAGAATAGCCGAGCCGAGAGGCAGAAGATGATTAATACACGGGCATAACTCATCCATTCCCTGTCAGAAGAAGCCAATAATTTATAACACACATTGTGTATTGTGTACACGCTTCCTCAGTCAAGTTGGAGCCCCGCTCTCATCGCACATCATACCACCCATTTTAATAGTATCGCCACATTGGAGTAGCATGACGGTGTCCTCTGGCTCAGCTCCTAATTTATTTAGAGACTACTCTTTTCCCTGTGATCTAACCCATAATGACATAAGCACAATTCCCCCTCAGGCCTACCTGACGAGACCATCAGGTTAATTGCAAAAAGTCTCATTAGCGTTATCATACAAGCAGCCATTTGAATTAGCAGAAACACAATACTTACCAGAGCACAGAGGGTGTCCCATGAATCGAATATGAGAGCTTGATGATCAACTAGTGCAGATAAACAACCCGGGCAAAAAGAAGCATTATTCTCCAATGTCTCGGTCTCTTCGAACTACAGGAACAGAGATTGCAGATAGTGCTTGAGTGAAGATATCACAGAAGAAGTGTACAGTATGTCAGACATGTCACAGAGGTGAGGCTCTTTTATTGTGTCTTCTGTTGATCTGTCAATACTGTATATCGATCTATCTATCCATCTATCCATTCTGTCTGTCGTTCGTTTGTAAGTTCTGTCTGTTGTTCCATCCAGCCATCCATCTATACTGTCTATCCATTCTGTCTGTCGTTCGTTCATTAGTTCTGTCCATTGTTCCATCCATCCATCCATCTATACTGTCTATCCATTCTGTCTGTCGTTCGTTCATTAGTTCTGTCCATTGTTCCATCCATCCATCCATCTACACTGTCTATCCATTCTTTCTGTCGTTCATTCATTAGTTCTGTCTGTTGTTCCATCCATCCATCTATACTGTCTATCCATCCATTCTGTCTGTCATTCGGTCATTAGTTCTGTCCGTTGTTCCATCCAGCCATCCATCTATCCATCTATACTGTCTATCTATCCATTCTGTCTGTCGTTCGTTCGTTAGTTCTGTCCATTGTTCCATCCATCCATCCATCCATCCATCCATCTATACTGTCTATCCATTCTGTCTGTCGTTCGTTGGTTAGTTCTGTCCATTGTTCCATCCATCCATCTATACTGTCTATCCATTCTGTCTGTCATTCGTTCATAAGTTCTGTCCGTTGCTCCATCCAGCCATCCATCTATCCATCTATACTGTCTACCTATCCATTCTGTCTGTCGTTTGTTTGTTAGTTCTGTCCATTGTTCCATCCATCCATCTATCCATTCTGTCTGTCGTTCATTCGTTAGTTCTGTCTGTTGTTCCATTCATCCATCCATCCATCTATCCATCTATACTGTCTATCTATCCATTCTGTCTGCCGTTCGTTAGTTCTATTCATCCCCATCCATCCATCCCTCCATTCCATCCAATACTCCCTCCATTCCATCCATCCCTCCATTCCACCTCTCCATTCCATCCCATACGGTCCATCCCATCTAATCCCATCCATCCAATTTCAAGAAGAATATTATTACTGCTGTTTTGAACCCCTAATTAGAAAGCAAAGGGCATTTCTAAAATCTAATTACTCACCTTTCTTTATGACCATTATTATATTTTTTATTCCTTTTTAATAATTTTTATTCTTTTTTTTTTCAGTTAGCTTGATGTTAAACTTATATGCCACCACTTAACTGTGAACAAAGGAAACGGCACAAAAAAAATCATTTGTACATTCAAAGAGCAAGCCAAATGGAATTGTGGGCGTTGAAGGGAAAAAAAATCTGTACCATCGTTGCGAGATATTTTTTCCCATTGTTTGCCTCCTTTTCACTGTGAAGTGCCTATTATTGACTTTGATTTTACATAATGTATTGACATCTTTGTAGCTCATAGAAATGTGCCATTATGAAACCATGGTTGGCAAAAGCTAATTTCATTCCTGCAGGTGAAAATTCAGTCAATACACTCCAGGTTACTGAATGTGTTTTGCACTAAATTGATCTAATTATTTATTGCATTTTGACTAGAGGATATAAATATACATTATGACTTCTGGACTACAAAATACTATAAAATAGGGAAAAAGTGTGACTGGAACTTGACTTGCTGCCATAATGATATGGTGCTTGCTTGATACTGAGTGAGTGCTTGCTTACGGACCCAAGTCAAAAGAGCCCAAGACATCATCAGCTACTTTATATATATTCGAGATGTGCACCATGACTATTTTTTATTAATGTTTAAAATTTTGTAACCAACTAGTGTAACAAATCCCCAGAGGACTGTCAAAAAAGTCATTCAAATGTGATCCATTTAAAATAGCCAGTCAAATCCAATCCTTTTGGATGAATAACTGAAAAACAAATGCAATGTACTTATTTATGTGATGCTTGCCTTGCATTATGATCATTAAACATAGTGTTCACTTAATCAACATAAACCAATATAGACATATTAGTCTTGCACTGCCTAATGATAACGTACCAACTCGGCTTATTATAAACAGAATTCCTCAAATACAATTGAAAATTTAGCCAAAGTAAATCAGCACTTCAAGGTATTGTTGTCTGTTACCGACACTCACGTGTCTGTTCTATGCTTTGAGTGTATGAAAAGTGCATATATTATAATTTATTATATCATATTAGTTAAAAATAAACATGGTCTGTTTGAGTGCTTCAAGACAGCATGCAAGGAAAGATAAATGCTGGGTGTAAATTGGTATGCCAGCAGTTTATGTGGCTTCCTCCACTGAGCAGATCAAACAAGCTTCTGCTTAATGCTTTTCATTTATCAATACGGCCCCATCAGTAGACAAGCAACAGTCTGGATTCTCTCGAAGGAGCGCTTGAGCTTGGAAACATTAATGACAGACATCACCGCAGAAAGGTCTGAGTCATGGCAGAGAGAGGCTAACAGAGATCTTAGGGATCAGATTGACAATTAACCTTGGTAAGAGCACGCACACGCACACAGAATCCAGTGGTGTGTGGCATTTTACATTATCAAACAGATATTAATACTATAACATTTTATTTTAGTATGTTTATATTCTTAGATTAAATTAGCAATTAACAATAATTTACATGTAACACTCAAGTGTGAAATGAAATGCTTCTACTGTTTTTGCATTGCTTCAAAAATAAGCAAGCAAGAGTAACAGTATTTTCTGTCTGATTACCACTAACTGTTGTTCTGCTATTATTATTGATAGTCACCTTCTTTTCAGATCATTAGTCGGCTAATTGCCCGTTAGCACTGCAGGTGTAAGGATGGTCGCAGGCATGCAGATGAGGCTCTAATTTCACCAAGCTGGGGAGTCACTGAATTCAGCTAAATGGTTCAAGTTGGTTTGGATTCGAAGGTAATGATGTCAAGTGATTCAAGTTGTTTCCTTTGTAATTAGTCCATTCTAACCAATATACCACTTTCAGGGCTTGTTGTGAACATCATTATTTATCATTACTTTACCCATCATTAGAATACTGTTACATACAACTATGGGGATGGATGGATGGATGGATGGATGTACAGACGGATAGAACTGGATGAATGGATGGATGTACAGATGGATAGACCTGGATGGATGGATAGATGGATGGATAGAGGGATAGATAGAACAGGGATGGATGGATGAATGGACAGGTGGATGGACGGATGGATGGATGGAGTGACGGATGGATGGACGGACAGATGGATGGACAGACAGTTATAACTAAATAGATGGACAGACAGATATAACTAAATGGATGGATGGATGTACAGACAGATAGAACTGGATGGATTGATGGATGTACAGACAGATAGAACTGGATGGATGTACAGACAGATAGAAATGGATGGATGGATGGATGGATGGATGGATGGATGGACGGACAAATAGAACTGGATGGATGGTTGGATGTACAGACCGATAGGGATGGATGGATGGATGGACAGACAGATGGATAGAACATGGATGGATGGACAGAACAGGGATGGATGGGTGGATGGATAGATAGACGGACGATGGATGGATGGATGGATGGATGGATGGATGGATGGATGGATGGATGGATGGATAGATAGATAGATAGATGGATAGATAGATAGATAGATAGATAGATAGATAGATAGATAGATAGATAGATAGATAGATAGATAGATAGATAGATAGATAGATAGATAGATAGATAGATAGATAGATAGATAGATAGATAGATAGATAGATGAAAATATACAAGCTGGGACTCTGAATTTTTCAATGCAGCTCCTAAATTCTGACAAATGGCCTCTTTTGTTATGTGTGACCGGCATTGTTGTTCATTTCCTGTTGGTGCCACGGTACTAAATCATCACAGTTTAAGAAATCCTTGGGATATAATCATTAGATTATACTTTCTGATTATACCTGTGACTCAAAGAGCAATTCGTTTAAAGTAGGCCTAGAGCCTTGTAGTACAACACTGAAGCAGAAAGGAACCAGTGAGAAAAGATTGTGGGATATCAGCCGCCAACTGTGCTAACTATAAACCTGAATTACATCAGATATAAAATTGCCATAAATTGTCTGAACTGACTCATCTTTTCAGTTCCTCAGCATTTGGATGTGATGCCCTGTTGAGATTCAGAACGACGGTGCTTTGAGGGACAGGGACAGCTGATCCGTATCTTTCAGGTACAGTCAGGCCTATAAATGAGTTTAATGAGTTAAACTCAAGTACTTATAACTGGTTTCTCGTTTTCACTCTGTAAAAAAAAGTTCAGTTGCTGCCCTATACATTTTCAACTACAATCAACTTAGTTATATAAGTTTCAATTTCAATTACAGTATATCTTAAATCTTGTATAAAAGTGAACTTTTCAAAATAAGTTAAATTCTTTCCACTTCTTTACAAGTTAAATTAATCTAAAATATATGAATTGTATAAATACTGTGTATATTGTCATGACATATTGATCATATTTTTACGCAGAGGTACTTTGCTTTGACTTTCTTGAGTAGCCTTGCCAGTAAATAATTAATATAGTCAGTGCATAATCTGTTTTATTTAATTGCTTAACAGTGTTGTAATTGCGCTTCAATGGGTCTCTGGGGGTTAATACTGTAGTTGTTTTTATGAGTTTTTTGCCAGGTGCATTTCTCATTACATTCTGTGCGAGTGCCGCTTCAGAGACTTTTTTGCATTAAACATAACCCCTTTTAACAGATCTGTTGTTGTCATCTGCAAAACAACTGCATGCAATAGACATCACTGACATCTGCCACCTAAAGTGTTTTTACTTGTTGATATTCTTTGTGTTGTTTTTGCTCTATCATTTGCACCATTGCCAGAACTTTTTCCTCCAAAAGTTCTCCTCATCTGTAATTCCAAGCACATTATATGCATTGCTTGTATGCAAAGAGCATTGGGACACTGAAACCACAATATATATATATATATATATATTTATTTATTTATATTTATATTGGGACAATTCAGGATACATATTGCTGTATGTACTCAAAAATGAAGCCCTTTAAAGTTCACTAGCTTCCTTTCTCATTAATCATGTAGGGCTAGTACACTGAATCATTTCCTAACACATTATGAATTATGGGTTAATACAAAAAAAAGTACAGGATAAATGAGCGTATAGTATGAAATGTAATCATGTCAAAATGTGCCCATCATCAAAAGGAAATACTAAGCAGGAAGAGTCTATTCAAAGCACACCTTCCTTTTGTCCTCTTAATCATTTCATGAAAACATAATCATCAGTCATTTCAGACAATACTTATTCACGGTGAAAAAAAAAACATGAAATCTGAAATAATTGACATCAATTTCGGTGCCAGCAACACAAACCTTGGAAGGCCTGAAAAGGTCAGAGCGGGACACGAATTATGCCGGTGTTAATTAGTGACGTGCCCCAGTGGCTCCACGCTCTGTGATCAGAGTGCCAATGAGCTTTCATTAGCACAGCAACAGGAAATACACACTCACACACATGCCACAGAACAGGATTATAAGGCCTGTTTCAAACCTGTCTGTGGAGCTAAACTTCTTCTCACCTCTGTGTGCTTGACGAAATTGGTCATGTTTTTTAATGCTTTTACCATATGTGAATCCATTAAATTCACAAGTTTTATTTCAAGTCGTCATGCGTCACATTCAAGCGGTCAGATTGTTGCTAATCAGCATGGACCATTCGCCCCTGCTGGTAGATGATGCAACTACACATTTATGGCTACTCCAAAGTGTGTAGTTTTAGTTTTAGATTTTTTTTTTCTGCTGCTGATGTAAGAAACGTATTGGTCCTGTGTAAAGCTAAACTGATATTCACCTTATTTGTCAATGTGGAAGTAAGTTATTTCCTGTGAATGTGTGAGACTTATTATTTCAGCATATATGTCAATAACAATAGATGAATACAGTTCAGTAAAAAGTGCAATTTGCTCTACAAACAACAAATATCATTTTGCAATTATATGCAGCATAATGGACTGTTTTTGTACAACTAAAATAACTGGAAGTTGTATTTTAGTATTACTTATATAATATTATAGTGTTTTTTTTCTATATAGCTATATAGCTTTTATATTTATAGCCTATATTTATTTTAGTACTTATTTCAGTTAGTAGTATAATTAAATATTTATTATATTTTAGTTCATCTTTATTTCAAAATATATATATTTTTTTTAACTTTAATGCAATATAAATTGTTCAGTAAAAGTAAATGCCAAAAATGTTGAAGTAAATAAATTGCTAATATTTATTTTGTTTGGTTTGTTTTTTATGCAATTACCTGTATTTACATGATATGGAATGCTAACAGATACACTCTAAAAATACTGGGTTGTTTCAGCCCAAATTTGGGTCAAAAATGTTGGGTTAAAAATGTCATTTAAAATGTAAACTCAACTTCATCTTTCACTTTCAACGGTGCATTTTTTAATTACATTTTTAACCCAACATTTGGGTTTGTCCATATTTGACCCAAATTTGGGTTGATACAATCCAGCATTTTTTAGAGTGTAGCTTTCTAATGGTAGGCTGTTATAAACTTCTTTACTGTTTTTTAAATTAAGTATTTTCGTAAATGTCCTGTAGACAATCAATCAATCATTCAGTCAGTCATTAGACAAATGAAATATTGAATGGCATTTTGTCCCTCGTGTCTCGTTTCTGTTTGCAACATAAAGTAAATATCTACTCTGATTAAAACTCTATTGGCACTAATTCCAGTAAAGTGCTTTGTCTTGACGCATTTTTTCTCATGGATCCTAAGTAGCCTACTCTAGTTTAACTTAGATGAAAATGACACAGATGGAGATATCCGAGAATTTCAAACTGCGATGGGGAAGAAAAATAGGAGCTTTGTAATTGCACTCATTTAAATAATGCGTTCAATGCACAAATTTGCATTTTCACAATGTAATTATTGAGGAACCTAGGTGAGCAGATCATAATTTCAGCCTTTGTTGATGAATGACATCGCTCTCACCTACACGTGAAACACTCATCTAGACGCGCATACCCCTGTAAGTGCGGAGCTTTTCTTTATCTTGTTAGATCAATAATTATGCCCCGAACAGACGTTCACACATTCATGACTGAATCTCAAGGTCTCAGGGTCTCAGTTGCACAGTAAAAGCCCATATGCTAGGAGAGCGTCTAATGAGGGTCTTTCAGTCATTTTCTTCAGTTTTCCAGGCAATACGACGGTTGACTGCAATCTGAAAACCAATTACGCTACCGAGAGCGAGAATATGTATTTGCGCGGAGGCGGCTTGCTGAACCGAAAGTCAAAAATCACTATTTGATATATTTAAATATGGTTCAATAAATCTTTGATTCAATAAATCAGAGATTTACTTTGTTTCGAGATTTGAGAACTGGGCGTCGAAAGCTATGACAAAATGGTTGAATGAACGTTGCTGTTCAGCTTTCTGTTTTCAAATGAGTTTTTCATTCCCTCTGTGTTTGTGTGTGTCTGTGCAGGATGGTGAAGGCTGCACTTCCTGTGATAGATGCGTTTCTATCACACCAAGAGGTTTTTTTTTTCCCTCATCAGTCCTTACGGAGGTGAAACCGCAGGTCTTTATATTATGCTGAGAGAGCGGGTCAGGGCCGTCCACTCAAGCTATTGGGGTATGTCACTGCACTGTTGTTTTATATTTGTTCTGCTAACACAAAAAAAAATGTAAACCACTATTTTGATGACTGATATTTGTATTTTTTATTCAGTTGACTCAACTGAGTGATCTTTACAATAAAACTAAACTAGAAATATCATTAGCAAAGCTCTCTACACATACGTTCTTTAAAGGGAAACTCCACTTTTTTTGGGAAATGGGCTCATTTTACAACTCCCTCAGAGTTAATCAGTTGAGTTTCACCGTTTTCGAATCGATTCAGCCGATTTTCTGATATTTAGAGGAATATCAGTAACCAGACAGTTTCTGGTCTCATTGACTTCCATAGTATATTTTTTTCCTGATATGGAAGTCAATGAGACCAGAAACTGTCTGATTTCTGATATTCTTCTAAATATCAGAAAATCGGCAGAATGGATTCAAAAACGGTAAAACCCAACTGTTTAACTCTGGGGGAGTGGTAAAATGAGCCTATTTCCAAAAAAGTGGAGTATAACTTTAAAATTGAGTCGAGAACCCCATGGTTCTATATAGGATCCCAATTAACCTTTTTTTTCTAAGAAGAGAGTGCAGCTGCATGATAATTTCACCTGTCTAGTAAATCTTGCCCCGATTGTTTTCTGAGGGGGGAAAATCTCCCAATGGCATAAGAAAAATACATTATGTTTTTCTTGTTTTTAGCATAAACCTATTTTGGATTCCCAAGGAAATGCGTCTTAATTTAAGACAGTTTAGATATTTTACTGAAAAACAATACAAGAATATTTTTACAGTGTAATTAATGGGCCAAGCGGGCCTTAGTGTCCCAAACTGCCAAAGAAGTCTCTGAGCGACAGTGATCGAACAGGGTTCAACTTTGTGTGGATTCTTTTGATTACTGCTGGAGTCTCTCTAGTGTTAAAATATTACTAGTGAGACGGGTGTAGGCTGTCTTCTGGCTGTGATTATGGTGGTTGGGGAGAAACCTCCATTACTGCCATTAGTCTGGCTGACACTGACATAACAATACAAGAGTCAGAGGAACGTCTGGCCAGCAGCAACACCGCTGAGATACGGCCATTAATTCACACAACTGCGGACCGCTGTCTGTAATCTTTCCACGTTCCTCTGTGTATGTGTGTGGTGAAAGCAAAACAAAGATGTGCACGTCTTTGGTTTCATGGTTTATTTTGAATTAAAAATACATCAACACAGAGGTATAGACAATTATTTTTGTACCGCTCAGGCTCTGTGAGACGTATTACCCGAGGCCAAGTTTCAGAGCGGTATCATCACTGGCAAATAAAACGCAAGCTTTTGAAGACTGGATTCAAAGTGCAAGATTTGAAAACGATCCTGTTATAGTCTCTGTGAAAATTACAAAAACGCGAATTTGTGAAAACAGTGACGTCATGCTCAGGCATATTGTGTGTTTAGTATATGGTCGTTAGGAGTGTAGTGCTTCAAAGTGACTGCCAACTACTGGCCTGGCAGCAGAATACAGTTTTTTTTTAAATTCGCTTTAGTGGGTCCATTTGAACAGAGAGGGTTTTGATGACATTGTCATCTGTACAGGAAAAACAAAGAAAAAAATTCAGTTTTTGGCATATTGATGTTGTGCAAACGAACCCTAAGTTTGTTAGTTTACTTGAGAATTAAAATGTTATGTGGTTTTGAACCCAAATTTTGAAAAAATTTCCATTTTTTAAATTTTGCAATTTGTTAATGCAATTTAAAATGTGCTCTTCGTTGTCTTATTTAACTAGGCCTACTTAAAATATTAACATTTTTTAAATGAAAAAATAAATTAATATATTTAATAATCTTTTTTAACCACATATTAAAATATGAAATTAATATAGGCCTATCTATTAATGTCTATTAAAATACAAATTTATATATATATATATATAGATAGATAGATATATATACATTTTTATGTTTGTATTATTGAAATTGATTTCTTATTTCTTCGTTTAATTTTAAGGGCCACTCCATGACGACTCTACTCTTTGAGGCAGATACATTTAATATGTTTTTCTTTCATTCATTTTTAACTATGGTCTCAATCAGAAGATATGGTTAATCATGCATGATTCAGCATCATAGGCAGACTTCTGCTTCAAACGTGTCAGCCTTCATTTTCAACATCTTTTATAAACTCATGCAAATTCAGTAACTGGCATAGGTAATTAGATGATGTGAAGTAAATTCATTTTTGAGAAGCTGTATTTTGAAACTCTGTGATTTTGCATGTAATATTTCATTAATCTAGGTTTGAATGGTAGTAGATTGAATGTTGTTTAAGTGGAAAAGTCCCCACTTTTTTAACTTTATTCAAATCGAAAAGTAATCCGATATATTCAGAGTAGTGGGTAGAAAAAGAGTGTGCTCTCGGAATTTATCTGTTTTTCATTAAGTTTCACTTTTTTCTCTCTCTCTTTGCAGAAGTTTGAGTCTCCAGGTACTGATCCAGGAACAGGATCTCCTTGTTTGAGCAAAAACAAGATGGATTACTTTGAAAAACATCCCAAGCGGCCGGCACTAATCAGTTTTCCCCCTTTGAAGCATATGTTCACACATGAAATATTAATCCAGGGTGGCTTAAACATGTTTTTAGGTCGTTTGCAGCACATTTAATCTGATATGTTGCCAAAAACCTGTATGCGTCCGTATCAGCTCATGTGCATGATCTAAAACGCACAGTTTTTATGCATGAAAAATTCGTCTTTGTTGAGAAAGGAGTTTACTTCACACTGCTATTAAATGAAACATTGATGTAGATAGTTGAGATTTCCACCCACTGATCGCATAATCCATCTATGACAGCCATTCTTAGGCATCCAAGAATACTCAAACTTTAAGCTATTTTAGAAAGCAATCAATGAGGGCTGATTGCATACTTGTAATCTACTGTTGAAGCCTGGATCGTTAGATCTACTCCCCTAGCTATTCAAGAGACTATTCATTTCCTTCGCTCCTCCATTACAGTTTTTGTGACCCTCAGTCTTTTTCTGTCCTGCAGTGAATTATCCGCTTTTGACCAGTCAAGTTCTTTTTTCTCTTCACTGTCTGAGGGCGATAAGCAGAACAGAGGCAGTGGATGGGTCGGGATTTGATTGGTGGGACTTGGAGAGCTGAAGATGATGGTGATGATGTTTAAGGTGAGCAGAGAAAGAGGGAGGCCTACACATTTCTCAAATTTGGATTTTTGTTGTAATTCTAAAGTATATTGTTTTTAATGTTTCTAAATACAATTGTTTGGGGAAAAAAAGTCTTAATCAACATCATATATAAAAAAACACCCATGTTAGTATAGTTAAAGGATAGTTCACCCCCCCAAAAAAAAAAAAAATGTCATCATTCTGTCATACTCACCCTCAAGTTGTTCCGAACGTATTAATTTCTTTCTTCTGTGCAAAATAACAGAACACAAAATATATTTTGAAGAATGTTGGTAACCTTACACTTAATGAACCCTGTTGACTTTCATATTATAGAGGTACAAAAATACTCTGGAAGTCAACATTGACTGTTTGGTTCTTCAAAATATGTTTTGTGTCTTAAAATCCAAAAGGTAAGATGAGAGACCACTTTAAAATATGCTGTTTCTCTGGATTTACTATTTATGTGTCTGAGTAAAATTAACATTTTTGTTTCATTCCCTAAACTACTGACAACATTTATTTATTTTCTAAATTTCACGTAAAAACATCGTCAATTAGAGCATTTATTTGCAGAAAATGACATTGAATAATGCAAAGTTTTTATACATTTTTTAAACAACAAGATACTGACGATTCAACTTCAGAAGAGAACAGCAATGTGCAAGTGATCTGAGGGCACTGGCGCGTTGTGGCTGTGATAACAAGAGGTAAAAACAATATAAATACTGTTTGTTTTCTCACACAAACTGCTCGTTTTGTGTCTTAGGCCATCAATATGTTCTTACATTCATGAGTCATTAAATCATGTTTAATTTGGACTTCTCTGTGCATGCTCTTTGAGGTGGTGACCATAGACCTGCATTATATGACTGAGAGACACGAACGGTTTGACCTAAAAATATCAAAATTGAAACTACTGCGGAAACAAAGACACCTACATCTTGGATGCCCTTGAGGTAAGCCAAAACATATCAAAAATTAATTTCAAAGTGAACTATCCCTTTAAGAAATCAATATCAGATTTCATGCATCTTGACATATTCTCTACCAGTCTTCCACATTGCTTTTGGGAGACTATTCCACTCCTGGCACAACATTTCAAGCAGCTCTGTTTTGTTAGAGGGCTTCCACAGGTTTTCAGTAGGGTTCAGGTCTAGAGTTTGGGCTGACCATGACAGGATCCTCCATCCACACTTTGATTGGCCTGTCTGTGTGACATGTTCATTGTTCTGTGGGCTGGAAACAATCTTTCGAGTTGGGGAACATTATCAGAGCAGAAGGATGCAAGCTTCATTAAACTTTATTCCAAACTTATATTTTGACTTTTTTTTTTTTTACGTTTTTCATGAATTCATAATCCAGCCCTGACTGCTCATTGGGAATGCAAGCATTCAAAACCCTTTTAACGTTTCATATAACTGGTAATTTCTGTGCACATAAGAGATATTGCTCTCTTTGGGAGTTTCTCATTTCAGTAAATATGTGCTCTCCGACCTCATTAAACTGGGATGAGGAGTTTGTTTGAGTGGGTGTAATATAGAAGCCCTTGGATTGGGGGGAGGGGGATTTACCGGGGTATAAAAGTAGCTCATTTTTATGTGTGTGGCTTCCTCTCTAGTCTATACCCAAAGTAATACAGCCCTGCAGGGAAATAACATGCACACATGGACATATAGCGAGGGTTGGGAAACTATGGTCATATCTCTTCCTAACTGTGGTGACAACCCTTAATGGCTTGGACACAACGAGGAGAGCACACTCGGCTCTGACTCGATGTATCCCAGCTTGCTGTTGGTGCAATCCCCAATGAGTGACACCATTAATTATGTGCCTCTGAGTTCAGAAATGCCAGCTGAGGAGGGAGGCATATATTTCATCCGCAGACTGTTCAAAAAAGTGTCTTTCAAGATGGGCTGACAGCAAACGTTCCAATCACAGGCTCATCCAGGTCTGAAATTGTGGATAGTTCACCAGCTGTGAGGCGCTGGGTGAGTCTTAATGTGTTCGGTCTGTAAGCTCACCGAGATAAATTAGCTCAATGTCATGTTTTATGACAAGGATCTGTAATAATTTATAGCATTTAAATGGTGAAGCGCATGGTTAGCTGTAAAGTAGTCATTTAAGAATAGGATTTTGACCTGAGGTTATCGTGGCCAGTTTTTTGTTGCGTGAGGTTATTGAGCCCGACCGCCTACTGTGTTTCTGCATATTAAAGCAATGGGCCACAAGATTTCATGCATTGCAATGATTTTACCAGTTAATGGGTGATTTTAATGCATGTGGTGAATTTGTGGCAAAAGCATTATGATCTAATTAAAAATCATAGGTATTTGCATAAATATGCTCATAAAGGTTTACAAATCATTTAAGGATCATAAAATATTGAATTCATGAAATTAATAGATTTTTTGTTGCATTAATCAATGACATTATTGTATGTTCAGTGCAATCATTTATTTGACGCATTTAAATAATTTGAAATTATAAGTTTAATTCTGTTCTATGTAAGTTCTGGTGTAGTATTTAAGCCGTTTTGAAAGAAATATAAAGTAAAATACTTTTCATCAAAGAATCCTGAAAAAGAAAGATGTATCATGGTTTCCACAAAAATATTAAGCAGCATTGATAGTAATAAGCAATGTTTATCTAGCATCAAATCTGAAGGGTCATGTGACACTGAAGGTCACACATTTATCATTTAAATATATAAAGGATGCATAAAGATAGCTGTATACATACATAAGTTTACACTTAGATGCTGTCAGTACGTCAATTTGATTCTTTTTAAAGTATATCCAAATGTGCAAATATATAACCATAACCATTAATAACTTTGAATTCTTAACATTTCTGGCTGTATAAAAGTAACCAAGGTTTAAAATCACCGTACTTCAATACACCACATTAATATTAGCCTAGCATTATTGGCTAGTTGTTAAGTTTGTAGTTTTAAAACTGTCTTAACCTGGAAGAGAATTTGCATTTTTGATTCCCTCTACATTCTTTAAAGGGTTTTTAGAAGCATTTTATTTTTAATTTTATATTATATATATATATATATATATATATGAGTTTGTACATGTGTGTGTGTATCCGTAGCTTTTGACGCTCCAATCTTAAATAGTCTGAATGCAAACACTTATTATAGGTGTACCGTGGTGATTCAGGATAAGACAAAAACACGGTTTAAAAATATATTGTATATTTAATACATTTTGTAAATTTTGAACACAAAAAGTTATGGACTGCAGTGCAGCTATAAAGTGACATATTATAAATTATACACAATAAATGTGAATTTTTAAGTCACTCTCTCTTTTTTTTAATGCAAGTTGCTAGATTAGGACTACAACCACCTCAAGCATGTGCGTTTACATGCTTTATGGGTCAGACAATCATTGTAGTTCTTATGCAGCAATATGTGTCCTTTTAATGAACATATGGCTATATGCCTACACTTAAGTGAAACCGTTCTGCAGAGTGTAAAATGAATTAAATATACTGTAAAACCCTTGGGATTTCTTCATCGTCCCTGTGCAATGATCCTAATAATAGGTTCTTCATGCAGTGTAATTCCAATCTCACAAAGTTACCGGATTTATTTTGGATCCCTGTCTTGATAAATCTCAGGGAATTCTTCTCTCTGTTTGTTTATGTGTTCATTCAGTTGAATAAAGCCATTTGCATTATAAATGAATAAGCCAGTGATGGTTCTGAGGGACCAGTGATTTTCTTCCATGCGTGAATTGCGAGAAGTAATCACTCTTGCAGGGGGATTGCTTAGATTTCGCTCATGTTTAATTATTGAATAGTTTCCAATAGAGTTTAATATTTCTGCGCAGTGGTTGGAGCGTTCATAACTCAAGGATGCAGGAGGTCCTGCATATTCTTCCCCTGGCTGATGCCAGGCATAAAATGGAATAAAAGCCTGACGTGAGAAGCTTAAGTAAAAAGGAGACTTTTGTACAAGCGTTCTTGCGGGTTATTCATTATTTCATACATTTTCCTTACTCCCGTTTTCATTGCGTAAGCCAGAAACTTGTTAAAATCAGGCTGCAAGGTATTTCTAATTTTTACATTCCTACTGGATAAATTCCAATGTCCTTTATTAATTCACACCATGACTTTTGCAGAAATGTTAATATTTACAGAGGCCGCCCTTTTGCTGATATGAAATTTGAACTGGTGACATTTGCCATAGAGAGAGCTTTACTGGGACATTAGCGGTGTGAAAGCTTAGATAGGTCTGTCAATAGACCCCAAACCTGCCCGATTTTTCTTCACGATCTCTCTGATCTATATCGCCCTGTCTCTTGGTGATTATGACTTCTCATCTGTGCCACTGTCCCATTGGGAATTTGCTTTTCAAAGGGAAAGGATCAAGAGTCACACTCCAGCAGTTCCATTTGCAACACTATTCTGATCTGAGACTTTCCGTCTTGTAGTTATCATTAGTACACGACTGCCAGGGGAGCAAGACATGAGCAGCGGATTGTCATTCCACCGGTGTCCTTTCACAGTGTGGCTGTTTCACGTCTTGGGGACCAGAAACATCTAATACGGTAAGAGTATGGCCATATTCACACAGCAACAGAGTACAGTTGTCAGTCCTGTAATTGAATGCTTAATGTTCACACTAAGTTCTGTTGTTTACAGGAGTGACAACCGCATTCTCGGAAAACCTGGGAAATTCTCTGAAAAATAGAACCGGGCGAGTAGGGCTGCGTTTACACTGTCGGTGAGTCTCGAAATGTCCCACTCAAACAGAAACTTACAATAGCGTCTCGAATACTGGCTACAGTATTCGAGACGCTATTCACGCTTTAAGTTTTTGGGATTGACAACCACGTTTACTTACAAGTGTCATTTTCGAAATGTCCCATTCAAACAGCAACTTACTGTAGTGTCTCATATACTGTCAAGTCAAGTCAAATATATTTATATAGTGCTTTTCACAATACAGATTGTATCAAACCTGCTTCACAGTATTAATCAAAAAAACTTAACAGTGTTTATTACTGTAAAAAAGACATCCAAGTTTGGTAGAGCAGATCAATTGTGTGATGGATCATTTAATTAGAATATCCCCATCTGAGCAAGCCAAAGGCAACAGTGGCAAGGAACTGAAGAACTCCATCAAGTGACCCAATGGTGTCCTAAAACTCCATCAGATGAAGAAAAAAAAAACCTTGGGAGAACCCAGGCTCAGTCAGGGGCCAGTTCTCCTTTGGCGTTATGAACTAGAGGCCAAATTTACAGTAACTGTAAGATAAAAAATGTATATGAATGCCTGGCTGAAGAGATGCATCTTTAGTCTAGCTTTAAACTGGGAGAGCGAGTCTGAGCAACAAGCAATATCAGGAAGGCTATTCCAGAGCTTCAGAGCTAAATGTGAAAATACTCTCCTTCCTTTGGTGGATCTGGATATCCTAGGAATGACCAGAAGCCTCAAAATGGATTATAGGGCGATAGAAGATCCGTTAAATAGACTGGAGCTAAACCATTTAGAGCTTTATAAGTCAAAAGCAATACTGATCAAATATTTTTGTACTGATCATAATTACACCTTAAAGGGATACTCCACTTTTTTGGGGGGAAATAGGCTCATTTTACCACTCCCCCAGAGTTAAATAGTTGGGTTTTACCGTTTTCGAATGTATTCAGGCGATTTTCTGATATTTAGAAGAATAACAGTTTCTGGTCTCATTGACTTCCATCCATAGAAGGAAAAAAATATACTATGGAAGTCAATGAGACCAGAAAAGGTCTGGTTACTGATATTCTTCTAAATATCAGAAAATCTGCTGAATACATTTGAAAATGGTAAATCCAAAGAATTTAACTCTGGGGGAGTGGTAAAATGAGCCTATTTCCAAAAAAGTGGAGTATCCCTTTAATGGATCGAGTCCAGACCAAACTTCCTGACCAAAAAAATGTTGTGGGCGGGGTTTCGAGCTGCCATCCAGGCTAGCAATCCCCTGATCAAACTAATGAAATTTATTCATGAAGTCTCAATGCAAAACAAACAAACGTTTGTTTACCATGTTTAAATGATTTTTCATGCAATTCAAATAGGTTGCAACAAACATTTAAGTGCGATGCTGCATAGACTCCTTTTAAACAAGTAAACAAGAAGCAAATCCAATTTCTAATTTCAAGTATGTGAGCAATCACTTAAAAGGACAATGAATGGAGTGATATTAAATAAAAAAGGCAGCTGTCATTAGCTGTGCTTTAACATATGATGTTGTGTGTGAGAAACACACTCTCGAGTTCTAAGAGATCCCTGAGATTCATCCTCCCACGACTATGAATGTAATTTTAGGTATGCCGCTAGAGAAAACAACAGCAAGTGAGATTTATTATAAAGACGCTGCCCACGGTGATGACTCCTCGATTCTGATGAGACGGAAGACTTCTTGATGAAGTGTGTTGTCTGAGGAGGACAGGAATACCAATTAATGAGAGGCAGTCCACATGATACCGAGTACCTCAAATAAAACTCGAGCTGCACTGCTGAAATTGCTCTGGATGTCCCATCACTATCATCCTCTGCTCAGTGTGTGTGATGAAAGTGTGTGTGCGCAGTGTGTGATTTGCAATGAAAGAAGATAGAGGTATTCAAAAATGTAATGCACAACTACAAATACAACCTTTGATTTTAATAAGGAATAAGATATTAAATTGATATTATCTAAGATTACTTAATGCTCTAGAAGTTTTGCTCATTTTTAGTTAATGTTAAATAAGGTAGTTAAGTAATGTTAACTAATAAACCTAATTGTTAAGTATCGCCGCCAGTTATTCTAGATGTTTCCTGATGAGAAAAGCTTGAGAGTTGTTAGAGTTAAATGTTCTTTATGAATATGGATTTAGATGAATTTCTGTTTTTAGTTTTTCCACTGAGGTGAAGAGCGGAGCTTTGGTTGCAAATATGCAAATGTAAGTGAATATTTTATTAGATAGTATAACCGTTTTATCTCCCCTGCGCTTCCACTGCACATAATGGCTTCTTTATTTCTTGTTCAATGTTTAAAAAATACTGCTTTTGAACTTTGACATGCAATTTGACGCAATTAAGTTAGGTTTCCACTTCACAGGGTATTCGATCAGTTTAGTTGAATGCTAAAGAAACCCACTATCAGCATGCAGAACCACTGAACACAATTAAATTAAGGATTTGATGTGATGAATTGGTATTCCAATTTATCAACAAAGGATCCTTGATTTATTTACGCTGTGTGTGTTATATGTCAGTTGTGATGCTGAGGTTGATGGTGTAAAAAAAAACACAATAACTTATTTAGAACAAAAAGATTATGCTTAATTGTACATCTTTTAAAAAGTTTCATCCTAACTAGAAACTCAAAGCAGTTCAGTGGGATGAAAAGACACAGCTCACATTAACCCAGATAACCCAGTGGCTTTACTGTGTGATGTATGAGCCGGCGGAATCACTTTCATGTGAAATTAATTACACACCTAGTGGACCCTAATTTTCATGTGGAGAACCAGACGGCTGGATACATCAAGCTGGACTGATTAGCATACACTGTTATCTGTGAGATTTATTTTCTCTCATTTGCAAATGAAACGCTTACAAAAGGATCGAGAAAAATGGCAAGTTCTGATGCCTATTCACTTACCTGGGAGTATGACATTCTTCTTAACTGTAAATAAATACATCATAAATAGAAAATACTATATCAGTTTTTCTACTTCGAAATTTTATGTTTACTTTGTGTATCTTTTTAATTATTTGCGAGTTCTTAGCTCATAATTTTGACGTTTAAAATCATAGTTTTGACTATTTAAGTCATAATTTCGACATTTTAAGTCATAATTTAGATTTTCATCTCTTAATTTGGATTTATCATGTCATAATTTTGACTTTTTGTCATGCATACATACTCTATGACCAGACTGTGATATGTTTGGGTTTTTTTTCTTATCTGGCAGAAATTGGCTTACAAATTAGAATATTTTAATTTATATCATAGTATAGAAAAAAATAAGAATATAGAGCTTTAAAATGAATGTGAATATTGTTCAGTGACCATTTTTTTGTGAACATTTTTTATATTGAAATCGTGTTTTTTATTTATTTTTTATGGCAGACTTTGGTCTCTTCACATTTTGAGATGTTGAGATCTCTGAAACTCTTTTATAATTTGGACTATTTAAGTCATAATTTCGACATTTTAAGTCACTTAATTTGGATTTGTCATGTCATAATTTTGACTTTTTGTCATGCATACATACTCTTTGACCAGAAATGGGTATAGAGTATAGAGCTTTAAAATGAATGTGAATACCATTTTTCAGTTAACTTTTTTTTTTGTGAACGTTTTTTATGTTGAAATTGTGTTTTATTTATTTTTATGGCAGACTTTTGGTCTCTTAGACAATATTGTCACATTTTGAGATGTTGAGATCTCTGAAACTCTAAAAGAGACGTGAGAAGATTGTGAGATTACACTAGGCTCTGTTTGTCAGGAATACAAATTAACTTAAAAAATGTCAGTAAAAACCATTGCCATATTATACGGACTTAACCCAAATGGATTTAGATAGACAGACAGACAGACAGACAGATAATATATGGGATTGTGGAGATGCTAAATCAAACTGCGTACAAAGTCTCTTGTTTGTTCCACCCCAAAAAAAAGATGATAAAAAGGCATGTAGTAGGTTTTTGTAAGGCTCTTTTGGGGATTCTGGAGAGATCCTGTTGTTCTGAATCACACTAGAATATGAGCTGGATTATTGTTATAACTCAAGCACCAGCTGTGAAACAATTGCCGCCCCATGCAACAATCCCTGGAGTCTTTCACTTCCTCTGATAATAGTGTCTTTATATTGCATCCTTGTTTTTGATTTGTTTTTTGTGGTTGCATTTCAGAGTCATCTCATGCACATATAACTTATCTTTTTATGTGTTTATTTTTTTTTAAACACATAACTGGTGACAAGTGAGTCTGGTTTGAAGGCGGGACGTAATTGTCATATGCGATTGGGGAGAGACAGAGAGATGATTGCAACAGATGCAGTAGTGCCAAAGGGCGTTCAGGTTCCTATCCCTGATCACTCATCCTCATTACGGGTGTAACTCACTCCATCTCGACACCATCAGTCTGCCAGCTCAGTGTTGACACGACTCTCACTTTACAAAACCCTCAGGAGTTTCACTCCTCATGCTAAATGTAGGGCAGAGCATTTGGGGAAGAAAGACATTCACAACTTTGCACTTCTAATTACGTCTCTAGGAAACTATTTCTTGCTTGGTTTATGACAGCTGAGCTGATGTCAGAGTCATGTGCCAGGGGCAGGCATCAGGCATTAGGGGGCAGTGGCGTACTGTACTCACCCATAATGACTTGTCAAATATGAGGGAAAAATTAATTTAACAAAAAAAAATAAAAAATACTCTGGAAATTTCACTCAAATTAGCTGAATCGACAGGTGGAGCTGGGGAGGTGGAGAGTTTCTAAAAGCACGCAGCAGACTGCAACCAGTATTTGAATGTTGAGCCACAGCTCATTTACCGCTGATGCAACAGCAACCATTCAGATGCGCTATGTCGATAATGATGTGACCACTACCAAATGAGTTAAGGACCTATCAGCCTGCGCCATATAGAGTTGCCAGAACAAGCCTAGGTATAAAACATGAATTAGTTCAAATTAAAATATTAAGATTTAAATGTTGGTTTTGTCTTTGGCACATTAGTATTTTCACTAAATAAACAAAAAAAAGTTTTAAGCCAATGGTTTTATCAACGCTATCTCATGCCTAATTCATACAAATTCGTACGAATGATTGAAACGGTGGCTAATTCGTACGAATTCGTACAACCAGTGTTGGGTAAGTTACTCTAAAAAAGTAATTAACTACTAGTTACTAATTACCTCTTCAACCGTGTAATTAGATTACTGTACTAATTACTCGCTCTAAAAAGTATTTAATTACTTTTAATTACTAATTGCTTACTAATAAAATCCCATATCAATCTCAACCAGCTGAATAATACAAGGATAGACATCAATCTGTTTTAATTCTTTCAAATAAATACTATAAAATTGCATGAATTATCCTTAAACTGACCAAGGTGGAGAAGGTTACATTATAAAAACATACTTTTTAGCATCAGACACTTTGATGTTTAACCCACTATTGTTTTATGTCTGATCTCATGACATTTCACACTTTTTTCATACATATTTTACAATAACGCATACGAATTTGTACGAGTGCGGTCGTAATATTTAGACACCTCATAAAATGCATACGAATCGCTGTGAGATCGGATTGATCTATACACAGTATTTACCTCAGTTACATCAGAAGTAACTGTAATTAAATTACAGATAAATGAAGAGTAATCCCTTACATTACATTTTCAAGGGAAAAGTAATTAAATTACAGTAACTAATTACTTAGTAATTAGTTACACCCAACACTGTGTACAACCTCACTCATACGAATTTGTACGATTTAGACAGCACGATTTAAAGGACTTTTAGATACTTGTTAAAAATGACTAATTCAAACTTTTTTTTTTTCAGTGCAAGAATCATACATTTCGAGATCTTTCAGTATGAGAATGGGAACTGATGAACATTCAAGATATCCACAAAATGGACATTGTTTAAATGGACAACATTATCATAAACAGTGAGTGGGATTTTTCCTTTTCTTTTTTTTGTCAAGAAAATGAAATAATATTTGACTGCAAATGGTGGAAACAAGGAGTGTATTTAAGCTTTGAAGCTCTTGCTTTTTCCTGACCGCTCCTGCTTTGAAAGTAGATTCTGAACAGATGAATGTATTTTGTGTGTTGAAATCTCTGAAGCCCTTTGCTGACTGATTCATTCAGACTAATTCATCTTTCAGTTTTGTCACCCAAGGCCATGCACTACACTAGATGAAAGATCACCGGAGAAAGAAAAGAAAAAAGTGTCGGGCTGGAGTGAAAGCAACCCTAATTATGGTGAATAATGTCTAAAGAGATTTCTTTAACAATGCATGGTACTCTGGTAGTTATCAGTGAGTTACGTTGTTGTACAAGAAACGACAAAGTCAAATCGTCAAATATGTGAATATTCAAGCATGAAAACCTGCTCTAAAAGCCCCCAAAAACAAAATCAAGACTTCAAGACACAATAGTTCCTCTTTAATATCATTAAAAAGTACAAAGTGCATTTTTGTTTAGCCTGGCTGAGATCTTTCCAACGTCTGTAATGTTAGTGTGAGCCGAATGACAGTTGGTTATCAGGATTCACCGCAGCACTGACATTCAACCTCAATACTCTTCGCAATCCAAGCTGAATCCTTCCTGATATGTTCTACGTCTTCATCCTGCATGTCTAGGACTTTGAAATTCATCGTCAAGCTCGCTTTTCATTATGAATACCTGACCCTCTTGGGAAATGGGTTTTAGGGAAGTCAGAAGCAATAGATTTAGAGATATATCGTGATTTTTGTGTAGTATACGCCTGTCTTCAAATCGAGTGCACAGATGGTGGTAGCGCAGCGGGAAGAATCTGACCTCATAGCGCAAAAGGTGCAGGTTTTAAAACTTCGACTGAATTTCAAGTAACCGAGTCAATCTCTTCAAGAGGATCTCACAAACTAAGAAAGAAATAGTCCACAATGTTCCACAACAAGGATGGATGGACAACCAGTCACATGAAATTAGATTTTGTGGTGTCACCCAGAAGGAAAATCACTGATATTAGAGCTAGGCATGCAGATACGTTGAGCTTTGGTGCTCTTTTTAGAAGCCTGTCTAAAACTGTCTATGAAAAAGTGCAAAGCATTTGTGTGTGTGCAGTAATACTTGTGCAGAAATGCTTTTTTTTAAATTAGTATATTGCTATTCAATAAACTTTTTAATGTTCTGCTAAGTTTAGCACTTAACTGAAGATGAATATTTTCTGTAAATATTGCAATATTTTATTATATAGAAAAGAAACTGTTATAATTTAATTTGGTTGATTTCTGAACTTAATTTTGGCAATGAAAATTGCTACCAGTGTTGTTATTGTTAAATAAAATTAAAATGATTAAAACATTTTTTAAAATTAATTAAAATATAAATATTAGATGAAAAGTGTTTAACTGGCAAATAAATTTGGATTATTTTAAAGTAAAACTTTTTTTTTTTTGTCTTTTATGAAGGGTCAGCGATATGATGTGGGCGACCAATAGGAGTGAAGACACCGGAGCGGATGTGATCCGTACTTATCCTGTGAGATACTGCAATCGAGCATCATCCAGATGGAGGAGTTCATGTTACTGTGAGTGATATCACTATTCTATATGATTTGTCTCTTCCCACAAGGCAAACTGTATAATAAAAAAAATGAACATGCACAGCCAGAAAATTGTCAACAATCTGTGAGTTTGACTCATGCATTGATAATTATCTTGTTTATGATGTGATGTATAATGCGTATATACAAATGCTTCCCCCTGCGGAGTACAGTATTCGTTTTAGCTATCTGAAAATGAACTGACATAATGACATCTTATTTTCACTGGCAATATATCTCATTTATGAGGTTTTCACAAACATTGGCCACTTGCCCATCCAAGCCTACAGCGTCCTGCGACCTCCAGCAATAAAATTGCTGAGCTTGGCTTAAATTTGTGTTATAAGTACATCATTTTTGTGGATTTGCAATGTCACACAGGTAAATCTAGGAGGTTTGGCCTGTGGAATGTGTTTCTATTAATGCAGGCGAAGTACACAGCTTGCTTTCATATTTTATGGACTCTGGCCCTGATGCTTTTATCATCCTCTCACATGGACAATGACTGCATCACTATAAACACAGCACGGGGCCAGCTGTCCCCGGAGAACGCAATCGCACTGTAATTTGGATTTGATTTATTTTCCCTTTCGGATATCAAATGGAAGAAGGTCACCTGTCAGGGTTATTGATGTGTTTCTGAGTACATAATTAGTTGTACCAGGGTGAATTCATGATGGATACAGGAAGACAGAGGATAAATATATTGAATGTAAAAAAAAGTTCACAGTCTACCAACTCCTTTGCCATTGTCAGGCTTTGAAGCTGGTGTACATCCGTATGTTTTCTATTGGATTCATGGACAAATGAAAATGCAAAGACGGGGTTTGGCTGGTTAGCATGGTCCAGTTAGCCACTGTATTCATATTCCATAAATAGTCACAATAAATAGATTTATTATGTTGAACTTGAAAGTTATCAATTAATTCAACTGTATGGTGGCCGAGAGAGCTCAGCTGCAACTGAAGAAAATGCAAGCAAATAGAAAAAACACCAGTAAATTGATGAAACATCTTCATCAGTTTCACAACACATGCGCTGCAAATACTCACAACACAACCAAATACAGAAACGGTCTGCAACAACTCAGAATGCAACCAAATACAGAAATGCGTAGCTGATACTCACAATGCAACCAAATACACAAATGTGCTGCAAATACTTACAACACAACCAAATACGGAAACCCACTGCAAATACTCACAACACAACCAAATACAGAAACCCACTGCAAATACTCACAACACAACCAAATACAGAAACGGTCTGCAAAAACTCAGAATGCAACCAAATACAGAAATGCGTAGCTGATACTCACAATGCAACCAAATACAGAAACCCACTGCAAATACTCATAACACAACCAAATACAGAAACCTGTTGCAAATACTCACAACACAACCAAATACAGAAACCTGTTGCAAATACTCAGAACGCAACCAAATACAGAAATGGTCTGCAAATACTCATAATGCAACCAAATACAGAAATGTGCCGCTAATACTCACAGTGCAACCAAATATACAAATGTGCTGCTAATACTCACAACACAACCAAATACAGAAACCCACCGTAAATACTCACAACGCAACCAAATACAGAAACCCACCGTAAATACTCACAACGCAACCAAATACAGAAACCCACTGCAAATACTCACAACACAACCAAATACAGAAACCCACTGTAAATACTCACCATGCAACTAAATACAGAAACGGTCTGCAAATACTCACAACAGAACCAAATACAGAAACCCACTGCTAATACTCACAACACAACCAAATACAGAAACGGTCTGCAAATACTCACAACACAACCAAATACAGAAACCCATGGCTAATACTCACAACGCAACCAAATACAGAAACCCGCTGCAAATACTCACAACACAACCAAATACAGAAAACCGCTGCTAATACTCACAACACAACCAACTACAGAAACTCACTGTAAATACTCACAACACAACCAAATAAAACCGCTGCTAATATTCACAACACAACCAAATACAGAAAACCGCAGCTAATACTCACAACACAACCAAATACAGAAACAGTCTGCAAATACTCACAACACAACCAAATACAGAAACGGTCTGCAAATACTCACAACACAACCAAATACATAAACCCGCTCCAAATATTCACAACGCAACCAAATACAGAAACCTGCTGCTAATACTCACAACACAACCAAATACAGAAAACCGCAGCTAATACTCACAACGCAACCAAATTTAGAAATGTGCTGCAAATACTCAGTAGTTCTATTAAACTCAATATTTGGTTCTACACTCGACTTCATCGACAGATTTGCCAATTCAGTGACAGTGAATGTTTTATAACTGGTCAAGCTGTTCGTAATTATTCCAAAGCATAGAATCATCGGCGGGCATCTGTATTCAGTGCAGACCGCTGGTGATTCAGCTAACAGAAGGCAGAGGCCTGTTGTCAAACAATCACACAGAATGATGAAGTGTTCACGCAAAGCTGCTCATCCCTTGTTGGAGCCGTTTGCAAATGAAGAAAATGATGAATTCCATTAGGATTTTTAAATAGCTTTTCAGCAGGCTCAATGTGTTCGCACGTCGATGCACATTCACAGCTTTTAATTAAAGTCAGTGATTACGTCCCAGAATCAGCCAATACTGAAACATTTAGAAGCCTTTATTGGAAATCCGAAAGTGCCCTAATGGAAGACCGGTCACAGCAGAGTTTCCTTTTAAATTCCGTCACACTTAAATGGCTTCAGCATAGAACGTCCTCATAAGAGGACCATGCGATGCAATCCGGCTCGTTTCTGGCCGAAGGGAGCGTGACAGCCCATATATTCTATAACTGAAATTTCATGGTTTTATTTGAGGTTTGAGTACTGTGCTATTAATTCAGTGCAGGAGAGCTGAGGGCAACAAATGCCACTGTATTAAAATATGACTATAAAATCATTTAACTTTGATGACTATGGAAATCAAGCAGTTGATAAAGGTATAGTCCACCCCAAAAATAAACAATTTACTCACCCTCATGTTGTTCCAAACATGTATAACTTTCTTTCTCCTGCGGTGTCACAGTTTTTTTTCTTGTTTTAAACAAACCTCGCAAAAATGTGTACATGAAACAAGAAAAAAAAAACATTCCCAGTTTTAAATGCAAGTGTCCGTTATGCAAATTAGTTTTTTTCTTAAAAGCACAGTAGCATTTGTCATGAAAACTTTTTTGGCACATCATAAAACATAAGTAGACCTTATGGGAAAAGCTTGACATTTTTAATTAATTTAAACATATGAATCCAATTTAGAAGTACATAATTTACAAGCTGTTACTATCTTGACATGTACAGTAGTGGCTAAAAGGAAAATTGACATCTTTATTCAAATATTATTCAAAGTGTGTTAAAGATTTTGTAAGCATATTGTGTAGTTGTGCTTGCCAATTTTTGTCAATTCTTTTATTTGTGATAGCGCAATGAAACATGCCAAATTGTGCTGACATTTATTGTATAAAGTAAAACCTGTAGCTGTATTTTGCCTTTTTTGCCAAATAATTTTGTCAGATACGTTTTTTAAGTTTAGTGTTTTGTTCTTCCCTCAAGTTTAAAATATTAAAATACATAATAATAAATATATAAGTATATTTGATTGTGCCAAATTGGAACTATTGCAAGTTTAAATATATTTAATTTAAATTATACAGTGATCATACTATCCTTACATACTAAACATGTTCGGCTTAATATTAAGAAATGTGCATTGTTGATAAAGAAGTACTCCAAATTAAGTTTATTTTTAGAATTTATATCAGTAAGTCTCAAGCAGTGTGTCAAAAAATATGTTAATGAATTTGTTTTACACTTAGTATGAAATAAATGTGTTTTAAATACATTTTGACATAGTGGCTAAAGGCTGAAAAGAATCGTGAGAACACGAAAAAACTCTGGGAAACCTGAAAAACCTCTGTTTTTGGACCAATGTAAAGACCAAAGGAGGGAAAAAACGGAAAGAAGCGAATGTTCTGTCAGCTCCGCCTAACCCCCCGAAGCAAAACACTCTCGCATACAGATAAGAAAGCTAAAATGTTGTTTAAAGAGTAGACATACTATAGTACGTTACAATTTTCAGTGATAAACCTACCCTTACAATAACTGTTCTGTTATTAACCCTCTGTTGATCCGACTCTTGGTCTGGGATACAAAAATGCAGAAGTATAATCTCTAGTTTTCACAAAAGCCCTGGAGCTCAGGGTGCATTATCCGACGGAGAATAAGAGAATGAGGCATTTTTTCTTTTACACATACTTCCGAGATTGTAACAATACTAAGCGAGTTGAAATTGGCAAAGTTACAAATTAAGATACGGCTGATTGCTAGAATATGCTGCAAAAGTGTACAAAATGGCCCCTTTAAGAAGAAAAAAAAACTATTTCCATGTGTATTCCGAGGATGGATAATTAAGAATACATTTATTTTTTCAGAGAAACTTTCCTCCATTTATTCTCTTTTAAACAGCAGAGGGAGGAGGATTTAATTTGAAGCCTGTGAAATGATGGCGATGACAAAGGAAACAATAGTTTCATTTCTCGCCCAGCACCGTGCACAGTTCCAGGAGGAAATAAACTGCCTTATTATCTGACTCATACACCTTTTTGTTTTGCACCTATTTGTCCCATTTGCATTTAAATTCAGTGGCTTATGTAAAATCTTCGCAGCTGCTCCCAACATACAGTATATCATTCTTGTGATTAGATTAGATTAGATTGATTATCTTTGCATGCAACTATGTGCAACCGTCCCAAGGAAACAGACTCATAAAAGGCCTCACAAAATGGACATAATTACAGTGACAGCCCTCATTTAGATGTCGAAATTAGCATAATCATAATGATTAGTATGTTTAATTGTAATTCAATTATTCGGGGTGTTTGTGACGCTTTTGGATTGCGCCATGAGCATCTAGATCCATTGTTTTTTAACCTTCGTCACACGTGTTTCTCTTCGGAGGCCGATGCGAAAGACTGCGTTAAACTAAATGGATTTGAATTCCCTGAAATCAAAACTCTGTAAGTCTATTAAGAATGTCTGCAATTTGCCATTATCTGCTGCACCCGACTGGCCGAGCCAGACTCGAATTAAGCAAAAAAAAAAAAACGATTAGGAATGTATCAGTGGCTCATTTGCGAAATCCAGTGTGTCAGCAGCTCTTCCTCGCCAGTGAAATGAAGATAAGATGTGTGCCACTCATTCCTGTCTGTCAGTCATAATCCAGCCAAGAAATTGCATTCACTCTTCAGTCATACTGTGAATGCAAAGCAGACACATCAGCTAGTAATACATTCAAAATGACATGAGTATATGAGAATCATAAAGAATTAAAGGGTTAGTTCACCCAAAAATGAAAATTCTGTCAGTATTTACTCACCCTCATGTTGTTTCAACCCCGTAAGACCTTCGTTCATCTTCGGAACACAAATTAAGATATTAAGATCGCTCCTGCATACTAGTCCATAGGCTTCTTGAGGGAATGACTTGATGTCATCGAAAAGTCATTAAAGACATCGTTAAAATAGTCCAAGTGACTACAGGGATCTCAATCTTAAGTTTAACAAACGACGAGAACACTTTTGTGCGCAAAAAAACAACAAAAATAACGACTTTATTTCAACTATTCGTCTATTTCTCCCTCTGCGCGAGTCAGGTTACTAGTTTAATAGCGTAGAGCTATGTCACACGCATCACACACATGACCAGCGTCGGCCAATAGTGAGCCTACGTGTGACGTAGCTCTACGCTATCACACTACGTTAACTGACTACAGGCCCATAGAGAAGGAAGTGAATAGTTGAAATAAAGTCGTTAGTTTTGTTTGTTTTTGCGCACAAAAAGTATTCTCGTCATTTGATAAAGTTAAAATTGAGCCCCTGTAGTCACTTGGACTATTTTAACGATGTCTTTATGACTTTTCGATGCCAGCAAGAGTCATTCCCTCAAGAAGCCTATGGACTAGTATGCTGGAGCGATCTTAATATCTTAAATATCTTAATTTGTGTTCCGAAGATGAACGAAGGTCTTACGGGGTTGGAACAACATGAGGGTGAGTAAATACTGACAGAATTTTCATTTTTGGGTGAACTAACCCTTTAAATGATTGACATACCTGAATGATTCCATTAGTGATAGTTTTTGCAAATTTGAGTCTATAGAGGAAGTTTTGGTAACACTTTACTTGAAGGGGTGTGCATAAGACTAACATGACACCTTCATAACCATGACATGACATATGTCTTTAATATGAAGTAGGGTTTATGACAACTGTCATTAAGTGTATTTCACTCAATAATGACATTTTGAATGCAAATATGACATTGTTTAAGATATATTTGTTATGATATCTTGACATAAAAAATAACATCATAACCTGTCAGTGTCTTTTTCATAACAACTTGACATAAATTAAGTTAAACTATCGTGTGGTTGGTTTTGACATTGGCTGTCATGGATATTTTTCGTGACCTCAACTATACTAACTGATTGAATTTGTCATTAAAAAGTTATAATGGCTTCATGACAGCCAATGTCAAAACCAACCACATGACAGTTTAATGTAATGTTAACCAATAAAGCTAGGTAGTTTCTTAAGTTTGATATTTAATCTGCTATGTCATGTTTATGACAGGTTGTGTTGACAAAGTCACTGACAGGTTATGATGTATAGGTTTATGTCAAGGTGTCATAACAAAGACATCTCAAACAATGTCATATTTGCATTTAAAATGTCATAATGACACTTAATGACAGTTGTCACAAACATGCATAAAACTTCCTTCATTCATAACATATGTCATGTCATGATTATGAAGGTGTCATGTTAGTCTTAAGCACACCGCTTCAAGTAAAGTGTTACCGAAGTGTTCAGAATATTGTAATATTTTTTGCACCACTGTTAGGCTTGCAGTTGTATTCAACAGCATGTATATATTTTTTCTTGATTTATTAGGTAACGAGGCTGGATATTGTACAGCCATCATAGCCTTTAAGTGAATTAGTTTGTACAGTAAACTGAAAGCATATGCACCACTAAAGTTAGTGCAAGTGTAACTTGGTGTGAACCTGCTTCCAGATCAAACTTGATCTAAAGAGGCTTATTTTGAAATCACCATATGAACTGTGTTGATATTTCATTCATGATTACGCTGTAATACTTTAAGCAGACACAACCGCAGATGGTGGAGCATGTGTTCGGAGCAATAAAAAACATCTGTGTAATTTTCTCACAGATTTACGCATGAATTAGTGTGTGCATGACATTCTTTCCTAAAAGGAAGCTGTGGAGAATTTAAATAAGGTCGCAAGGCACACAAAGACGACAGCAGCCATTTTAGATCAGGCCTGTGCATTATTCCAGGCTTATTTTTCACTCAGGGGACGTCTGTCTTTGGGATTATTACATTATTGGATTATTTTGTTTAATTTGCACTCTGCATGTCGCTGGAATGTTAATCACAGCTACCCATACTAGTTCTTGCAAAATTCGTCTAAATGTCACATTCTAGTGTAAATCTTTAAGCTCCACAGCTTGAAATTGCTCACAAGGAAGTTATACAAAAGCTGAAAATATATAAATTATTTATTAAAATAATATTAGAGCGATAACCTGCTTATTGACATATAAACTTACATTAAGTTATCAATACACTTATAGAGTTAAACAGTATGGTCAACCTTTACTTTAAATGTATCCAGACTGTTAAAGGGAAAGTTCACTTTGATATTCTTTTTTGATATGTTTTAGCTTACCTCAAGGGCATCCAAGATGTAGGTGTCTGTTTCCGCAGTATTTTCAATTTTGATATTTTTAGGTCAAACCGTTCTTGTCTGTTAGTCATATAATGGAGGTATATGGTCACCACCTGTGAGCATGCACAGACAAGTCTAAATGAAACAAGATTTAATGACTCGTAAATGTACACATTGATGGGCTAAGACACAAAACGAGCGGTTTGTGTGAGAAAACTAACCATATTTATATAGTTTTTACCTGTTGTAACCACAGCCACATCTGAGGGTGCGGGCGCTTTGTGGCTGTGGTTACAAGAGGTAAAACGGTATAAATACTGTTCGTTTTATCACACAAACCGCTCGTTTCGTGTCCTAAGCCATCAATGTGTACTTACATTTACGAGTCATTAAATCATGTTTAATTTGGACTTCTCTGTGCATGCTCTTTGAGGTGGTGACCATAGACCTCCATTATATGACTGACGGACAAGAACGGTTTGACCTAAAAATATCAAAATTGAAAACACTGCGGAAACAAAGACACCTACATCTTGGATGCCCTTGAGGTAAGCTAAAACATAGCAAAAATTAATTTCAAAGTGAACTATCCCTTTAAGTTACTGATATTTATTACGTTTTAAATTTGACATGGGAAATAAATGCCTATCTACGTGAGTTTTATGCTAAACATTTTTTTCTGAAAACAAATGAGCAAAAAGCAGTAACAAATGTCTCTGTTCTCCCCAGCACCAATGACACAATGTCCTTAAAACAAAGGGTGTGATTTAATGGTTGCATCATGTTGGTTGAATCTCCTACTCTTGATGAGGCCTGAGATCATTATCTGAACAGATTCAGACCGGCTCTGAGAAATGCCCTGAAGCTTTTTTGTATTACGATCTAAAGAGGCCCACTATGTGCTCTGACTTTTGCCAGCACTTTGAGTTTAGACATGCTCTGAGGCTTTAACAACCTCTAGCGTCGACCCGTCGACCCCCGCCGGCACGATTGCTGTGTAGATGTGTCTCACCTAGCGAATGCTTGTGCTTTTTCGTGTTGATGAAGATGACCTCTCTTCCGCTGGGTGGAGCGTGAATGCTCTACAGTGCGTTCTTGCTGACTGATAATGAAATTGATTGTGACAGCGTTTTGTCTGTCAGGACAATTACAAGGCTCTGTGCTCAGAGACTGTAGAGTTGCTCTGAAATCTGGCCAATAAGCTCCATCCTTTACCAGTCCAGTGAATGCGATCACATTATGATAGTAGAAAAGCTCATGATGCAAATCAGGGTCTCCAGCCTTTATCATGGTGGAAAGAAATAATAATAATAATAATTTGTTACATTTATATAGCGCTTTTCTAAAGACAGGGATCCCCTAAATGCATTCCATTTTAGTCCTGGCCCTATAAAAACATGCTTTTATTACCAAATGTATACGACATTCAGTATCTTAAGCCTGGGAAGTTTGGATTTTATGCTGTTGAATCCTTAATGATCACGTTAGCTTTCACATATATAATGCTTCCATGACTTGTTTCTGCTTTTTCTTTGCTTGTTTGCGTAATAGTGCCCCCTACTGGTTAACAGTGAAAACATGGCAGGGAAAACGTTAGCCTGAGGGCCCTATTTTAATGATCTAAGCTCATGGTCTTAAGTCCACGGCGCACATGCACTTAAAGTGTGTCCAAAATCAATTTTGCTAATTTATCGACGGGAAAAATGGTCGGTGCATCTGCTGCATGGTCTAAGTTGTCCCTATTCTCTTAATGAGTAATGGGTGTGTTTTGGGTGTAATGTGCAACAAAAAAAATAACAATTAGTGTCTCATCTCCCCTTTAAAAGCCAATTGCGTTCGCGTCATGGCAGATTCGCTATTTATATGGCGAAATTTGCAAGCGAAAAGACTGAACGCTTCTCAAGAGAGGAAATAGATTAAAGGTTAAAGCGTGCAAACAGACCATATATACGGGACAAGACAGATTCCACCATATTTTAATGTTCACAATAATAAACTTTTACATTGTAATCCTTTCATTTTTTTATATTTGGCATGTTTGTGTGCGCATCCCTGTGTGTGTAATAAGCAGAATGTACACGCGTTGTGGACCCGCTACACTCTCAGAAAAAAAGGTACAAAAGCTGTCACTGGGGCTGTACCTTTTCAAAAGGTACACTTTTGTACCCAAAGGCTGCATATTGGTACCTTAGTGGTACATATTAGCACCTGAAATGTACATTATAGCACCTGAAATACATATTAACGCCTGAAGTGTACATATTAGCACCTAAAATGTGTTTGTAAATATTAACACCTAAAATGTACATATTAGCACCTAAAATCTACATATTAGCACCTAAATGTACATATTACCACCTAAAATGTACATATTGGGCCCTAAAATGAACATATTATCTCCTAAAATGTACATAACACTTAAAATGTACATATTAACACTTAAAATGTACATAGCACCTAAAATGTAATTATTAACACATAAAATGTTCTTATTAGCACCTAAAATCTACATATTAGCACCTAACATGTACATATTACCACCTAAAATGGACATATTACCACCTAAAATGTATATTTTAGCTCCTGAAATGGATATATTACCACCTAAAATGTGCTTATTAGCACCTAAAATGTACATTTTAACACTTAAAATCTACATTTTAGCACCTAACATGTACATATTACCACCTAAAATGTACATTTTAACACCTAAAATGTACATATTAGCTCCTGAAATAGACATATTAGCACCTAAAATGTGCATATCAGCACCTAAAATGTACATATTAGCACCTAAAATGTACATATTATCCCTTACAATGGACAAAAGTTTACCTTTTGAAAAGGTACAGCCCCAGTGACAGCTTTTGTACCTTTTTTCTGAGAGTGTATAGGTGCATATTACTAATGCGCCCTTTTAAATATAAAAAAAAAGTTGTCTCAAAATAGCAACTTGCCAACAATACGCCTAAACACACAACGTTTTCAGACCATGAACGTACAGATGGGCTCAAATGTATTTGCCATTTAAACAATGTGGCGGAGGATAACGGCGTCAGGCTGAAACTAGCAAAAAAGTGCCTGCCACTCCATTTAGGGGCCTAAATGTGTTACATACTGATTTTGTCTTGGGAGTGCCTTTAACAAGGGCCTTGGGTCTGTACATGTTCTGAGAAAAAAAACGTTTTCCCTTAAAAAAAGAAGAAAAAAATACTAAAAGCATCCTCCTAACTATGTTGTGCTTTTAGTGATACGAACATTTCAAGAAGGAAAGAGTGTTTTGCAGTATATAGCAATAATCTCTGCAGGTTCTAATAAGCAGTTTTGGCAATAATTATCATGTCGAGCAAAAAAGCAAAATGCGGTCTGCATTTTCCACCACTCAGTAAAGATACTGGGTTATTCTTGTTGTGGAAACGAAGTTATCAATCGTCAAAAATATAGGCTGGAAATGAGTGATCCCTTCTTGGGCTTGTTTGTAGCTCCAGTCGCTTTTTCATTCCCTGTGGAGGGTCTGCCTTCCCACAAAAACCCCGTACTCTTCCACAGTGTCTAGACTGTCATTATAGTGTTCCTCCTGTCAGGGTGTCAGAGGGAATAAGTGACTCGCAGGTTCCTGTGACAGATGAAACTGCTCTTTGCGGCTTGCTCAGGGTGAAACAAACTTCAAGTCAAATACAGACAGGAACATTGACAGGAAGTTGCTGGAAAAGTTCCTTGTTGAAAGATTATATAATTACGAACAACCCTCTATTATTTTATGATGTAAACATGACAGTCCATCTCCTTTCAAGCAATAACAGCTTACTTTAATATCTGAAGTCGTTGTTGAACCACATGGCAATGTTAAGAATGTAGAATTTTGACAAAAATTCTGATAATATCCTCTAAATCTTTCTGTTTGGTGTTGATATATGTCAGCCCGGTCTCATCCCCAAGACTTCATATAGGTGACGCTTTTGAAATTGTGTCTACATCTGACGCACATGGCACCCTTTAGCGTCAATATGAGATGGGCCAGAAGGCGCCTCCTAGTGGTCTAACCCTAACACTACCCCAGACCTAAACCTACCCATTACCGAAGCGTGTTATATTGACGCTAAAGGGTGCCATGTGCATCAATCACCTATATGACGCCCTAGGATGAGAATGCTTTCATATGTACGTTTAATTATTCATATTATAGATTTTAACAGTTGTCGCTGAAAACCCAATGGCATCAAGTCTTCAAATTGTTTAAATTTGCATAGTGAAAACTATTTTTTGCCAGTATATTTTTGCCTTTAAACACCTGAAATGTAATACGTTTGACTGACAGATTCTCTTTGATTTCATAAAACAACTTTTACCATTTTTAACTTTATGTGAAACACTATTTAATATACAATAAGTTCTCTCAAGTTCTGACAGCAAAGAAATCACAAAGTAATTGAAAGATAGTTGTTGATATTACTTCAAGTTAGTTTTAGTGTTAAATAGAGCTGTCAATTTATTAGAATATTATTTAGCCTGTTAACAAAAGAAAATACATAAAAGCTTTTGTATAATTCGTATGGATGATAAACATTTGATATTTGGTATTTTTTAAACTGCATCAGAATGGCCTTCCTGATGTTTTCATTAACATGAATGACGGTGTTTAACTTGTGGATGATCGTTCACTCGTTTGGCTTTGATGATAATTAAATTTCATTATACAAAGGGTGCAAATGTCTTTTGTTAAATGTCCCATGAGGGGTTGATTTAAAAATAAATTACCCATAAACAGGGTCGTTCTCTATCATTTACCAATAAACGGCTGCTCAGCTAGGGAATTTTTTGTTGTGTAAAAACTCAGCACAGCTTTAAACATGTTAACTTGTTCCTTTTTTGTGTGTTTTGTGACCTTATTTTCAGATGAATCTCGGCTCTATCTCCACATTAGGTGTGTGCGTCACCATATTGGCATGTCAAACAAGCATCGGCTCTCTTTTGGTGAGATACTTTCCGCATAAGGAGAGAGAAACTCCCAGAGCGAACTTGCCTTCCTTCAGCGGACTTCAGATCGGTAACTTGATGTAAATCTTCTCTGATTACTCCAGAGGCAGAGTCTTTCTCTTCCTCTCTCAGTTTTATCCTAAAGAATAAAGCAGCAATCCTTACCATCCTGGGAATATTCATGAATTCAATACTTTTTTATCCTCCACACAAACTTTGGCGAGGTCAGCTCAAGTTGAGGAGTGTGTTGTGACAGTGTTTTGGCCTCGCATCAGACGTCATGTTTCCACTCTCGCCGTATGTAACCGAGTTAAAGGTCATATCTCTCAGCTCAGGGTCTGATATCGTGCGGGTCAATGGTTCATTCACCTCTCCCATCCACTGCCTCTTAAGAGAGCGCTGACCTTTTCGAAGAGCTAAATGACTTAATCCTGCCACCAATTAATGGAGCGAGAATCATGGACTACATCTCTGGCAGTCAGGCTTTAGCTCGTCTTAATATCATCTGTATTTCATCAATCCCTCTGAAGGTCTCAACCACTGAACTTGTGTGAACGTTCATCATTTTTCCTATATTACTACACTTTTTTTATGATCTGAGAAACAAACATTCACTAAAACAATAACATCCCGTATTTATTGAAATTGAACCAGTTCTATATTAAAATAACACTAAAACACCAAATAAAATCTAAATGAAATCAAATGGTCTGAGGAGACTTGATCGTTTTATAAGATGAACAGATTATAAACTGCTCAATTCATATTGGATTAATTTTATGATCTCTTAAAGGCGCCATGTGTAAGAATTGAGGTTAAAATATCCAAAAAATGAGCTACACACATCAAAAGAATGAGAAGAAATAAGGTTGATGATGTCATTTAAAAAATGACAAGTTATAGTGCTGCAGAGATATTAACCTGAATTAGCATGCTAAATTACTAGCCCTGGCCCGGCAGGTGTAATAATACCAGTTTCGGCAGTAAATGTAAAAAACAAAAAAACAAAACAAAAAAAAAACATGATTTTATGTCAGAAAGCGCTGATTTTTTTTGTTTTTTTTATGGGAATGATACATCACATGTGGTGATGTATCATTCCCATCTCATTCTTTTGATGCGTGTAGCTCATTTCATATTAGATTAGTTTTACGATTTCTTAAAGGTGCCATGTGTAAGAATTGAATTTAAAATATCCAAAAAATGAGCTAGACAGATCAAAAGAATGAGAAGAAATAAGGTTGATGATGTCATTTAAAAAATGACAAGTTATAGTGGTGAGGAGATATTAACCTGATTTAGTATGCTAAATTACTAGCCCTGGCCCGACAGTTCTCATAATACCAGTTTCGGCAGTAAATGTAAAAAACAAAAACAAAAAAAAACATGATTTTATGTCAGAAAGCGCTGTTTTTTTGTTTTTGTTTTTTTATGGGAATGATACATCACAAGTGGACTAAACGGTTTTGAAAATGTCAAAATTTTCAACATGAAACCACAAAACCTCACAGGTGTTTATCTGGGGAATCATCTGCAAGCCCAACTATTGTACTTGAAGTAGCATGCGTCATCAAAACAATACTTCATACAGTCACACTTTCAGGTACCATATGTTCCCCGTTTCCATTCAATTAACTGGATGCGCTCGGAAAAGGTATTTGTTCTGCACCAATTACCGGGCTGACTGTGGGTCTCAGAGCAGTACCTTGTGCAAATCCAGCCGTTGATCACCCATTACAAACCCCGTTCTCAGCTGTGTCTGGCTTTATCTTCGTTCACCAAGCATCTGTTTCGGCTGCTGATGTGGCTCAAACAACGCTAAGTACCTGCAAGTGTTGTTCTTCTCTCGCTGTTTTAAAGCTTCAGTCGTAAGTGAAGAAACAGCATCACAGCTGTTCCATAAATTATCTCTGACATTTAGAAGAGCGGCGAAGAGTTTTAAATGTGGGAGGATTCAGTGCAGAAGCATTCGGGAGCATCACTAATACTCAGAGGGGATGGGTGTGCCGTGACAAAAAGTCTGTGAGGTCTAACAGCTCTCGATATATATATATATATATATATATATATATATATATACAGATATATATACTGTGTGTGTGTCTGTGTTCAAAATTTTACACATGCACACATATATACAGTATTACAGTGTATATATATATATATATATATATGTATATATATATATATATATATTAGGGCTGTCAAAACGATTAATCGCGATTAATCGCATCCAAAATAAAAGTTTGTGTTTACATAATATATGTGGGTGCACTGTGTAAAATTATATATATATATATATACACACACATGCTTGTATATATTTATGAAATATTTTCATGTATATTCTGTATATAGATTTATATATAATTTATATTATATATAAATATTTTATGTATAAATAATATTTTTTCTTAAATATACATGCATGTGTTTTTTATATATATATATATATATATATATATATATACAAAATAATTATACACAGTGCCCCCACATATATTATGTAAACACAAACTTTTATTTTGGATGCGATTAATGAGATTAATCGTTTTGACAGCCCTAATATATATATATATATATATATATATATATATATATATATATATGTATGTGTATGTGTGTGTGTTTCTATGCATGTGTGTTCAAATTTTTAAATATGTAATTAAAGAAATATTAGAATATAAAGACTAAAGTTTTAAAATCATTCAATATTTATGGGGATTCAACAGGGATGAGGTTATCAGTATTTCCATATTGCAACTTATCTTTATTCATACATCTATTTGCATATTGATTATTGATTTTTATGCTTATTAGAGTGTCACGCTGATTCCAGAAAGATGTCCCACTTAGTTCCTAATGGGCTGATCAGAAGCATAGCATCCTGCTAGACTCCATTGGCATCAACTGTGAGTAGAATCTCGTTTGTAAAGCACAACACTATTTGTTGATATGTACTTTATTTTGTATTTGCTTATTATAATACATCCACATCAACAGTGTCATGATAAGTTACATTATATGTCATGTTAAGTAAAATATAACTTAAGCGAGTAATGCAATATTGTAATGCAAAGTAGGCCTAATTTTCCCCAAAAGTGGTTATGCCCACCAAATATACAGTATGTCCTCCAGAAAACCAGTTCCAGACATGTCTAAGGACAGCTTCAAAATTAGACCATAAACGGCCTCAGGGATGGGCTTCACCAGCAGGTATTCACAAAGAAACGCATTTTAAAACTTGTTAAGAGAGAGGGCAACAGACAGGGAGTACAAGACTCCCACATGCAACTATATTGTGTCATTAAATGGGAACGTGTCTTTGGATCACTTACAGCTATTAAAATCAATGAGCAATCCACCCACAGACCTGTCATTGCAGCACGGATGAATTTAAAGCTAATGAACCTGTAACCGTGGTTTGAGCAGAAGATTTGTTCTTAATCAAGAAAACAAAATCTGACAGAATCTGGAGCTTGATAAAGTGAAGACAAAGCTATATGTGTAGTTTTGACTCAATTTGTGTAATCTAGTCACTTTTAGATGTCAGAAATATAATATACATTCTAAATATCTTTACTGTCACTTTTGATCAATTTAATGTATCCTTGCTGAATATAAGTTCTTTCAAATCTTATATATATATATATATATATATATATATACACACTAATTAATTTTTATATATATATATATATATATATATACAATTTATAGATACGAGATACATTTTTATATATATTAATGAGACTTTGCATTTTCTAGATTAAAATATTTAAACAATATCAGTTACAATTTTTTTATTTTATTTACATTCATAATATTTTTTGTTTTGTTTTGTTTCTTAGGTTTTTTTTTTGTTGTTGTTGTTTTTTTAACTCCTTATTTTGGTCCGTAATCTCATGTACATTCAAGTACTGTGTAAATACCATGAATCACTCAGTGGCATGGTATTATTAACTGATACCATCTCTGAACTGTACATTTTTTTCAGACCTGGTTCTGCTCGCAGAAATTGAGAAGTAATTGTAGTGTTTTCTAAAAGACCATGTGGTTGTAGATCAGAGTTTTCCCATCGGTCAAGAGATCCTGTATCTTTGGTTGATCTTTGATTCATCTTTCACTTAAATGAATGACCTAACATCACTTGCAGAGCGGCGTATAGATGCAATGAGAATATTGCAGCCAAAAGAAAGCTGTGGAAACACAGGATTAATTCAGAAAGGTTAAAAAGCACCAACACTGGGGTATAAAAATGACTGATGTGGGGAGCAGATGTGGGTGTGTTTTACTGGCTGTCCCAGCACTCCGTTTAAGTGCTCTTCAAATTTATTGGCTGCTGTTTCTGACCCCTGTAACCAATAGTGTATACTGTGCCATCCATCAATACCATAGAATGATCTTTCCCAGTAAACAGAAGAGGGATTCTTGCATACCACTCAATGTGCCTCTAGTCGTCAAAGTGCAGAAATGTGGTAGGAGATGTTTCCATCATGTGTGCAGTCCATGACAAATTTCTAATTATTTGGTAAGTGTTGCTTCATAATTTGATGGCAATACGCTCTGAGCCTGTCAAAATAAATGTCAACAATCATATCCTCATACGAGAGACCGAGCAATTAAAAATCTGTGACGTGGTGGGAGATTTCAGTGTGCTGAAAATGTATGCCAGGGACTCGGAGTTCCACATCATTTAAAATGTTTCCATCCAAAATTTTTAATTTGAGCGCAAAATCTGCAAATAAAGCAGGGTTGCCAGATTTGTTTAACAAAACCAGACCAATATCTGTTTAAAACCCGCCCAATCACGGCCCAAACTAGCTGTGGACAAAAACACAGCAACAATGCAAAAGTAGTCCAATTCCACAGGGAACTACGAGTTATAAAGTCAGAATTGTCTTGTTTTTTCTCCAAATTGGACTTTACAGGCTAACACAATTGAGAAAAAAGTCTGAATTGTGGGTTTATATCTCACGATTCTGTATATCTGCAGAATGGTGAGATGTAAACTCGCAAGTTTGAGATAAAAAGTTGCAATTATGTTTTAAATTGTTTTATTCTGTGGCAGAAACAAGCTTCTATATAGGCTATATACTGTATGCTTAAAGGGATAGTTCACTTTGAAATTAATTTTTGATATGTTTTAGCTTGCCTCAACTGCATCCAAGATGTAGATGTCTTTGTTTCCACAGTGTTTTCAATTTTGATATTTTTAAGTCAAACCGTTCTTGTCTATCAGTCATATAATGGAGGTATATGGTCACCACCTCAAAGAGCATGCACAGAGAAGTCCAAATTAAACATGATTTAAGGACTCGTAAATGTAAGTACACGTTGATGGCCTAAGACACAAAACAAGCGGTTTGTGTGAGAAAACAAACAGTATTTATATCGTTTTTACCTCTTGTTACTACAGCCACAAAGCGCCTGTGCTCTCAGATCACTTAGACATGGCTGTGGTTAAGGTAAAACGATATAAATACTGTTTGTTTTCTTACACAAACCGCTCGTTTCATGTCTTAGGCAATCAATGTGTACTTTTAAGAGTCATTAAATCATGTTTAATTTGGACTTCTCTGTGCATCCTCTTTGAGGTGGTGACCATAGACCTCCATTATATGTCTGACAGACAAGAACGGTTTGACCTAAAAATATCAAAATTGAAAATACTGCAGAAACAAAGACACATACATTTTAGATGCCCTTGAGGTAAGCTAAAACATACCAAAAGTTAATCAAAAAGTGAAATATCCCTTTAAAACTGAGAAGTTTTTCCTTTGAGTTTTCCTTGTACAGACAACACCACTTTCGAAATAATCCCCATACACACGGATCCACGAAAGCCAGGCCATTATATGAAATAAAACAACATTGTGTGACTGAAGACAGAAAAAAAAATCATGAAAGAATGTCAATTTTAACCCTAGCCTCACACATTCCAGTACAATATTTATGCAACATTTCTTTGTAAGTTTAGTCTTGAGGGTAAACCTACAAAGGAGTGTGGAAACTGTACTGGAGTGTGTACTGTAAGAGGTTCTTGTGTTCATTCACGGTCAGGGGTCTGCTGAACAGTTTGCCATTAATAAAACATCGGGCTGATTGACTAAGGCACCATGACACAGCAGGATGGTGTTACTGATCCATGTTTTGGATGAGTGGTACAGAGGTTTATATCGTGCTTTATATTTCCCTCTTTAATTGACAGTTGTGAAGAACGCTGCGGCTACCGTGATCCGGCATACTTTACGGGAAGTTTACAGCATCACTGTGACCCAGGCACTTGAATCGGCTTTAAGATCGATAAAAACTGTAAATAAACATCTCTTAAATACAATTTAATTTACTGCCTGATGTCTATGGGTAGAAATAGAGTGACATTAATTGCAGTGGGCAAATAGTGATGAGTTTTTTTTTTCTGCGTAATGCACATTTATAATGAGCTTAATTTGCATAGAAAGGAGTATGTTTGTGCTGAGAAAATGACAATGACTTCATTTGAATATTCACGACGCAGTGCTATCTCAGCACATTTAGTGGCTGGTTAAATGGATTGTGGGTGCATGATGCAATTTGTCGTGCGTGTGCTAAGGTGAGCGTGCATGAGCAATGAGCATGCATCAGTCACGTGTCACGTGATGCTTATTTCAAGCTCTCTCTGGAGCTGGAGGCACTTCATTTGAAATAGATGGAAGACTCCTCCATCACAACCTGACATACATGTCACCTGACTTCTGCTGAAAGACAATGTTAAAATTCAGCAACACCAACACCGACCAGTTTATGTCAGCATTGATGACAGCAGAAAGACAGAGGCTATCTTCCTGTCTTTCTCTGTTTGTTTCTAACATGGTGATAAAAGAAAAGGATTACAACAATGAATCAATGACTTGTGCATGTATGTATATATATATATATATAAATATATATATATATATATATATATAAACTTGCAGGTTTTCCAAGAGGACAATGTGAGGAATATGACATGTTTGTGCCAGTTTGCCTCTAAACAACATTTTTAGAGTCTCGCTTTTGAGCCGAACAGAGCCATCTCAACACAATGATTCCCACTTATTGTGTCCTTTTGGAAAACACATTTCCTTGAATGAATTGACCCAGCTCAAAAGCTTTTTGAGGTCTCTAAACTAGACTGTCGAGCCTGTTCTCATCCTTTGGCGTCATAGGTGACGCCGTATGACATTTCGTCGAAATACTATGCACATGGCACCTTTTAGCGTCAATATAACACGCAGAACCCAAGGCGTCATAAAGGTGACTGGCATCCTTTGGCGTCAATATGAGACGCAGACCCTACCCCAGACCTAAACCTACCCATAATACTGTAATGTGTGTTATATTGACGCTAAAGGGTGCCATGTGCGTAGTATTTCGACGAAATGTCATATGCCGTCACCTATGACGCCAAAGGATGAGAATGTGTCGGACTGTCTTACTGTGCAGGCTAGTTGACTGAGGCTACCATTGGCACTTTACTATCATGATGTCCATGCCTGTCAACACTCCCGTTTTTTCCAGGTTTTTCACGTTTTTTTTAGCCCTAACTCCCATAATTTGCATGGCCCAAACTCCTTTATGACCAATCGAACCAATATGTTTGTTTAATGTTGCTTTAATGCAAACTTAACACGGGTCAGGCGCAAACGCAACCTCGTCCCCTCAGGGTTTGAGCTGAGCCGAGACGGATGAAGGAATGTAAAGAAAAGAAAGAGTGTGAAGTAAAGCAGATGCTGCAGACCATAGAATGAACGCACCACTGGAGCAAAAGTGGAGATCAGGGCATCTGGACACAAACAGCCTGTCGTCTGAGGTGACCAGGGCCGGGTGCCAATGGTTCTGGCCATCTGCTCCTGTGTATTTGGCCCACTTTAACTCCATGTCTAGAAATGAAGATGGCATAAAGCGGGGTGCGAGGGACATATAATAAATGGAACAGCTCAGTGCTTGCTTGCTTCTCCAGACTAGTGGGAGGAGAGAAGTTGCTCTCAGATGGCCCGATGTACCCTCAAATCATCTCCTTCCCAGATCGGTCGTGAGCCAACTCTCGTTTTCACGAGCCAAGCTTTAGTTCTTTTTCAGCCTCGCTCATCCGATCCGCTGATTTATGACTCAATTCAATTAGCCTCATTCTGGCTCATCAGTCAAGATGGTTTCTGGGATCCAACCTGGTGTTGCATCGCCTCCTTCTGCATGGCTCAAACCATCAGACACAATTATTTCATGAAACTTTTTCTAAAATGATGCTGTACCGGTATTGGCCGAGTGGAAGACTTTGCCAACCAGCCGCTTTAGATGTGTCCACGTTTAAATGCGCAAGTGATAATTGGTAATCCCAGAGCGCTCAACGTCGGACTTTCAGCAAACGAGTTAGGGCGAACATCACATAATGCAATTAATATTTATGACCCGCGTGCCTGGCATTGTGCACTGAGCAGCTGACAGAAAGTAAACTTCCTGAGGAGAAAAGACTTGTCTTTTACAAAAGTATGCATTTTTATACTCAAGTTTTAAGCATTGCGTTTTATCCAATGTGACTTTCAAAGTATCCATTTTATCAGTGCGTTCCCTCGGAATCAAACTCACGACTCGCTAGCCTAGCGCCTCTGTATGGGTTTCAAAAATGGCTTAAAGTTTAGAAGTTTCATTTTCAAGTGTTCATTTGTAATCTCATATGACAGTATCTGTATCATGCTCGTGAAGAGAGGTTGATGAGATTTCCAATGTGTCCCCCCACTTCTCGATCGTTCTCATGCCTCTGAAATGGATCTGTATTGTGACAGAGATTTATTTTGCACCCATTCATCAGAATTGTCTCTAATGATTCTGAAATGGAGATGAAAAGGTTGCGTAAGTCGCTTACATAACCATCATCTTTATATAGTGAGATCAGAGGTGACCAAAATGCAATATTTGATAGGGAATTATATATATTTTTATATATTTTGTATTTTCGAATTGACTTCACTGCTTGGACTAGTTGTAAGTTATTGATATCCTATGCAGACAATCGCATCTAAAATGGGAATACCGGTGTTTCTGTGAATGTCTACATTTCTATACGTCATTTTTTTGAGGTTCAATACAAATTGTCCTTTGCTGCTCAGAGTATAACAGCCCTCAAAAGAAAATGATCTATTCTCAATCTGAGCTGTTCTCCTCTGCTGTTTTTCATGCTAATATGAAATATTGCTTTTGTCAGTAACGTTAAGAGGCCTGTGTAACAAGATGGCCTGCTAATCTCTCCTCTTCAGCCATCCAATCCATTTGTATCCATATGGGGTGCTGTCAAGAATTTGGACACTTTGCTGATGGCGACACAGTTAAGATGGCAGGACACGGCTAATAGAAATGTTATCAATGTTACAGTCAGAATTTGATGGGAGATGGAAAGTGCTGTAAGGGGTTAAAATCTAAAATAGCCTCTATTTTTGGGATGAATCTTTCACACTGCGACTTTCACAATTTTGAACTTGAGAGTATAAAAGAAAGTTTGCCGGCTTTGACAGTGACCTTCTGAAATGTGTTTACTCTCTGATGGTAATGCAGAGAAACAGTCTTAGCAGCTGAGCTTGAAAGGAAACTCAGCACATTTGGAGTGAAAAAAGATTATATCGCTCAACCATGAAATGTGAACTGAGAGGTGTTTTCTTGGGTAGGACAGGATACAAGGCGATTTAACTCCCCTACTATTTCCCCACCGGCATTAATCGCCTTTATATCAGTTTGTGGCGCACATGAGAATTGTTTCTGGAATGACAGAGCAGCACAGGGAATTTTCAATAAATACAGTGACTATGCAGAATATTCTGTTTTGAGATTTAGATTTTTTTTCATGGCTTCATATTCACATACAACCCTAAAGATGTATAAATAGTAAAGTAAAGTTCTCAAATTTGTCTTTTAGACATGATTTTGAGACCCATTAATGTTTCTTTTTTCTTTGCAATTGCTTTCCTATCGGCTGCTGTCAGTGTAAATAATGCATTCCCTCTTGGAGACATTGGTGATGTAAGTCTGGTTATATTTTTTATCTTTTGATCATGCTTTTTGTGTTTTTTAGCTTAAATTCATTAAAAAAACACACTCTTGAAACAAAATGGGAGTCATTTAGAAGCATATAATCTGTTTATGTATTTGGCAGACACAATCATCCAAAGTCATTTACATTCCACTCAAAACAGAGTTTTTAATCATTGTCATAACCTTGGTACTATCCTCTACAGTTTGACCTTCAGGAAGGCATATAGATGTGCTTATAGACATATTTGATCATTGCTTTCATAATACAGTATATGCAGAGATTGTATAGATATGTGAATATTGCCAGACCCATGGACTTTGTTTCTTGTCTTTCATCTCAGCCTCCTAAAGAAATCTGCAATTGCCTCAGTTTTCTCAGGTGATGATCTGGTTTCTCTTCAGGTTTCAGGGATATCTATGTGATCTACGGTCCACCCAAACCGTAAAATACAATACAATCAAATATTAAATTTGCAAGCAGTATATAATGATAATAAATATAGGAGGACTATGTCAAAGTATTTTTATTTGCCACACTTCCTGTTATCAGCAGGTGGCGCTATTGCTATAACCAAATTTGAGCATGGTCATGTGTTCAGGACAGGACTCTTATCAAACATGTGAAGTTTGGGGCAGATCGGACATTGTATGCCTGAGTTACTGCAGGCTGTCTGTGGTTGCCTAGTAACATCGGAACTGCAAGCAATATTGAGCTATATGACATGGCTGAAATTGGGTGTAAGTTTGTCAAGCCGCCTAGGGCACACCCTTCAACGAAAACTCAAGATCTTCGCAATTTAACGTCGCAAAGGCCTTAATGTTCTCATAATGTTCTTAGATCAACAATCCTTATGATGTTATTGATATTTGATGAAGGTTAACATTCTTGGAACATTACAAATAAACATTCAAAAAATGCGTATTGTGAGAGCCAAAATAAAGTTAGGAGAATGTTGTACTATTACATTATCAGAAACCTAAATAACGGGACATATTAACATTTTAGAAGCATTGCAAATCACTGTTCCCACAACATTTTTAAAACAAAATTTTGTTAGCTGGGCAGCAGATTATTAAAGTGAACTTTATTTTTAAAGTTTACTGTAAAGAGAATATACCTTACAGAACCAAACATGTATGGAATAGCCCATAAAATATATATTTTACAAAAAAATTAGACTCTAAAATTGCTATAAAAATAATATATAACCAAGTTGCGTTCCAAATTTGAAGGTGATAACACTAAAAGGTTTCAAGTCACTGTTTTTAATGGTAATGCATTGTCCAATTTCCAAACCGTTTTCACAGAATTAATTTTGAACTTTCGAATGACAGCCTACCTTTTTTATGATTATAGGCTGCTAAAATATATGAGAGGCTATATGAGAAAATATATTTCATATGAGGGGGAAAAAAAACGCAATAAAAGAGTGATCCAAGTGTCCCACACTACAGTAACCGTCCTGGCAGTTATAACAAGCTATAAAATCCGAAATTGCCACCACTTAAGAAGATGGCACAAAGATTAGTTAGCTAAAGTGAAAACAATCCACAAGTGCAAATGGACTATCAACTGTAGGCCTATTCCACCATCAATATCAATATTAATAGTTACATTTGTGAGTTATTGGTGAGATATATCAACCGCATATATATTGCGTTATGGGCTAGGTGGGTGTTAACTCCACTACAGTGTAATTGAGTGCCGTGTGAGGTGAAAGCGCAGACAGTTTGTTATCTCCACAACTGCACGAGCGCAGGCAGTGCCTCCTCTGCACGTCAGACACGTGAAAGCGATTTCGCGCCGAGACTGACATTGAATCGCATTCACCGTAAAATACATGGCAGCCATGTCAGAGACCGCGCCGCTATCCACCTCTCCATGACAGGAGATAAGAGAGCTTCAGCTTAAATCGCATATTTAAGGCATTTGGTTGAGAGTATTTGTGGATGTCTTCGCAGTTTACAGAGCTCTATTAAAAGGATTAGTCTGAAACAGTCTTCTCTATTTTTATGCTTGCTTAGCCTGGCTCTGTGCTGTGGCGGTGTGCGTCAGATGGACTGGTCACACAAAACGACGTTTTTTATATGACAGTGTATGAAAGAACACGATGATGGGTCTTAAGGGGCTGTCAGATGGATTGGCCTCGCTGTCAGTACATGTGTTTTTGGTTTTGTCTGTGAACTCTCCTGAGAATTTGAGCTATAAAAATGTGTTTACGTCATGAAGCTCCTTTGGCTTTCAGGTTCTGCACTGATTAAAAAAAAAGGAATTTACCTGAACCTTAAAGGGATAGTTCACTTTGAATTCATTTTTGATATGTTTTAGCTTACCTCAAGGGCATCCAAGATGTCTTTGTTTCCACAGTATTTTCAATTTTGATATTTTTAGGTCAAACCGTTCTTGTCTGTCAGTCATATAATGCAGGTCTATGGTCACCACCTCAAAGAGCATACACAGAGAAGTCCAAATTAAACATGATTTAATGACTCGTAAATGTAAGTACACATTGATGGCCTAAGGCACGAAACGAGCGGTTTGTGTGAGAAAACGAACAGTATTTATATCGTTTTTACCTCTTGTAATCACAGTCATGTCCAAGTGATCTGAAGGCACGGGTAGGCACAAGAGTCAATACACCAAGGTTGGTTGGGCATATTTATGCTGACCAAAGGAACCATCCTTACAAGGTAGAGAAACATGTTGTTCATGTTTAAAATAGATGTTCAAAATAGATTTACATCATGCTACATAATCCTCATTCCTAATAAAGAATACTTCAGTCGACATATGCATCAGCGGAGAACATATGATACTTTGCATATCCTACATTCCTATGTGGTTAAAATAACTCGTCTCTTACTGAAAATATTAAATATATAAAATGCTCTTCATTTTTTCAGGGTTACTTAAAAAAAACAATGAGAGTTAAAATACGCACTGCGCCTTTAAACTTATTAAAATAATTCATAAATTAGAATAGTCCTATATATTTATTTGTGTGATGGTATGGAAATGCATAGGAAAGTAGTAAAACGTCCTATCATTGCATTGGATGAACATATTTTGGTCAAGAGACTTCCACAAAAGATATAGGGCTATATTTTTAATATTAAGACTAGGGCTGTCAAAACGATTAATCGCGATTAATCGCATCCAAAATAAAAGTTTGTGTTTACATAATATATGTAGGTGCACTGTGTATAATTATTATATATATATATATATATATATATATATATATAAATACAGACACTTGCTTATATATATATATATATATATATATATATATATATATATAAGCTTATATATATATATTTAAGAAATATTTTCATGTATATTCTGTATATAGATTTATATATAATTTATATATAAATATAAATATTTTATATATAAATAATATTTTTTTCTTAAATATACATGCATGTGTGTTTTTTATATATATACAAAATAATTATACACAGTGCCCCCACATATATTATGTAAACACAAACTTTTATTTTGGATGCGATTAATCGCGATTAATCGTTTTGACAGCCCTAATTAAGACTACTTCTATAGATAGCTATCAGGATGTGGAGTGAGTTTCAACCACAAAAAAGTGTTCCTGAAAAACATTGTCTACCCTGTTTAACATCACTGTTTGGTCTTTTGTGTGTCATAACAGCAGTGCTGGCAGTACACATGGTGCATGAGAAACAGAATTGAATTTATCTATGTTGAATGTTGTCATTATGAATGACAGTTTGAACCTGCAGCATTTCAACCCTCTGCTGCGGAGCATGTTTTTTTCATTGCTTTGAGATCCGCGAGTGGGTGACCACAAGCACATCCACATTTAATTTGAAATGTCGCGTCTATAAAACATAACTGTAATAGTTCGAATAAATGGCAAACCCAGAGAGTGTAGGATGTAAATAACAGTCTGTTTTCACGTCTGGTTCTTGTGTTGAATGCTTTCTGACAAATGGCTGTCACTCCACATGCAATGTTGGACTGTGATGGGACATGAATCATGATGTTCTCTTTCAAGAAGCAAGAGGAGGACATGTGTTTCCATTTGCTGTTTGGTTGTTTGTTATATGTGTTTGTTTAACTATGGGCACTTTTATGTCCCCTGGGTTGATTTTTATTAAAACCAACAGATATTGTCATTCTACTTGCTAAGGTCACTTTAATGCTATTGGGAAAACATTGTTTTTGCTATTTTTTAGATGACTTTTATTTGTAGTTTTTATTGTTTTACCCTTTTCCTTAAACCAGATTTCAGTCTTATGTAAAACAACCAAGAGAGCAAGTATGCTTAGATGTCCTACACTCTCAGAAAAAAGGTACAAAAGCTGTCACTGTGGCTGTACCTTTTCAAAAGGTAAACTTTTGTCCTTTTTTGGTGCTAATAAGTACATTTCAAGTGTTAATATGTACAGTTTAGGTGCTAATACATACATTTCAGGTGCTAATGTGTACATTTTAGGTGTTAATATGTACATTTTAGGTGTTAATATGTACATTTTAGGTGCTAATGTCTACATTTTAAGTGTTAATATGTACAGTTTAGGTGCTAATATGTACATTTTAGGTGCTAATGTATAAATTTTAGGTGCTAATATGTACATTTTAGGTGTTAATATGTACATTTTAGGTGCTAATATGTACATTTTAAGTGTTAATATGTACAGTTAAGGTGCTAATATGTACATTTTAGGTGCTAATATGTCAATTTCAGGAGCTAATGTCCATTTTAGGTCCTAATATGTACAATTTAAGTGTTAATATGTACATTTTAGGTGCTAATATGTCAATTTCATGAGCTAATATGTCCATTTTAGGTGGCAATATGTACATTTTAGGTGCTAATATGTATCACTAAGGTACCAATATGCAGCCTTTGGGTACAAAAGTGTACCTTTTGAAAAGATACAGCCCCAGTGACAGCTTTTGTACCTTTTTTTGAGAGTGTGAGACAACTTGAAAAAAAAATCAAGGTTATAAACAGACTAATGTTTGTAATTTCCAATCAAGCTGTAAATTTGACAAATCACCCAACTATTCAATTTAGGATGCATAAAATGCTAGCTATGAAATGAACCTTAGCAAAACAAAGGGCATTTTGGGGCCATCCTAACAGGAAAGTCCTATATCCAATTTAATAAATAAAAATAAAAAGATATTTCCTTGCCAATGTGCTTTTGGCATATTCACGCCTATTTATAATGGAAGACTCCATTATTTTTAATAAATCCAAGTCTGAGCACCTTGAGGACCTTTAAATTCACCTCGTCATATTTATTCATGATGATAAATAAGATATTAATTTCAATTTCAAGCCCTCTGTGCCAAGGATAAATCTCCCTCTTTACTATTCCAGCCTTGACACTGTAATATAGTTGGCTAAACATCTAAATATTATAATAGCTCTCTAGGTTCAGATTAGTGTTTCTTTGCTAATATTCCATTCTAGCATTAAACAGAATAAGAAAGTCATTCAGCTGAATCACTCACAATATCATGGGACCTAGTTGCCTTGTTATTGACTGAATTCCCCATAATAACCATTCCAGTACAGTCAACTGCTGTTATGTCATGTTATAGCATATCACACAAGGTCAATAATTAAACTCGAGGTACTTCAAGTCCCGTTTTTTTTTATGGCTTTGCAATTAGGCCGCTGAACAGGAGGCAGAGCCTGTATTGAGGCAATTTCTCATGAATAGACTATTTCACAAACAAACAGACCATTTCAGAGTCAAAGGAATGCAAATGAAGGCGAGTAAATCGCAAGATAGCGAAAGCCATGTTAACTTTGATCATTCTGTACCGTATCAAAGCACACCAGATCTGTTTCAGCGCCTGCCTCTTAGAGTGTTTGCACCTGTCCTCTTTCAATTTTTTGATTCATATTTCGGCACAGCGCTTCAACTTAAAGCCTCCAGGTTCTTTCATTGCTATTCAAGTCTGCCCGTCCCTGTAAATAAACCGGCTCTGCGTTTATGTACGTTACACCACACTGCTCATCACGCAGAAGTTAATTTTGAGCTATCACAATGAAAAATCACATGCCATGGGTGACAGAAAGGAGAGGCTGCTCTTTAAATAAAGCGAAGCGACAGCCTCATAAAGAGGAGAAGACGTTCCTGATAGGAGAAGTAAACGCGTCACGCTGTCTCTGCATGTCAGCCTGTGGACACTTCAGAAAGTCTTATCTTATGGTGTTTAGTGGGATTAAGAAGGTCTATTAGGTTATTCATTCAAGACACATTAGCATAGAACATGCATTCGGATCACAGTGTGACTAATGAACAGTCTAAGCTATTATGAAGGTAGTATGTGAGGCCTAATTTCTTTGTAACTATTTGTAGTTTTTATTGTTTTACCCTTTTCCTTAAAGCAGATTATGTAAAACAACCAAGAGAGCAAGTATGCTTAGATGTCCTATACACTCTCAGAAAAAAAGGTACAAAACCTGTCACTGGGGCTGTACCTTTTCAAAAGGTAAACATTTGTCCTTTTTAGGTGCTAATAAGTACATTTTAAGTGTTAATATGTACAGTTTAGGTGCTAACACGTACATTTTAAGTGCTAATATGTACATTTAAGTGTTAATATGTACAGTTAGGTGCTAATATGTACATTTCAGGTGCTAATGTGTACATTTTAGGAGCTAATATGTACATTTTAGGTGTTAATATGTATATTTTAAGTGTTAATATGTACAGTTTAGGTGCTAATATGTACATTTTAGGTGCTAATATGTCAATTTCAGGAGCTAATGTCCATTTTAGGTCCTAATATGTACAATTAATGAACAGTCTAAGCTATTATGAAGGTAGTATGTGAGGCCTAATTTCTTATTCCTAGCTGAAGTCAGATTCAGTTCAGTTCAATGACCGCGAGGGTGCTTTCACATCGGAGCATTTGCGTTTTCTCCCATGGTTCGGTTCGTTTAGGCATACTGGATGTGAACACGGCAATCATGCTCGTATCCGCAACAAAACAGAGCTAAGAATAGCAGAAGCCGGTTATTTAGCAGTCACTCTGCCACGGAGGAATAGTGATGCACCTGCCGTCATGCACATGTTGCATTGTGCTGATACGCAGTCCAGTGCATTGAGGTGTGTGTACTGATCACTGGAGGGGAAAAGGCATATTAGCCATGCAAAACACATAAATGCGGCTGTTTTATTAATGAGTTTGTGCTAATGTATGGCTATTCCTGTTTGTCCGGTGTTGAACACTTGTCTTTGGAGCCGGGATTTATTTGACCTTTTGTTAATGAGGAATGCCGTTTCAATGAGGTTATCAACCCAAATGCCAAAGATTATTTAATGCTTATTCAGGCTGTCCATGAATCAAGTGTGAGTTTGTTATGTGGATTATATCATTTGAAAGTGAAATCGTTTCGAATTACCTGCCAATAACACAAGCCAGTGGATCAAGGGCATGGCAAGGACTGTCGACATTTTGTTATGCTGTCAGAGAAAAATGACATTATATGATGGATAGGTCAATTAGGAAGTCAAAAAAAAGGGATCTGTATGCAAGACGTGTCCAAAGAAAAGAAGTCTTATCTGAATATATCCTTTGAGAGGAAGGCTATTAAGTCTATTTTGAATTGAGCAGTGGGTATGTGGGATTTCTGCTGACTTGCAGGAGGGATTCTTGGTCATGTTTATTGAATAAGCCCTGCAAAGTCAGCAATATCCAGTAGCGTATGGCAGTGGGGTTTCAAACTCTATAGATCTTGTCTATAAAATGTATAAAAGCTACATTTCTTTATTACAGTTTATAATAACATCCATTGAGAGCCTAAACAGTACTGATATTTTAGTATTGTTTAAATACTATTGCCCTTTTATTTTATTTTATTTATTAATATATTTTTTTCATTTTTTAAAATAATTTTTATATATTTTTATTTTTATATTTTCACAATTTAAAAAAAATAAAAAAAATATAAATATATTAATCAAAAATTCAAAAATAAAAAAATTAATAAATATAATAAATTAATTGAATTAATACAAATCAATTAAAAATTTTTTTTTTCAATTCAATAATTCAATAATTTCGATAATTCAATTTGATTGTTAGTTTTTTTTTATTGAAAGCTACATTTTCAGCATCATTACTCCAGTCTTCGGTGTCAGTTTCCTTTAGAAATCATTTTAATTTGTCGAATTGCTGCTCAAGAAAATATGTACTTGTCAATGTTGAAAGCAGTTAATATTTTTGTAGAAACCATGAAATATTTTGTTTTTTTTAGAATTCGATGAATAAAAAATCAATATAGCTTTATCTGAAATAGAAAAAACAGGAGTTTGTCACTTTGATCAATTTAATGAATCTTTGCAGAATGAAAGTATGAATTTCTGTCATCATCAACAACAACAACAAAAAATTGTACTGATCCCACTTTTGAACTGTTGTCCACCCTATTATGGGGACAAAAAGTGTGGGTTTGGTGTGTTTATGTAAATAATTGTGGGAAAAAACACATTTCTAAATATATATGTGGCACACAAAACAATATTTGTTTGTATATATTCATATTTAGCAGTAAAGCTTTCAAATCTCTTGCATGGTCAAGCCAACAAGGAGCAAGACTGTGTGTCACACATCTAAGGCTGATCAGAGAGAGAGAGAGAGAGAGAGAGAGAGAGAGACCCATTTCTCATTGTTTGGCCGATGGCTGTAGCAGAGTAAAGCAGGCATGTGACATTAAAGAGAAATGAAAGGCCAAAATACTGTCACGTGAGAATTTGAAATCTCTTTTTTGCCTCAGTGCTGATTCAGTTACATTTCTCTTAATCTCGTAATTTATTCTTTGATGCACATAGTTTCTCTCTATTTGGCCAAAACAAATGTAACAGCATTGAAATAATCAAATACTGTTGCATTTCCACATTTGACTGCTTAATTCAAATTCAATTCAATCTGTTAGTCATTATTCTGTCACACCTTCTCATTCTCAGTTATAAGTTTCATGGCATTACCTGATAGGCTATTTTGTTCCTGTTGAAAAGCCACAGGCGGTGGTTATTTGCATGCCTGCCGATTTCGAGCAGGTGCATAGATACCATATGGCTTCCATAGAAACTCCCTCAAAGGCGAAACAAACATGGACTAATTTTCATTTTCTTGGCTTGTCGTGCACCATTAATCAGCCCGAATGATTTTAAGCTGTGCGATTAAGGTTCTTTCAAACCATCTAAAAAAACACTACATTTAGAAAGCCTCATAGCTGATGACAAGCGCAAAGTGTGAATGTGAACAGTTTAGCTGAAGATGGTAAATCAGCTGAAGTGGGATCGGGAAGCTGTGAATAGCAGGTGATGGGTGCAGCGGCAGGTGTTTAGCTGCATGCAATGCACATGTTCCCCCTAAAAGAAGCCCCTTACCTCACGTTCAGGCTGAGCAGTTTTATTTTCATTTTTTATTATTATAATTTTCCTTTTTTGAGTCATTCATGCTCAGAAGGGATAGCTCACCCAAAAATGCTGTTATAATGTATTCACCCTAATGTTGTTCCAAACCTCTATACGTTTGTTTCTTCTGTTGAACACAAAATACTTAAAAAATAAAATAAAGTAAAAAGTTGGACATATTGAACATTAAAAGGTAATACTTTACTTGAAGGGGTGTGCATAAGACTGACATGACACCTTCATAATCAAATTTCATGATCATAATAATTCATAATCATTATGACAACTGTCATTAAGTGACTTTCACTCAATAATGCCATTTTGAATGCAAATATGACATTGTTTTAGATGTCTTTGTTATGACATCTTGACATAAACCATAAAATTATAACCTGTCAGTGTCTTTGTCATGACAACTTGACAAAATTAAGTTAAACTGTCATGTCTTTGACATTGGCTGTCATGAGGCATTATAACTGTGTCATGAATATTTTTCGTGACCTCAACTACATGACAGTTTAAAAGCTAGGTGGTTTCTTAAGTTTGGTATTAATCTCTGCTATGTCATGTTTATGACAGGTTGTGTTGTCTTGATAATGTCAATTTGTCATGACAAAGACACTGACAGGTTATGATGTATTGGATTATGTCATGGTGTCATAACAAAGACTGCAAAATGTCGTATTTGCATTAAAAATGTCATAACTGAGCGAAAGACACTTAATGACAGTTGTCACAAACATGCATAAAACTTCCTTCATATTCCCTAACATATGTCATGTCATGATTATGAAGGTGTCATGTTAGTCTTATGCACACCCCTTCAAGTAAAGTGTAACCCATTAAAACATATGTTTTCATAACTCATTGATCGTATAATATTTTGTAGTTTGATTACCAACATTCTTTAAAATATCTTCTTTTGTGTTCAACAGAAGAAAGAAACTCATTCAGCTTTGGAATAACTTAAGCGTGAGTAAGAATTTTTGGGTGCACTATCTTTGGGTACAATAAACAGTATATTTTTTGTGCAGGTTCATCTTGTACACTATATTTAAAGGGATACTCCACTTTTTTTGGAAATAGGCTCATTTTACAACTCCCCCAGAGTTGTCAAACTGTTGAGTTTTACCGTTTTTGAACCCATTCAGACAATTTTTTGATATTTAGAAGAATATCGGTAACCAGACAGTTTCTGGTCTCATTGACTTCCATAGTAGGAAAGAAAATACTATGGTAGTCAATGAGACCAGAAACTGTCTGGTTACTGATATTCTTCTAAATATCAGAAAATCAGCTGAATGGATACGAAAACGGTAAAACTCAACAGTAAAATGAGCCTATTTCCAAAAAAAGTGGAGTATCCCTTTAAGATATTCGATTGTTCCTGGATTGTTGTCACTCCCAAAGGACCTGAAAGGCCTGTTGAGCGAACAGAAACCTCTTGCTCATTCAAGAAAGGGATTACAGCGGGTGTAGTGGAAGAACTGGTTGAGTGTGTCAGTGCCACCAAATTTCCAGTTCATTTTTTTTCAACACCATGATGCCTCCCATAAGGCGAAGCCTTTTCAACCAGCTCCATGCACTTCCCCATGTTTCTGGGAGTAACAGAAAAGCTGTTATGATGAAGTGACAAGATTAAAATCCCCTGAAATGTGTGTGCGAGAACTCCTGCGGCAGGTAATGTGACTGCACGTCCCGTGTGCCTTTACAGTAATATGTCCTAGAGGACACCTGCTGTTTTCTCACTAAACATTCCCCTCGTTGTATAACTCTCCCTTATCATTCGTTGAGCATGGACAAAATGAAACCCAATTCAACCAAGAGTACTGCATGAAGTCATATTGTTGTCTAATTTCAGTTGAAGTAACTAATACTCTTTAAAACAAGATAGATTTACAGTACTTGAAAAGGAATAGGCCTATGCATAAAAGATAAATACTTGTCTTGTTTTTATAACAAAATACATATATATTTCAATAAAGTGAAATATATATGTATTTTATGTATATATGTATTTTTCAAACACAATAAAGTGGCCCACTTTACCTGGATTCACCTTAGGTTTTGTTTTATGAGGATAGACTTATTAATGTACTGTATTAATTAGGGCTGTGCAAAAATTAACTGCGATTAATTGCATCCAAAATAAAAGTCTGTGTTTGCATAATATATGTGTGTGTGCTGTATATAATTATTTTGTATATATAAATATACACACATGCATGTATATATTTAAGAAAATGTGTTATTCATATATAAAATATTTATATTTATATAATATAGATTATGTATTTAAATATATTTACAGAATTTAAGCGCAAATAATTCTTAAATATATACATGCATGCATAGGTATTTATGTATACAAAATAATTATATACAGCACACACAAATATATTATGTAAACACAGACTTTTATTTTGGATGCGATTAATCGCAATTAACTTTTGCACAGCCCTAGTATTAATGTATCGTATATGAACATTCTGTCCTCTAAACCTTACATTCTGCATTTTTACACACACATACACTAATGTGAGTATGCACTAACAAAAGACAAAAAACAATGGAGCCGCTAAAAAGTACTTGGAGTGAAAACGATTCTATCAATCAGAATAAAATAAAAATAACATATGGATAAACTGTGTTTTAAACTGTCAGAGCTGATGCACTGGAGCTTTGGCAAAGTCACTATAGCACAGTCACTGAGTACAAAGACTACAGCTATCCCACCACTGCTGCGTTCACGGGCAGATGAACTCACAGACTTAAAAGAATGAGCTTGCCACCAAACCTTACAAAAAATATGCATATATACTATATGTACACATAAGAATTGATGTATGATTCAGCTTTCCAGATGTGAGAAGCAACCTACTGTTACGAAAGTGAAAAATCCAATGGCAGTTTCTAAGCTTTAGCCCCAAAATCTTCATGCATGAAGCAGCTGTCTCCTGTTTTTCAGTCTTGTTAAAGAACAATGCTGCTGCCAGTGCTTTGGAAAACAAAGTCAAGGCTGAACGATTACTGTCTGACGTTGTGTTTATTTTGTAATCAAGTTCCAGGAAATACTCAGCAATAGGAAAATCTGTTCTTGCTTTATGTACATAAGTTTATAGCGTAGCCTGTAGGCTATTCTATGCCACATTTCTACAAAATTCAGGGGTTTTTTTCAGTTCTCAGTATGTTTTAGCTTAAAGAATACATTTTTATATATGCCTATGATGAATAGGCCTACTTAATTTTTGAATTTTGAAATAAGTTCCATGCACGTCTCTCATGAAGAAAGCAGTTAGAATTGTATTTTTAATTTTGATCCAGACTACATTAGGCTACATACTCTGTCCAATTTAAAAACTGTGTCCTCTATTTGCAGTTCATGTTTGGTTATAATAATTTTTAGCCAGTTTTGAAAAGCCTGATAAAGGTTACTGTGGGTTTCTATTAAAATGCTAATCAATTGCACAGGGGCAATTTATGAAAAGCAGAGTTTGAATTAAACATAACAACCTAACTTGGCCAATCTTAAATGTCCATAAACCTTTTTTACGCCGTTATGACCATGTCACATACATGAATAATCCCAGTCCGTAGCCAATTAAGTTTGAACAAGACATCAAGCCAGTCTGTACTGTAAATCCGGAAGACACGCCCACAGCGAACTTGTGCAACAGCGACTCAACGCGATTGGCCGAGGCGCGCTGTCACTCATGGATCTCTGCCATCCCTTCCGTTCCGCCAACGAGACTTTACACAGATGTGTTTCAGGCGTGATCAGTTGAGGCGGTGGGACTCCTCTGTTCGCTCAGTGGGATCAACTTATTTCAGAGGATATACCGTGCCCTTTTCGAACACCTTGAGTTCAATGTAACAGGTATCGCGACCAGTGTAGGTCAAGGGTATTCGGGGAGTTACTTTGTTGCAGAATTTAGGGCTATTTTAGTCGCTGAAGAAAATGCCTGTAGCTTCTCTCCTGCCTTTCACGGCCACTCCGAATAGGAAGTCCGCCAGCCCGACCTCCTTCAGGCTCACGGAGAAATTCATCTTGCTTTTAGTGTTCAGCGCCTTCATCACCCTGTGTTTCGGAGCTATCTTCTTCTTGCCGGATTCCTCTAAGCTTCTCAGCGGAGTTTTCTTCCGCTCGTCCTCGGTGGAGGCAGAGACGCGCACAGGTACGGTCAGTGACACGAGCACCGGGACGGGCAAGGATGAGAAGATCCTGGCCAAGATTCGTAAAGACCACGAAAAGGCGCTGATCGAGGCTAAGGACACCCTACAGAAACGGCCGGACGAGATCAAGCAAGACATCATGCGCGACAAGGAGAAAGTTGCGCAGATGAATGGAGCGGACGGTGACAGTTTGCCGTTCGTTCAGTACGTGCGGCCGCCCGGTGCAACAGGGCACGAGCCCGCGGATCCTGAGGTTAAAGAGAAAAGAGCCAAGATAAAAGAGGTATTGAATGTTTTTATTATTATTATATACTCCTGCGCTTTTCTCAGACTCTCGAAGGGAATCATGTTGTGAAACTAAATAACTTTCCCAGTGTAGAGAAACCAAGTGGTAACTTAGCCTATTAATAAAATGTTAGAGCCGATGTGCCGGTTTGACACCGTGTCAGTTTCAGGAAACATGATCAAAATACAATGTTGCAGTATGGTAGATAATGTGACGTGTGTGTGAAGCCAGTATGGCCTGACTTCTGACAGGTCTGTTTAATAGACACGTGAGTTCTGTCACTCAGGAGAGCGAGCGCGTGCTCCTTCATTATGTCGGTCACTCGCCGAACTGTAGTTTGTTGAAAACTGACAGCCAGTATTTTAATTTTAGTCCTTAGTTTTGTTCCGTATTTCTGCTCGCCGTAACTGTTGTCTGTATGTAGTCAACATTACTTTTTTCCAACTGTATTTTCAAATATTTGTCAGTAATCTGTTATGTATTTCAGTCAGCACTTGTAGGCTATGGCAGATACTGTAGCTACTTTTAGTGAGTGTGGTCCTGTATCTCAGTAGCCAATGTATTTCCTGATTTGTTTAAAATATCTCTGTCAGTATTTTAGCCATGTGTTCCCCTTTTTTCTGTATCCAGTTAATTAAGCAGAAAGTTTGCGGTCTGTAGCCTATTGAATTTGTTTTTGTATTCCAGTCAAAACAGTAGCCTAGTCTGTTTTTTGTTTTGTTTTTAAATATTTAATTCGGCAGTGGTTCAGTCAAGCGTGCCTGTTAGCAGTGTTTTCTGCTTTTTAGTGAGATTTGCCTGTATTTCAGTCTGTATTCAAGCCATTATTTCCTGCTTTTTTCACAATGGTCTGTATTCACTTCAGTATTCACCATTCGTCAGGTTTTCAGTCACTGAAAATTCCCCATTTCACTCTTTATGTTTTGTCTGGTATTACCGTGTTTTTATCCAGTCAGTCATTATTTAAATATTTTACTGTCAGCATTTCCTGTTTTTTTTTTATTATTTTTTTTATTCATATGTTTGTGAAGTGTTTCACATTGATTCTATTTCCTGAATTTCAGACTGGTCATAATTGAGCTACTTGTTTTTACATGATGAGGGCTTTTTTTTGTTGTTTGTTAGTTTAAATTATCAAGTGAAAGTGCAATGTGAGTCATCACTCATCAGTATCACATTGCTTATATGTTGCCAATAGAGTGCAACAGTTTGGTTCGGGAAGTAAAAACGCCATTCATTTTCTCTTTAAGCAAATGGATTATGAACGATAACTTTAATGATTGACCTGCTGTGAGCTATGAGGTTGTTAATCCATGGTATTTGCTTTTGCTGAAGCTGTCAGCCCACATTATTTCATCTTATTTTTGAAATAATTATGTTAAACAGTAGAATTCCTAATGAAAAACTACATTACCCATGAGGCTGTACAGAAAATTACACCAATTAGAGAGTTAAAAAAAGCAACATGCTTCAAAATACCTCCACCCACTCCCATGAAGCACTGCAATTGAGTTGATCTCCCTATAGGGGAACGGTATGCTCCCATATGCTCTCAAAATACTGAAATGTGTGTATATTTTTGCCATTGATTTTATGCACACATTGTTATTCACCTCATAGCTGATTGGCTTGATTCATGGCTTACAACACCTTAACAAAGACTATTTTAAAATCCCTATGGGAAAAATGAAAAGGTGGCGGACACTATTACAATCAATAGTGACAATAGTAAGATAAAACCTATATTGTGCTGAGCTGCTTATGACTATAAAGTTACAGTTGGCAACTTGGCACAGAAACGTTATACACTATTCAAAAGAGGGGGTTGAATCTTCAATCACTATCACTGTCCCTTTAAGTTATGATGCTGAATTACTAGTAATAATTTGAAATATTTATATAGCCTATAACCAATATAGTGGTTGATATTTTATTTTAGATGCAGACTGCCATCTCAAGCACGTTTTCCCTACATCATCATTTCTCACTTATTAAACTTCTGTTAGAAGCAAAGTTGATTTGATCTTTTTTTTAACTCTGTTAAATTAGCAAATTTTGCTTGCCTTTGAAAAATACACATTGCTGTTGATCATATCCTAAAGTAATGCTGGTGTTTTTATAATTAGTTTTTTTAAAAAAAAATGTTTTATTTGTGCTTGGGTGGTATAGAAAACTCAATCAAGTTGAGTTGAGCTCTGCTCAACATCTTGGTTAAGGATGAACTGTTAACCAAGAAGAAACAAGTCTGTCGATTCTTGTTTCTTTCCAGATGAATGCTTTTAGAGTATGTCAGGCCAGAGTCTAATATTCCCTCAGTATGAGTCGAATGTAGACTTTGCATTGGCTTGATTAAATTAAATTTGCTATTGATTGAGACCCAGTTTTTTTCCCATTTGAATCAGGCAAGTCCAGAGTAAAGATGCAGATGAAAACTGACAGCATGGTTAAAATCGCCTTTCAGTTTTATTGACCTTGTCTCCTTGTTTTTTTTTTCTTCTGGAATTCCACCTAGTTTATCCAGTTTGCATAGGAAAATGGTGCCCCTACTGTGTCCTCCAAATTTAGATTGTGTCACTTTGTAATGCCATCCTACATTTTGAGATTTTGTACTTGTTTGAATACTAGATGACACTTTTCCTCTCCTAATACTGTGAAACTATAAAAATTACAGACTTGCTTTGTAAGTGGGAAAACCTGCAAAACTCCCCACTGTACATCAACAGCTATAGGTTCAGGTTTAGAGATTGCTGCAAAGGGTTTGAGTTGATGTAAAACATTAAACCTAAATCATGTGATCTGTCTAAAGTTGAGTGGATTCAAGCATGTGACAAAGGCAATCCCAGTCACACAATGAATGGCTAACAGTGCAAACCTGTTGATAATACAGTGGCTTCCTAGAGTCAGGATATGTTTTAATGGCAGGATTAAATCATTATAGAGTCATGCACATTAATGCATGCGGATGCCTCCGCGTTCCTCTCCAAGAGCATTGGTGTTCCTGGGGATCTCTCCTGCTTAATGCAGCGGCTCAGCATGAGAACAGTGATAATTCACCCCTGAATAGCTGGATTTCATCCATTGATCGCTGACATGAGGGAAACAAATAGTCACAGCTGGACCCTGTGGGGTCTCACTTGTCAGACTCGACTCTGGGCACTCTGTCTCGCCTCCGCCAGACACTCTGACCTTTGAGGAGCTGAATTGCCTTAGAAAATGGATTGATCTCAACAAGGTTATGAAGTAAAAAATGGTTGTGTGAGTCCCCCCCCTACTTTTATAAGCTGAAAACTTGTAATATGGATAGGGCACAGTAATATATAAAAAATGTCTTTGTTAGTTAATGAATTAAAATTGATTGGGTAGGTCTAAATTACTGGTATTAAAGTAGGCCAGAAACGGAAGTTGTGGTAATATTTTCTTCCCTATATAACGTACTGTATTTCGGAGTGAAACCGCTTCTGGTCTGGAATGAGAAAACAGTACGGTGGGATTTGGTTTAACCTTCAGGAATGGAACGTATAGGAAGTTAGCCGAGGCAGATCTGAATGTCAGTTGTGTAGGAGGTTGAAGATGTGTTCACACTGCAGACAAAAGTGGCTCAAATATGAATTTATTTATTTTTGCTCTTTTGTGATACAGATCTGATTGTTTTATAAGCGTGTGAACAGCACAAACCACATGGAATCTTTTCTATTCTGATTTTTGGCCAATTGCATTGGCTACGTGGTCCTAAATCGGATACAGGACTGAAGTTTTGCTAATGTAACCTCAACCTGAACAACAAACTGACCGACCCCAAATTTTTGAACTGTATAAGTTTTACATTTCTTTCTTTTTGTGAAATTGCTGTTCTTGAACAATTATATTATTAACAGCAATATATAATGAACAGTCATTAACCCTAATATGTAATGTAGAAGCAAGGCTAGGCCATGCTAATTAAAAAGTTTTGACCAAACCGTACCTTAAATTCCCCACCAGATATTTGTTCATGGCACTTTAGCTATAGTTCGAATCAAACGGACTCTGTGCATTAAGAGCTTCACAAAGGTGTCTTTGTATATGGCTTCTCACCTCCACCTGAAATGCTCTCCCGCGTGTGTGTGTGTCCGCCGCAGGAATTGCTCACGGGCAACATCACACACCCATCTGGGCTCTGAGGTCGTCATTCATTATAGATGACAGTGCTCTCCGCATGCTCAAACCTCATTTCTCTCGCCATCAATTATGCACAATTCAAGCTAATAAGATAAATTAATTCTTATCGAGTTGTTCAGTGTAGGGGGCAACAGAAAAACTCGAAACTTTAAAGGTATATGGTGGAATGGAGAACCAAGTGTGATGGTTTCAAGTTAGTTTTTAAAGAATGAAAAGTACAGGGATGGTGCAGATACGTGTAGTGCATAAAGTTAACTCTTTTCACGGTCTTTTGCTTTTCAGATTGTAAGATGTGACTGCAGTGAGATATTGGATAAAAGGCAAACTGTGACAGGAATTGTCTTTTATGTCAGATTATGCAATATACATCTTCGGTAGAACTTTCCACAACAAAAAATATTGTTGTTTTAACTTAAAAAATGAAGTAACCTGGCTGCCTTAAAATTTTAAATTCATTGAAATGGAAAAATTGAGTTGATATACAGTGAAGGAGATTGATTTTTTTTTTTTTTATCACCAGAAACTCAAAATATTATGTTATCTGAACCACAGAAATAATTTAAGTTGATTTGACAAAAAAAAAAATGTTGTGATTGCAAATCATGAAAATATTTTTTTTACAGTGCATGAACACATTCATTTTCATTGACAATTTCTGTTGCCATATGCGACAGCGACCGTTGGCAACAGGATGTGGGTGTGTACATGCATTTAATCAGTTTAAACATTGCATGCAATATTAACCACTCCAAAACTTCTGATTTTGCCCTGTGACAAAAATCAAAATTGGGAAAAAAATCTCACAGTGTGCACTTGACTTTAGGTAGGATATCTGGTAGATTTAAAGGCTCTGTATATTGTAATTGTTTCCCTTTTCCAAGTTATTTTTGAACCTCTTATGCACCGAGAGCAAGTAGAACATGCAAACACTTTTTCTCGTTGCAAAACCTCTTTTGTATCTCTGATGTTTTCTCCTTTTGGTCATGGCTTTTATATCCTAGGTTTGTTTGTTTTCCCTCTATCATACAGTGGCTTTTCCCCCTGAAAGCTGAAGTGCTTGGATACTAAATAATTCAGCTGGCTTTCTTTCATTTTACTACTTGTGAATAAGGCATGGTCGTACTCTTTGAGATAGAATCTGCTGGTTGAGAGGAGAGCGAAAGCTTTTGGTCTCGTACAACGTACCTGCACCCTTTTACAACTATGGCTGTGATCAGCGTAGGCTGTCTGGAGACCCAAGACAGACCTCGGATTTGGGTCAATCTCTCTCGCTTTAGCCAGAAGCAGCCCGACTGACCTTAGGTGCTGAGAAATGTAATGAATGCCCCCAAGCAATAGCACATCTGCTGCAGGCAAAGTTTGTCCCCAGTCCGTCTCATCTTTTTTTACTCTAATTTTTGGTCTTGAAGTGGCTAGAATGTTCTCCAATGGCCAGAATACTACATTCATTTATTTAAGGGTGTTTTTTTTTTTTAAGTGATTCTATGGATAGTAAGGGACGAAAGCAAAATTCAACTTAAATAAAAGCAGTTTTATCTTCAGTGGCTTTAAATGGCATATCTGATCTGTTGCTGATGTTTTTCTTTTGTTGTATGAATCTTTTCTACACTAAAGCACAGATTAGATTTAGCAGATATGTGTGGAATGGATAACACAAGGGAGTTTTGGTTTGTGTTTTCAGAGAGCATTGGGACACTTGTATTGCAGTAGTGATTGCTTGGTTTTTCCAGTAATTGAATACTCCAAAATCAGAGTCCAGCGCTGATTAGAGGAGCAATAAACATCTGCCCAGCCCCAGACGTGTGCATTGATCAGGAGCGTGAGAGGATGCAACTATGAATCAATAAGATCAATAATAATTGAACATGAAAATTAACAACATGTTTATTTTAGATTAGTTAGGTCTTGACATTTGGTCTTTGTGTGAAGAATCTCTGTCAGTGATGGCACTTTAGTGCTTGCACATTATTGTTTGAAAGGAATCATTGGGCAAAATGTGGAAGATCTGATTTAATGAACAGATGAATAAATAGTGGTTGGATAATATAGATTTTTTTTAATGGTTGATGCTGATATCTTAAAGAGAAGCTGATTAATGTATAGCCTGCTGTATTACACTCATTTAAATACACTCTCAGAAAAAAAGGTACAAAATCTGTCACTGGGGCTGTACCTTTTCAAAAGGTAAACTTTTGTCCATTTTAGGTGCTAAGTACAGTTTAGGACAGGTGCTAATATGTACATTTAGGTTGTAATATGTACATTTAGGTGCTAATATGTACATTTTAGGTGCTAATACATTTTAGGACAGGTGCTAATATGTACATTTTAAGTGTTAATATGTACATTTTAAGCGCTAATTTGTACATTTAGGAGCTAATATGTACATTTAGGTGCTAATATGGACATTTATTTGCTAATATGTACATTTTAGGTGCTAATATGTACATTTAGGTGCCAATATGTACATTTAGGTGCTAATATGGACATTTATTTGCTAATATGTACATTTTAGGTGCTAATATGTACATTTTAGGTGCTAATATGGACATTTATTTGCTAATATGTACATTTTAGAAGTTAATATGTACATTTTAGGTGCTATACATTTTAGGTGCCAATATGTACATTTAGGTGCTAATATGTACATTTAGGTGCAAATGTGTACATTGTAGGTGTTAATATGTACATTTTAGGTGCCAATATGTTCATTTAGGTGTTAATATGGACATTTATTTGCTAATATGTACATTTTAGGTGCTAATATGTACATTTTGAATGTTTAATGCTTTTTAAAAGATAGAAAGATGATGCTGATAGAAAGATGATCCATTAAAACCACTATTCATCTGCATGCATTGATTGCATTGACATGCCATGGCATGTATCAAAAAAAAAAGAAGGTGCGACCAAATCAAATGCTGGTGCGACCTACTCAGAAAGTTGGTAGCACCAGTTCAACCAGTGGAAAAGTTAGTCTGGAGCCCTGCCTTTGTGATATATCGGTTGAACACCACTATTAATTAATTATTGTCAGATGTTAGTTGCAGTCCTGCTGTACATCAAGTTCTTCTGGTCATTCATCAGTGCAGCAGTTTCTCCATTATGTAGCTGGTCTTTTGAATGCATGCCAAGTTGGTCTTGTTTTCTAGGGATGACGGGTCAATGCAAGACAATAGCCTTCTGGTGCACCGTACGACCCAACCTTCACTTCCCGTCAATGATTTATGTTTTCATCTTTAAAATTAAAGCGTCTTTTGAAGCGTGTCAGCACTAATCCCATTTCCCGTCTTTGCTTCTTGCAAATTTGAATGTGTTTTATGAGTACACAACCCACTCTCATCGAACCATAAAAATCAAACAGAGCAATAAAGTGCAAGTCTATTAAGAGTGTTATTTGAAGAAAATGACACCGCTTTGGTAAAAGTTCACTCTCTGATTTTACTACAGTGTTCCGAGACATTAATTTGATTTAAATATTTGGTCTTGGTTGTTTTATTGCGCTCGCTCAGCCCGTTAAACAAATAATGGATGTCACTACCTCATATTCTGTATTGAAAAGGAGGGGAAAAATCGATTGTCCGTTCACAGAGTCTTCATTAATTTGCCGCATGTCAGCCGAAGAGGGTCAAATGTTGTTGCTTTGTTTTCAATCACTTATAAAAAGGTCATGTCAATACGTGTCATGGTGGTTTTGTATTGCTGTTGTCCAAGAATACTCGAAGGAGTGTCTCGTATCCATTACAGTGACTGTTACCACCGACGCTCTTATAAGAGACGGTTCTGTTTCATACAGGTGTGTATTAGGGTAAAACCGTTGGGCATGTAAAATAAAAAATCCATCTGGCATATAAGCGCACACTTAGGGCACAGCCTGTCATGTATCTTGCCGGCTGCTGCTGTGAAAGCCTGTGGATTTTATGAAACTCTCTGTCTGTCTGCCCTTTTTTTCCATCCCTGAAGCCAAAAGGATAAAGCAGAAAGATTGATTTTTCTTTCTTCCCCCCTTTCACTGAATCGGAGAGCGTTTTCTTTTTGTGGGTCAGAGATTCTTAAGGTTGACTGCTACAGATCTACCTCCATTTTATGACAACACATCAGGTTTAACAGTGGTGTACATTTCAGAGCAGAAATCATAGAGCCTCTGGCTTATTTTTTAAAATTGAAAGCACATTTTTAATTATAGGTGGTAGCAGCTTCTCTCATTGCATAGAGAATTGTGATCAAAACATAATATGCCTTTTTAATGCTTTATGAATGTGGCTTTGTGGTGCAGGGTAGGGCATGATCTCCGTTACATGCACAATACTGATACAGTCTCATATTTATTAAAGTAACGGTTTGTCTAAAAATGTACTCGCCCTTATGAAGTTGATTGACTGTCTTGCTTCAATGGGCACGAATGGTGAATTTTTTTTTTTATGAATATCCACTTTATTCAGAAAAGTGCATCATAAAAGTAGGCCATATGACCTTTTGCTCTATTTTTCCAAGTCTTTTTAAGCCATAGGATAGCTTTATCTGAGGAACAGACTGAAATTTAAGCTGTGAAATCTTGAAGAAGTTGCAATGTCTGATTCATGAACAAATATTTTTTTGAGTTGGATATTTTCAATAAACCTGTTGATCCAGTAGGATTCATCTGATCTGTTTTAGAAGTTTTCTCAGGTTTCCTTTTCCATTCATTGTGATTGCAGGAAAAAGAGCTTCTATTACATTATTCTGCGTTTGTGTTCCACGTAAAGAAAGAACAGATTGAAACCACAAATAACACCATTTTCTTATTTGACTGAACCAGTCTTTAAGTAAATATTGCTTGAAGTAATTATTCAAGACAAGTACACAGTCAGTAATAAAATGTGCAAATGAAACTAATGAATAACAGTGTAATAAAGATGTAAATGAAGTAAACGGTGAACTTAGTATTCAAGTGAACATTCAGAGATTGAAAATAATGCAATTTAATCAAATGTTCAATACAACTATTTAATTTAGCATAGACTTCACTGCATGATATTAGTTCCAATACTGTCTCTTCCCTTTTCCGAACACTGCTACACTGCCATTGACATATTACATCCATTTATGGAGCTACATTAGAAATTTGACTGTTGAACGTTTTGTGGCGAGGCTGGTGAAAATGCTGGCAGTGTAAGAAAAATCTGTCCATCAGAGTAATATCCTCACTGTCAAGTTACGATTAATTATACCTTTTAAATTATTTAGGCCCATATGTTATATTTGAGGGTAGAGGGCTTAATAAACCTACTACTTTAATGCTGCCAAGAACAATGAAAGATCTTTTTTCATGTTTCTAATGCACATATTTAATATTTCGACAAAACCGATTTTAAAATGTACTTGTTTGAGTTCACTTAAGACAAACTGACCGTGTTTGTCAACAACCATGATGGTTGACTTTCACACCGTGTAGATCTAGGAACTAGCCACCAGGATGCTTCTGCCGAGATCCAATGGTTCCACTAGGAATATTTTCCTGGTTGCATTCAGACCGCCAGTGGCATAAGCCATGCTTGTTGTTGTGACTTTTATTTTGACGGCATGACAGACCTTTATTGTGTTGGCGCTGAGAACACAAGCTAGAGCCTGAGTACACAGTGCTCGCATTCTCCATGTCCATTAGCTTATGATTTAACACATTATTAGATAGAACTGTTAAACATAAAAAGTAGACCGTAATGAAAAGTTATGAGCGCATGCCATGTGGTTGATGTCCAGTGATGTTGGCTGAGCAGAAATACCAGCCCGTTCTCATCCCAAGGCATCATATACTGACGCTTTTGCAAATGCGTAGACATCCAACACACATGGCACCCTTTAGCGTCAATATGAGATGCATAGGCGCCTCCTAGTGGTCTAACCCTAACCCCACCCCAGACCTAAACGTACCCATAACCAAAGCGTGTTATATTGACGCTAAAGGGTGCCATGTGTGTTGGATGTATACGCATGCGTCATTATATGACGCTTTGGGTTGAGAATGCGTTGGAAATACATAATCATGTTTTGCTTGGTCCCCTCAAAGTTGTGTTGGATTTTCTCCTTAGCGTAAAGGTTAAGAAGCCCATCTATCACTGTTTTCCATGTTCGTAGAGTTAGTTTCTGGTGTAAATATATAGGCTATGTCTGTGCACAGCTTCTTTTTTTAAATGGCTCTTTGCTTGCATTTGGCCAATCAGCATTCACTTGCGACACTGGTAGTTCCAGTGCTGGTTTAGAGCCTACTCTGAAGTATTAATAAGCTATAGTTTAGATCCTCCAAAACGAGTTCCTAAAACTAAAATCGTTCCTAGTTTCTACTTCCGCCAATAGTTCTAGGAACTACGAAAAGGTTCCTCTGGTGCGAAAGGCTGTAAGCTTTTTTTCACCACTTTTTCCATTCGCCACTCTTAGAGGGCATTTGACATCCCTAGACGCCACACTTCTTTTCAGACATAAATTTGTCCATTCATCCCACAATTTGAGAAACTGTTTTATTGGAACCGTTTGAATGGGTTGGTACCGGAGGAGGACGCACATCGCGGCACGCCACTGGCCGGCCGCCACGGTTCCACTCTCATTCGGAGAGCCAGGCAAATGGCTGTAACTTAACTCTGCCTCCCTGTTTTCAGCTGTGGGCCTGGGTTGTCTCTGGAGAGTGGTCTTTGGCAGTGGATCAATGGCTCTGTGTGCTTGAGAGGGAGATAGAGGGCATGTGTGATAGCGTGAGCCAGGCTAGCCATAGCTCCTGTGCCAGGGAAGCGCGTCCACCCACTTGAGCCGCACCTGTTCTTTGGCATGCCGTCTGCAGGTGCTTCTTATGCGTCGGGGCGTGGGCTGTCACTGTTTCACCGCTAAATTTGTTTGATTGTTGCTCAATCATGGTGTCTATTTTAGGTGTTTTGCTTATGCACACAAATGCATACAGCGGGTCATTAACCTTTGGAGCTTCACTTGGCAGTCAGTGATTGGCCTTCATTTTGCTGATAATGTGCAGCGGTACATGGCATGTTTTTTTTTTTCATATTCCATTAATATTCACCCATAATTTCTCAATTTAACAGTGAAATATCCTGAGATCCAGCATGGATTGATCCATTTGCTGGGAAGCAATCCCTCCAACTCATCTTCTATTGTAGTGAAGAGTTTCTAGTGAACCAATAGTTTCTATATGGTTTGTTAAAAACACTATAACTTACTGTCATCTAAGTTACTTAGCTCATGCAAAAACAAAGTCAAGTAATGTTACATTTACTGGAAAACCAGTCAAATGTCCAAAGTTAGTCAGCTGGAAAAGAAAATTATTTTAGTGAAGAACACTTTACTAAATATGAATAATATTACATGTTCATTTTACTTTTACTTTACATGGTGTTTTTATTATTTAATTTATATGTTTGTCTTGAAATCAAGCTTTTATTACAGCCACCGTTTAAATGTTTAAATTTAAATTTTGGATTTGATTAGAAACAATTATAAATGTTGACATAAATTGTTATATTCTATTTAAATGTTTGCACGAACTGTATATGGTCTGCTTCGGATGAGATGATGGATATTTTACTCGCATGTCTTTGGATGCATGACCTAAACTACTTCTGAGGTTTTGTTGTCAGACAGATGCATTATACATTACAGGCCTATTCACTTCTGCTGTAGAATCTCCTAATACGACTTTGATATTGTTGGGACCTCAATAACTCTTCATGCCCGGAGCGTTTCTAGAGGTCTTGGCTTAAATTAAGTGAGACTGCTGTGTTGTTAGTAAGGAATGATATTCCCTTAGATGCTCTGCTTGCAGATTTAGAAGACAGACAATATTAATCTAAGAAATATCTTCAGATCCATTGTTATGGAGAGATAAAATTCAACTGTTAACTAAAGGTGTCTTGGCTGTATTTGAACTCTTAGGCCTGGTTTCAAAGATAGGGCTTAGATGAAGCCAGGATTTGGCCTTAGTTCAATTAGGATATTTAAGTAGCTTTTATAAAGTCCCTTAAGAAACCATGTCATGGCAAGTTGCTTTTAGTTAAAAAAAAAAACATTCAAAATGCTTTTTTTACAAGTTGAAATACAAGCAAATTAAAGTGCCTGCCTGAGGACAAATGTGTTTTGCAAATTGTTTTACTTCTGTAGCATGATGTCTAATATGTGGACTTCAGTCTTATCGTCCCAGCGGCTTCAGCCTCTAGGCCAGTCAGAGAAGGCATTTCATCTTCTGTTTCAGTACAGAAACAGCCGTTATGCGAATGACATAATTTTCACCCTGACACCCGTAGCCTGCGATGTTAGAATAATTGCATTCTCACATGTTTGAGACTTGCTGTTGAAGTGGCATTACTATTGCTGTTCTCTGTACTATTCCTGGTGCCGTAAGGCGAAGTGAAATTACAGGCGTGACAGAATCTAAACGGTCTCGGCTAATTACAGCATTGTGCCTGTGCTTCATTTGGAGGATTCAACCTTAGTTCATTTTCTGGAATTTTCCAGAATAGAATTTTGATTAATCATTTATATTATGTAATTTACATATTTTTGTTAATTAAAAGTTTGTTTATAAAACTGAACCGTTATTCAACATTTGCCTAATTTCCATCTGATCCTTTCACCAAGCTTCAGCTATAAAGGTCATCTGACTAAGAGATAAAAAAAGCAATTAAATCCTAACTAATTATTTACTAATTAATTTATCATTAACATATTTATGAAGAGAGAATTTCCTGCAGTGAAAATATTTTGGCATCCACCAAAATAAATCGTTTTACCGCCAACGTGTTGGTAACGCTTCCTTTTACAGTCCAGTTACCCATGTAAGTACTATGTACTTATTTTAGTAACTACAATTACTGGGTAATAACTAGTACTAACCCTGAACCTACCCCTAAACTATACCACTGTTCCATGTACTTACCTTATATTAGCCAGTACTTTCTAGGTAAGTACACTGTAAGTACACTGTAAGTACTGTACTGTAAAAGGAAGCGTTACCAACGTGTTTTTGCAGAGTCAAGCTTTGTAGCCATATCGGTTCTCTGTAAATGCGCTATTGAATCCGATTGACGTGATTAACCATAGCGATGGAAGGAACGAAACAACATGATCTGATATTGTATGTCAAATGATCTGTGCATTTAAGTCTTGGAGAATAAATGCTAGATAATTGAGCTGCCACTGACCTGTAATGTGCGTGTTTGGGATGCAGTCTTTCACTTCAGATGCGTGATTAAATAAATGCGTTTGTGCCAACCCGATCTCACGAGAATTCATGCGAATTTTACGAGGTGGCTAATTCGTAACAATTCGTACGACCTCACTCGTACAAATTAGTACGATTTTGCTAAATCCTACATATTTTACAAATTGGCCAATTCGTATGGTATGAATTCGTGCGAATGACCTACCCCTGACCCCGCCCCTAAACCTACCCATCTCGTGGGTTTGGACAAAACGTACAAATTCGTACGATTGAGGTTGTATGAATTAGTACAAATTAGCCATTTTTTAATCACCCGTACGAATTCGTACGACTTGGTCGTGAGATCGCGTAGGTTTGTGCTGACTAATCGATAATCTAAAACGATTAAATTAAAGACGATTACTTTAGCCTATAAACCAGAGCAGTCCGCACAAACAATCTGACAAGGTGTCAGTCACTCCGTCGCTTGATAATTGAGATAATTAGCATTGAGTATTCAATGATTATTCTGTGCACACACTCATACTGCAGCCTGAGGTTGTAATTCTAATGACTTCTCTTTTTGTATTGAATGTTTGACATGCAATTTATGAGACTGTGGAGTTGGCTGCTTATGAGCACTGTTTCCCTTCTCTTCCTTTAGGCTGTGTGCAAACATGCTAAGCTAACGTGTGGCTTCCTGTTGCAAGCTGTCACGCACATAATGGGGGTTTTGTGTGTGCGTGTGCATAAATGCACTGTGTCATCCCGTTTGTTTGTGTAACTGAAGCTTCAGTCAACATTTACCTAATTTTCATATAATCCTTTCACACAACTGTAGCCGTAAAGGTCATCTGAGAAAGAGATAAAGTGATACATCATTTGCCAATTCAATTATCATTAATATTAAGTAGAGGCTTATTTTCTTCTTTTTATTGAGGCTGTGGCTGGATCGTTTTATTTTACTATTATGTATACTATTTTAGCATTTATTTATAATTTGAATTAGGTTTAATTTTTCTTTAAAGATTTAGTTATTGTAAAATATTTTTATGTCTTTACAGGTATTCCTAATTTAGTTTTCATTTATTTTTTTTTATTTCTATTTTTAGTAATTCAAGTTAGCTACCAATGCAACATATCTCAAGTGTTTCATCTAATATTTATATTTTATCTTATTTCAGCCGTTTAAATTACTGAAAACATATAGTTTTAGTTTGCCGTATCCTTCCTGCATAGTATGCAAGATTAGGATGACTGTCCCTAATTATAGTACAGTAAAAATAATATGCCAAAGGTGCCAAAAATGGTGGTGTTTACTCTGGATTATTGAAATGTTTTGAGTTGTTATTACCCACAATTCCCCTGTAGCATACACGAGGCATTCGTGCTGGTTTACTTTTGAGTTCATTTTTGTTAAAGGATGATGAATGCAAAGCCAAATCTGCCACAGCAGTTTATAAATATTTAACTGTAAGCTTGAATTTAGCTAGATGCTAACATTTACATGCAAACAGTTTAGCGGGCCTGCAGCTTTTCCCTGGAAGCCTGTCAAATCTTTTGCAAAAATGATTCAAAACAACAACTAGGCCTAAATATCATAAGATTATCAGTCACCCAAGGATTTCGCACAGGCAGGAGACGGTTTACTAATGTTTAAATGCAACGCTGCATGTATTAAATGCATTTAAGTTCTAAAGACGCTTATCCTGTCCTTCCTGCTGTGTGAACTCTCTCCTGCTGACTAGGTAGTTATAAACTGTCTTATCAAATTTGCCTTGTCATCTACTTATGAGGGCTCCCTACTGAATACTAAATCTACGCAGCACTGCACAATCCCTCACCTTGTCTGCTTTTTCAGTGAATGGCATCAGTATAAATGTCTGTTTCACTCTGATAATGTCCTCACTGTGATGGTGGCTTGTTCTTAGATGAATGTAGAGATCACTCCAGAGACGGAAGTCCGCCCGCCATCTTGGAAAAGTCAGCTTGTTGTCACTCACATTAAGAATCAATTATGTTGTATGTGGTACGGACATGTTGGTTTGTGCTTTATATTAACTAATAATAGTTTTTACTCTATGGTAACTTTTTTAATGTTGCGTTAGCTGACGCTTCCGTCTTGTATTGTGTTAGTTTAGCAAGAACTTCTGCTGAAGGTTATAGCAGGTATAGATATTCATATGTGCGCTTAGTTTTGTTTCTTTGGTAGAATAAAAGAGTGACTTCAGTGTCACGTGATCCTTCAGAAATCATTCTAATATGTTGATTTGTTGCAACATCTCTTAGTATTATCAATGTTGTGGTGGTTAATATTTTTGTGAAAGCCTCGATACTTTTTTATCAAGTTAAAAAGATTTTTTGTAACAATGTAAAAGTCTTTACGGTCACTTGAGGTTGATTTAATTTCCTTAAAAAAGAATCTGCACGATTTGGACCAAAATGATAATCAAGAATATTTTGATCAATATTGAGATCACGATTAATTATCACGATCATTTGTTGATTTTAATCAAAACTAATTTTATTGTCACATAGGCTAATTATTACTGCTTTTACATTAGGGATGGGCAACAATTAATCACGATTAATCGCATCCAAAATAAAAGTTTGTGTTTACATAATATATGTGTGTGTATAATTAATTATAATTGTAATATATAAATATAATTGTATATATAAATACCCACACATGCATGTATATATTTAAGAAAAAATGTGTTATTAATGTATCAAATATTTATATTTATATATAATATTATTTGTAAATAAATATATATAAAATATATACATGCACATATTTCTTAAATATATACATGCATGTGTGGGTATTTATATATACAAATTAATTATACACACTACACACGCATATATTACGTAAACACAAACTTTTATTTTGGATGCCATCCCTATTTTACATCCATATTGTCCTACCATCCTGCTAATGTACAACTATGTGCGTAAAAATAAAATAGGTCCTCATATTCACCAAACTTCAGTGCATCTCCTTTTAAGAATAAATAAAAATAAAGTAAACAATAAATAAAATGTAGCAAAACTTGGGCACTATTTTACGTTAACATTGTGTAAATATATTTTAGAAAGCAAAATATAAACTTGCATTGTGCCTGCATAATGGATGTGAATAAAACGCACAAAATATACAATCAATCAATAAAAAAACAAATATTCTGTGAACGGAACAACGCATTTTAAATATCGCTCGATCACGCGAATTTGATCGTGGGAACCCAAAATCGTGATCGGGATTAAAATTCAATTAATCATGCAGCCCTATGCTGACCCCAAACTTTTGAATGGTACTGTCTCATTTTTATATTTCAATCAATACATATATCTTTGTGTAACCGGGCCCCGCCCCACTCCTAGCAGGATTCGAACCAGCGTGGGAGGCAGCTGCGCTAGCAAGGATGCTAAAAACCGCAGTCTCAAGCATCAGTCGCAGGCACGCTCCTTGATTCCAGGGACCCCTAAACCTCCCTCCTATCCGGGTCACGGCACCAAATGTAACTGCTGCTACTCGGCGGTATTCAAACCTGACTCTCCGGTGGGTGTGTTACGTTAAAGATTGCAGCCATTTGCTAGTGGACCTCCTGAGGCCAGGGGAGCGAGATTTACACGCACAGCTCTTACTAGCTTGCTTTCGTTACATATGCATGAACATTTAGAGCTGCTTTTATGTTTTATGAAGGGACTCCCTCAAAGCTAGATCAAAATGTTTTGAAGTCCGTGGCATCAATACATTTTCAAACCCCTGCCTGCGTTCACTCCATTTATCTTCACAATCTAATTTCTTATAAAGATAAAAATTGAAAAATAGATGTTCCTGTTTCCAGTACACTGCAGACAGGGTTTTATGTTGGTCAGTCTCACAGCAGTACGCCTGGCCCTCCCAGGCCCTAAGGTCAAGTAAACAGTCACATTTTTACAGGAAGTACCTTCTCACTTCAGCAGGCGCACACCTTTCTGTTTCAGATCTGGGTTGCCTGTTTACCTCACTCACACAATCATGTTTCATATACTTTTCTTCTATTCTCATTTACCAAGGTCTTGTTTTTTTGTTTTTTTTGGAAAACCCCATTGTTCTTCCCTTCTCGGCGACAGCTGCCAAGGCCACACGGGGTGTTGGCTGGGGAATGAGTAATATGCTTTCTTGTGAAGGATAGAGGTACTAGGTGTTCTTACGTGACATATTATCCCTCAATATATTTTCCATAAAGAGTGCATACAGATATTTCTGGCCTCTGAATGCTCCAGCAGGCGATGAATGGAGACGCATCATGACGTTCATTGATTCTTGTCATCGAGCCCGCCACATCCATGCACGAGTTTCAAATAGAGCACCACCAAGACAGTAAACAATGAGTTGTAAATGAGAGTAAAGCCACATGCCTGCTGGGAACAGATTGTGTGTTGAGAGAAGGGATGAAGATCTTACCAAGCGATAAGCTGCTGAAGAATCTGCGACTGTGAGAATGTACGACCGGGAAGAAGAGGAGACAGACTCCAGTTTGTAATCCTAATTCTCTCAGTAGTAGACATGCAATCCCTCTGATTCTCTCTTGTGACTCTGGTGGCATGTAATTAAGTTACCAAACCCTTTTCTGGGGTTTGAAAGCAGAGGATAACGCCTTAGCCCGTATCATTGACTTGGATTTGCCTGGATTCAGCTTGCAAATGCTTGAATGAATCAATTGTAGTAATTTGATATGGCTGGTTATTTCACTTGCAAGTCAAATGAGTTGCATTGAAATGTTACTTCTAAAGTAGTGATAGTAAAAGCTTAGGATCATTTTAAGACGAAACTGAGTTGATGATTTTGTGTTCAGCTGAGCTTGAATAGATTTCTCAAAGCCAGGCTTGATGCCCAGGTGGGTCTGATTAGATTTTTATGCTAAACGGGTTTACCTAATGCGCTCGGCAGTTTTGATTGTGCGGACGTTTGAGGAAGACAGATGCCTTGTTGTCAGATTCTGTAATGAGAGGACATCCATCTTAATGACATCCACATGGTACTTTCACAAACTCTGAGGAGAGTTTGGCTTTTTAGTAGGGCTGTCAGTCGATTAAACATTTTTTTAAATGAAATAATCACATTCTATTAATTGAATTAAAATGAATCGCGTCCATCTGAGTTTCATCCCTGATAAAGATAGGTAGAGATAAATCGTTTTCAAAAATATTTCAACGTCCATTTTGAAAATCTTGAAATATTTGTTATATGTATTTTCATCCAAGCCTTTTCAACTAGCGTCTGATTGGATTTGATATATTCAAATCTACTATGAGCTTAAGGAGTTTTATATTATATTATATTATATTATATTATATTATATTATATTATATTATATTATATTATATTATATTATATTATATTATATTATTAATATATAATATTATTATTATATAATAATAATAATAATATTATATTATTAATATATAATATTATATAATAATATTATATTATATTCTAAAGAGATGTTTTAGAATTAGTAACGGAGGCTTGGACTCAACTGTTAAACTGTCAACTTGAGATTTAATCCATGGCAGAAGGAAGTAGTTCTGCACAAAAGAGGGTTTTTAAATACACTAGGTCATAGTTTCTTGTTTATACACTTGTATGAACTCTGTGGTTGCCTACAGCCGAATCACATTGAGCGATATATATTATATATATTATAAGCAATATCACATATATTATAATATATGCAGTAGTATATAATATATTTAGGGCTGTCAAATGATTAATCGCATCCAAAAATAAAAGTTTGTGTTTACATAATATATGTGGGAGCACTGTGTATATAATTAATTTGTATTTATATAAATACACACACATTCATATATATATTTATAAAAATTTTATTTATTTTTTATTTTTATTTATTTTTTATTCATTTATAAAAATATTTATATATAATATAAATTTTATATATAGATATATACAGTATATACGTTTTATATATATATATATATAAAATAATTATACACCCAAATATATTATGTAAACACAAACTTTTATTTTGGATGTGATTAATCGCGATTAATCATTTGACAGCCCTAAATATAGTATTATATTATGTGTTAAATTGAAATTTCATATTTACACATCGTTTAAATGTTTGTATGATACTAATAAAATAATTCAGATTCAAATATATAGTGTGTATGTAAACATGCCCCAGAGCGCCTCAAACTTGTGGCAGCTGTTCGATCTGTTTGGCAGTCCGTGGGGTGTGTATCAGCCAGGCTGTGTAAAAGGCCTCTCAGAATTGTGAGGGGACGAGCAAGCCATTACACTAAATATCTACAATTATATGGAATTTAAAAATGCTCCGCAGAAATGGGTTATTATTCATTTAATTTTACATATTAAATTGGCAGCCCTAGTTTTTGATGCATCTCATTGTCTTCTGTTGGATCCCCTCTCTTTGACTTGAGTCTGATGTCAATGAACATTAAGCAGACTCAATACCTGGCATTGATCCGACTGGATACTTTTCCACACTGTGCATCCGAAACGGGACCGATCCATGAATGTGAACTTGTTGTTTTGAAGTCTTAAATGACTTGTTCTATAGCAGGGCAAAAAGCACAGTCAGCATACACTGGTCCCTCGTGGTGTGAAGGAGAAAAAAGAGGTATATTAAGGGGTGTTACGATGAGGGATGAAGGGTTTAGGAATGGGCAGGCGAGTACGGTAGGAGGGGCTGAATGTTTGCAGTGTTTGAGGGCAGCTGTTGCAATCGAAAGTAACTGAGTGGGAGAGCTTCAAATTAACATGTAGAGGATAAAAGGAAAGGAAATAGTGACTGTATATGGAGAGTGGGAGATGTGTTAAACATTTTACCAAGCGCTGACATTGTAAACGTTTCTGTTTGAGTGTTGGTGCATCTGCTAGCGTACAGATTGCATGGTGCGGTCTCTCTCTCTTTCTTCACCCGTCCATACAAAAGCACATTTTGCTGCCATTTCCTTCTCCCAAGATCACACAGTCCATTGTCCCTTTCTTTCTCTCTCTCTTTCTGTTTGACTTAAAACCTTATTGTTTTCCAGATCCCTTGATGGATCCCCTTTACCCATCTTTAGCCTCCTATGCCAACCCCACTTCCTCTCCATTTCCCTTAAGGCAGGAAGCCGGAGTCATTTCCGCACTGCAAGTGGAAGATAATACCCAGTCTACAAGATTGGGGGAAACATCAAAACAGTTGTTCAACAACCAGCAGTTTGATTAGAAAGGTTAATCTATAATGAGTTAATCTTTATAAAACATTTTTGGTTTTTCCTTTTCACACACACACACACACACACACGGAGTCCTGGGCAACGATTAATCGCATCCAAAATAAAAGTTTGTGTTTACATAATACATGTGTGTGTAGTGCATATAATTATTTTGTGTGTGTATATATATATATATGAAGAGTTCAGATGCAAAAGCCTCTAAATGCCATTTGAAATTTTCTTCTAAAATGATCATTTTTATCAAGCTTGTATATTTAAGTTCAGTAATTTCACTTAAATGGCAACGAAGATTACGTATTAATTGTCATTTAAGTGAAATTACTGAACTTAAATATACAAGTTTGATAAAAATGGTCATTTTAGAAGAAAATTTCAAATGGCATTTAGAGGCTTTTGCATCTGAACTCTTCATATATATATATATATATATATATATATATATATATTAGGGCTGTGCAAAAGTTAATTGCGATTAATCGCATCCAAAATAAAAGTCTGTGTTTACATAATATATTTGTGTGTGCTGTATATAATTATTTTGTGTATATAAATACCTATGAATGCATGTATATATTTAAGAATTATTTGCACTTAAACTCTCTCTCTCTCTATATATATATATATATATATACATAATCTATATAATATAAATATAAATATTTTATATATGAATAACACATTTTCTTAAATATATACATGCATGTGTGTGTATTTATATATACAAAATAATTATATACAGCACACACAAATATATTATGTAAACACAGACTTTTATTTTGGATGCGATTAATCGCAATTAACTTTTGCACAGCCCTAATATATATATATATATATATATATATAAATACACACACATGCATGTATATATTTAAGAAAAAAAATGTTATTTATATATAAAATATTAATGTTTATTTATAATATAAATTATGTATAAATATACATATAATACATGCACATATTTCTTAAATATATACATGCAGGTCTGTGTATATATATATATATATATATATATATATATATATATATATACACACACACACAAAATTTTGCATATATATATATATATATATATATATATATATATATATATATATATATATATACACAACATTTTGCATGTGATTAATCACGATTAATCGTTGTCCAGCACTGCACACACACACAAACAAACCCGTCTAAACGTTTGTGGTCAGTATGTTTTATTTATTTAAAATTTTGTATGCTGCTCACCAAGGCTTTTTTTTAATTTTATAAATAAATAAATTTATAATCACAGTAGAAAGATTGAGATTTAAAAATATCAAAAATATTTTGATATTAAAATAAAAAAAATTATATTTCTAAAAATTAAAAATTTGATTGATATTTAAAAATAAATTATTATTATTGTATGTTTTAAAATATTATTCATCCCCTTGATGGCTAAGCTGAATTTTCAATAGCCATTATGCCAGTTTTCAGTCTCACGAACCTTCAGAAATCATTCCCAAGAAACTGCTTGGAATCTTTTATTTTTTATTTTTTCAAAAGTTTTAATAATTTCGACATATTAGGGCTGTGCAATACTGACAAAAGAATACCATCATGATTTTTTTGATCAATATTTCTATTTTAATCACAATTTTCTTAGACACATACTGTTTGTTTTCTGCATATTCTCAGAAAGACATGGTCCTCTAGGAACGAGAACATGCCCCCAGTGCGCGTCAACCTGGTGGCAGCTGTTTGATCCGTTCGCCAGTCCGTGGGGTGTATTATCAGCCAGGCTGTGTAAAAGGCCTCTCAGAACTGTGTGAGGTGAACAGCAAGGCAAAATGTAGCTGAAATCGTTTCAAGCATCCTCACCAGGTTCATATGCCACCTGTCCTCTCCGCTCATCTGACTTAAGCCACTCGGCATCAGTCCCTGGACAGCCAGACCTCTCGCGCTTCAGCCTCTGAAAGTTGTCTGAGGTTCTGTGACCTGAACCTCTGAGCAGCCACACCGCAGTAATCACATGTGGGCCATAACCTTGTTGCCCGTTGACGTCACTGGCGCCCGCTGCCGTCTAAGAGATGGTAATCGGTCAGCCAGAGCGCTGCAGACAGATGGCGGGCACATCCATGATAGGATTACTCTAGACATATTTGCAGGTATTAAAATCTTTTCGAAAAAGCAATTTCAATAAAGCAGAATCTGTGTTTGGCTGCCTGAGTCTCTCACACAGTAAACACCATAACAGTCCACGGATCATTTCAAGACTTGACCAATAGCAATGACTGAGGGAGTTAAACACTCTGATTCAGTGAATTTTCCACATGTTTGATTCAGACTGGTTCACTGAAAATGTTTGATATTGCCTTTATTTTATATGAGTTTTAACATCTAAAGTAATAAATGGTATTCTCTTTTTTGGAGAATCTGATAACATTGTGTATGTACTGTGTTCAGTGTCTCCAGACAAACCATAGTCATTGTATTTGTACGATTATTTTGACCTCTGCCTCAGCCAATCATCGTGAAGAATGACTCTCTCTCTCACGAACGCAATTTAACGTTCCTGTCGCAGCGCTTAGGTTTGTTGTTTCCAAGCTGAGGTCGATTGTTTAGCAAAAAAGATCTAGATAAATTCTCTACATTTGACAATCTGGCAACCCTGGCGTCATTCATTTTTGAATATTGTTTGAGGGCTTTTTTAACTTTTGTTTAAAGAAAAAAAATCCATATTTTTTAAGTTTGCATACAGCATCATGCAACTAGAAATGACAACGCATGCAATAGAGATGCGATTTTATGGTCACTTCAATTCAGACTCAAAGCTCTTAATATAATAAACCAAAATATTTATTTTTGCTGTTGGCTGTAGAATTAGCAGCGCAGCAATTCTATTGAATTGCTGGAAGCACTGGGGAGAATAAATACGGCCAGTTGGGAGGCCTGCGGGACAGCTTTGACTATCTGCTTATCTCCAGCCTGGAGTCCCCAGCTAAAGACTTTTGTTTTCACTTCGTTTATCTTTTGTTTTTCAGTCGGTGTCTTTGGTGTTGAGTGGGTATCTTTGAAAGCAAAGAGAGTTATATGATTAGGACACGCTTAAAAGTTAGGTCAGCAGTTGATAAACTGATCTGATTTCATTCGGAGGTTGCTAAAGACTTTATCCAGGCAGAAAGTGTGTGTGTGTGTGTGTCGAGCTTTTTTCCTGTCTCTTTGGTGCTGTCTGACGCTCTCCGGGGAGAATAGCACGTCTGTTTCTCTTGGCCTGCTAACTGGCACCCCTGGGGAGTGCAACGACTGTGGTCTAAAAACACTCTCTTGTGAGTTTTAGAATGAATGAGCTGGAAGTAGATTATTTAATGGACAAAAAAATTACTGGGGACATTTCATCCTTCTCCAATCACTGTTTCTCTGGGATCATCAGCTCCATCCTGTCACAGTGAATAATGAGTTCTGCTTTTCGTGGTTTCCTCAACACGGCATACATCATTAGTTGGAAGAGGGGGGAAAGCAGATGCAGTGTTTAATAAAGAAATAATTGCTTTAAGTAAACAAAAATGCAATAAAATGTTTGTTTGGCCAAACGGGATGAAAAGAACTTTGAAATGACATCTCGTAATGTTTTCTCGTCTGCTTTTCTTTTGTATTGTTGAAATATTGATCTTTACACAATTTTACACAGTTTTGTGCAGTTTTAGAAATCTAACAAAAGAAAATTGCCAAGTTACCAAGTTTCAGAGGTTCTTACAAATGTTTTGTAAGCTTCAAACACATTGCACAAATGCACAGTTTGACCGTGTGTCCACCGAAGCATTTTTTTCCATGTGCCTGGCGTATGTTTTTGATTGTTTTCAATGGGAGTGCCGCGTTTTTTAAGCGCTGTGAGTGTAACGAGGCGCTGAGCGTTTTTTTTTTTTCACGCTGAAGCGCCGAAAAACTGGTGGCCGAGAGTTTTTACTGGTAGCCTAGAGTTGAAAAATGTTCAACTTTGGATAAAACGCAGTGCTCATCACTGTCACTTTTTACTTACTCGTCCAATCAGAGTGGAGGAGGGGCGGGACTAAACCACACTGACCAACTGTCACAACACTCTTTCTGTACAACATCAACCAGCAGAGTTAACCGAACAAAATGGATGAAAAATACATTTTTAGTATGAAACAAATTATTTGCGAAATCAGTTACAATTAAACTGTGCTGTGGATATTCTGTATCATAGCAACGAAACGTTTCAACAGAAAAAAAACGCTGTGCTGCCAAAACGCTCTCAAGCACCCAAAGCACGGCGTCTTCAGCAGTGTTATATTACACAATTAATGGTGGGGAACAGTTTAGGGCTGAAACGAGTAGTCGACATTGTCTCGTTAGATTAATCGATTATCAAGCAGCCCTAGAACAGTTAAAGGGTTAGTTTGGTATTTTACACTTAAAGCCCTGTTTTTAAGATCGTTTCTGATGAAATAGAACGGTTAAGATTGAAATTCTCAGGGCAGCAGCATTTGTCCAAATTTCAATCTTAACCTTTCTATTTCATCAGAAACGATCTTAAAAGAGGGCTTTAAGTTTAGAATACCGAACTAACCCTTTAACATCTTTATTTTGCATTGACAAATGTGAATGTAAAAAAAATGTTTCATAATAGTGATTAAAAATGCAAAGTACAAGTGGTACTCCATAAATCTCCATAAATATAAAAACTGCCATATTAAATGCCAAAGAAGTCAATCTTAGATTGAAAACATGTAGCTTTGTCGGCATCGACAGGGTAAGCATGCCAACAGACTCATGTGATCCACCCTTCAGCATGCTTGCAGTGAAGTGCTAGAGTGTATAAAACGCTGGTATTAGGAAGATATCATGTATAATAATGAGCTAGGAGCTTCTCATAGGATGTGGTCATGCAGTCACATAAATAATTATAAGACACTGCTGTAGTGCATGGAAAAATTGAGGTTGGCTTCAAAATTCAAAAGATAAAAAAAATATCATGCAATTTACCATTTTATACCTCAATAATATGTTTCATGACTCAAATGGGAAATGGCATTTTACTTGTGATGTGTCTCGTGTGGTGACTGTATTGTATCGAGCATGTGCAGATATGTTCTGATTTGTTTATGTGGTCTAAGATAGTGATTTGTTGTAAAACTGGCATGTGTATGTTTTCAATATGTGTGTTTGAATAACCAGATTCCACTACAAGTAAACCATTTTTAGTTTGACTTCCCTAAAGTAATGCTCTTAAACTTTTTTCCCCTCTGTTTTATTTTAGCGTAATGAGTAATGAGTTCTATATTGCTATTTATGAGATCAGCTGTTTCACTTTAGGAATGTAATGAGCGATTGGAAATATATTGTCATTTTAATTTGGATTCATGCTTAAATTGTTACTGTGTATGACCTAAAATACCAGGTTCCAGCAGCCCATTTTTATCCAGTTAATCATACCCAAGGCATGCAAGCTTTGAGATCCATTAATTAAGTGCATCTGCACTGCTCACTTGTTCCGAAGTGGATCCATGAAGTATTTCAACTTTCGGTTTAATCAAATAAATTAATGATATTGATCCTTGATTAGCCCTATGCCTAAAATGTTAGTTATTGGCATATTCATTTAACTTTCCTGAGCCGTGATTCAGTTGTTTGCAAAAATGATTTCTGTGATGTTTTACCTTTGCAATAAGTAAATTAACCAAAAGCTAACCTCTTCATCTGTCTCTCTCCCCTCAGATGATGCAGTTCGCTTGGGACAATTACAAGCGCTACGCCTGGGGCTCCAACGAGCTGCGTCCCGTCTCCAAGCAAGGCCACTCCAGCAATTTGTTTGGTGAGTGTCTCTCTGACTCCGACCATCAAACTATGATTCGTTCATGTACAGCTTCACGTCTCCACGGTAAATGGTAAGCAGTCAGAACTGTCAATCAAAGCTGCACAGGTGGTTAGGTGACCTCTATCAAAAAGGCTTTTGATTTTCTTTCTGGTCCGTCTCACTTCACAAGCTCCGTCTAGGTGCATTTCTGCCATCAAGACGACAAACAAAACCATTTCTGACTGCATCGGGTGGGAATGGCATGGTCACACAACACAAATTTAGTTTCATGAAACCTTGATCCTTTACGTTTACGCATTGTGTTTTCCTTCCCTCTAAAGAAATTTTGTGCTGCTTTTGCCCATCACCATCTTGACCTATTTCTATTTTGAAGCTGAAAAGCACAGGTTGTGAGTGGGCATAATAATTCTTGAATAATTCATGAAGGCCTGTCCATCTTTTTGAGGATTGTAATCTACATCAATAACTCATAGCAACAATCCATTATATCACACTGTTGTACTACCTACGTATTGCAGTATGCGTTGTTTTGCTCCTCTCAAAAATGTTACCGTGCCTTCCAAAAGTTTGGAATTGGAAACACACTCAAAGTTTGGGAACACTCTATAAAATATCAGCATTAATACATTTATTCCAATAAATAATTATATATTAAGAGGGTAACGATAGATGTATTCATATTGAACCTTTCGGTACAAGGCTTTCGGTTTGGTTTTCGGTACTCATTTTTGAACGAAACGGTTCGTAAGCGGAACGAGCCAGACCGCGGAATGGTTGATGGACCATTTACATCACTTCGGTTTTATTTTGACATTGTGAATACAATTGCTGCCCTCAAATGTTAATCTGAACTTAAATAAACCTTTGTTTATAACTATTACAATATTTGAGCTGTTTTGTTTTAAATGCTCCTAAGAAAGGTCAAGTATTGCTCCATCATTGCTCAAAGTTAAAAAAAAAATCATGCTTTATGATGTTAGTTTTAATAAAAAAATATAATTAGAAAAAAATAAATTTCTTTGGCATTTCTTTCTTTTTGCCATATTGGAAACGTACCGAAACGAACAGTCACACAAGTGTATCGAACCGAACCGTGACTTTTGTGAACCGTTACACCCCTAGTATTTATGCATCTTGCAATTATCATTCAAGACCAAATATTTTAATATTTTAACAAATAATAAAGACAGTGTATACTGCCGCAGTGGTGAGAAATGCCCTCTGACTACTGGATTAAATTTGGGCCCGAATTTTTTTTTTTTTTTTTTTTTTAGTATTTTATAGTATACCGTTGGTTAGCACACTTGTATTGCTTCACTGGTTGATTTAACAATTAAGTTTAGCAAACCAATTAGAATAGCCTAGTTTATAAATCCTGCATAAATAACCTCCCTTTGGGGATTTTAAAAGTTTTGCAGGCCGTTATGCAATTTCTCCAATATTTCAAGTTGAAAGCTTACTGTATCTTGTCAAAATTAATGATGCACTAAAATTTCATCCCCTGGAAAATTATTGGCCAAAAATAGCGTTGTTTTTGAATGAATCATGTTGTGATCAAAATGTAAACACAATTGAAAATTGAGTTTGTTGATTGGTTCCCAGTGCATACATCAGATTTCTTTTTTTCCACGATATGTTTTTGTTTATTAGATGTTAGATATTCATGTAGTGATTACTTAGGAAAATATACTGTATAGCTTAATATATTTGATTCCAAACAGAGTCTAATTTAAAATTAATATTTTTCAGTTGCAGATACATTTTTTTTGTGCATCACTGTTAAATACAAATGAGGGGTTTGACTGCAAACTTTTGACCACAAACAGTTTCCATCCACATAGCTATCCTCTCAATTAATTGCGTTCTCTAAATCTTGTTTCATGCACATCGGTGTTTTTCAGGATTGAGACTTAGAGTGTTATGAAACATTCATCAGACGTCCCGCTGTTGTGTTGTAAACTCCACACATAGTCGATTGGCACTCAGCTGGAGGGCAGGCCGGGGATTTACAACGCACATTTGATTAACCTCCATAATTTTGCTTTGGACTTGCCAGTAGAATATACAGTGTTAATTTATTTGGCTCACACACTATCAGAATAACAATCTGGCAAGAAGTATGTCACACTCTTCACATCCCCTCGTGTCCTACAGCCTCAGTCGCGTGTGTGCTTTTTAAAAAAACTCCCATGTCAGTCAAAGCCTGACATTGTTATTACCTCCCAACCATTTCTGTTGTGCCGTGCGTTTCCAGGCAGTTTTGAGTGCTTGTCAATTTCTCAAATTGCAAAGTATACGGCCCATGAACACAGGAGACCACTGAACACATGCTCAACCATTGCTGCGTTTTGTCTTGCAGGGATTTCCATTATAAATTTAGAGGTTGGGTTAAAGGTACGTTGGCGCTGAATAAAAGATTATCTGGAATATGCTGGTCAGGGTTTTTGTACCTGACCAGGCAGCTGGAAATACTGTTTTGTGCCTTTCTAGATCGCGTTTCTCAGTGAGATGTGAGCTGCTGATACCGGCTGATCGGATCCCACGCACACCGACACAGAGTAAGACCTCACTGGGAATCATGGTCACTGGGGCGGTCACAAGAACAGCCACTTTACGACCCACAGGGCTTTAGCTCGCAGAGAAAAAACAGGCTGAAGTCAAGCCATATGGAAGTGCTTAGTCAAAACATTATGCCTGCTTGTGTGTTCCGGATGTGAGATTATTACCACGTGTTTTTATAAACGTATATTCTGTGCCATTGCATGCCGCATACACAAAGTCGAGGAATGGCTCTTTTTTTGACGGTGCAGTATATGGCAATTTCTGATGAATTGCGTTTAACCAGCCATGAAAAAAATCATTAAGGCCTCATAATCTGTGGATTAGAGTGAGTTTGAATAATTCACACACTCTGGGCTTGTTTAAGACCATTGAATCCACATAATAGTCTAGGATAGAAGCAAGGAGAATGCGGTAAAAGAGAATGGGGTGTTAGTGATGAAATAATTGAATATAATAAAAATAATTGAAATTAATGACTGTATTAAAGTTTATCGCATGCTTTATCGCCATCACATTGTCCAAAAAGTTAATGAAAGAAAATAATGTTAGATTGAAGTTTATTGCATCGTTTACCGCCATCACATCGCCCAACAAGTTTATTGCATATGTCTTTTTTTTCCATATTGTGCAGACCTAATTACTCCTAAGTGCCATTTAACAATATGATTTTTAGGTATATTTGTTAAAATTGTTAAAAAATGGTAGGGATAGACTATATATCGGCCACATATTGGTATCGGCTGATGTTCATTTTTAATATTATCATTATCTGCCCGATAAGAAAGTGGCTGATATATTAAAGCCTATAAGCAATGAATTATTTCCTTCAGCTGAGACGCTTCCCTTTGCTTTGCTTGATCATTGAGATCGCTTCAAAAAGGAAAATACATGTACATAGAACTATAAACCGCATAAAATTATAATGAGAAGAACATTATAGTTGTGTGTTTGGGTGGGTTTTTAATGGTAAAACTTCTGTTTTGTAATCAGACTCTCAAAAATGATATAAAAAATTGATTTATATTTATCTCGCCAATATATCGGTTATTGGCTTTCAAATATAAAGATTTATCGGTTATCGGTCAATTTTCATATCGGTGCATCCCTAAAAAATGGGCTATGTTGGTAGAATAATATAAATGGAAAATTATCGAATTGAATTAGAACATTATTTTCTTTCTAATGAAGAATTTTGTATTTATTTTGTAGATTTCCCTGCATGATGCAATCATATTTTGATGTACAGGAAAAATAGCAGTGTTTAACATGTATAATAGATATTCTCTGATTCGATTGGCTGACTTCAAACATTAGAGCTTTGTACTGGAAACGCCAAGATCATGGGTTTGATCCCCACCCAGGGAGTGCTTGAACCTTAAATGCAATGTAAATACTTTGTACAGGAAAAAGACCAATGTGTTAAATGCACTCCATTTTATAATCAATAGACTCTACTGTTTGTATCAGACCAGAGTATGCGTAATCTTGGCTTTAAAATAGCACTCGTTTTGCTCATGCAATAGTGTTTAGGAAGTTTGTTCCGAGAGAATGTTTGAAAGTTGACCTGCATTGAGATTTGAGTGTCTTCGTATCTCACATAGCTGATTCCATCCCACTAAATACTGGCTGTTCTGTACCATGTGCCAATCATCTGAGCACAGGGCTAGAGCAGATTCTCCAGACTGGATCTTTCTGTGCGAAACCAGCAGGGACTGAGACAATGCCTTGGCTAATGAAGCCACTCAGGTACAGTATGAACTGTCTGCAGTTCCCGAATGTGCGTGCTTGTCACTCACGACCACTTCCTCTAATAAAACGCACAGGGAAAAGATTGCGATTCGGAAATAACAATTTCCCAACAGTGAATTAAACCGATCTGCGATGGTCTCTGACATGAACTTTGCAATAAAATAAAAAGCATTTAAAAAAACATCACAATCTTAAAGATAAGTGGTCGGGAAGAGGAAGAACACGTCAATCCGTCTCTAAGCCCTTGTGTGCTCATTTAACACAGTGGCTGCTGAACCATGATGTTCTGTCAGTATATAGCCACACTCATATTAATGACCCAACAACAGTTGTATGCTTAGCTGTGTGTTTGAGGCATGGACAGAAGAGGCGCTGGGTTTTTGTACTGTAGAGAGAAGCTCTGAATTTAAATGAGTAGTCTTTGTTAGGAATGCAGTAGAACTTTTTTTTTTACTTTACTTGTTCTTCTCTTGCTTCAGATTGCTCGTCGCGCATGCTTTTTGCCAAACTAGCTTTCGATTAGCGGTATCATTTATAATTGTCATATAAATTAGTGCTGTCAAACGATTAAAATATTTAATCGCGATTAATAGCATTAATGTCATAGTTAACTCGTGATTAATCGCACATTTTAATCTATTCTAAATGTCTTGATTTCTTTTTCTCACATTATTTTTTCTCATTTTAATGCTCTTATCAATATGGAAAAGTGGATCGCTTGCTTTGTGCAAAAGTTTTTTATTGAAAGCAACATTGCCATATACTGTGTTCAATTTCACACTAATGTTCTCACTTGGAGCAAATAATCTCTCACACAACGTAACACTGTCCATCACTAAAAGGGTGAGAGAAATACTGACGAGGTCCTGATATTGACGAGGGGGCGGAGAATTCGCATCAGCCGTGTGTGTGCTTGGCCATCAAAATGGACGTGTGGTGATGATGATGAAGATGATAGCTCAGTTCACAAATCAGAAACACACAGGTCACTTTGGTCTTGTCAATGGAACCATTTGGCAACTTTTTAAAAGTAAATTTTCCATTCAGAATCTTATGGGCATCCATTTTGGCGTCTCGCGCTCATCATCCACTCAAAACATAACGTTAACCAACTATTTGGCCGGCTCGCAAGCCCAAATAAGTATGTGTCTCGTGCCTGTTGTTTTGTTTCCAGTCTCCGCTTACGTGGGCAAGCCATTGAAATCAATGGGTTTCATAGCGCATGCCGCATCCTGTTGCAAAAGTATGTGAAAAAACTACAAAGTTTGCTAGGACAAAACAACCGCTAATCGCGCAATAAAAAAATTGACGTTGTTAAAATGGATTTGCGTTAACGCCGTCAATAATGCATTTAACTGACAGCCCTAATATAAATATTAAAAAGTAACAGTAAATATTAATATTTTAAATTTTTTAAATAAGCAAAAACTTTTGATAATTTTATTAGCTGTAAAATTGTGTGATGGTCATAATTTGTGTTAAAACTATGTTTATGAGTTATCTTTACATTCGTAATTCCTGTATATTTATCAAGATAACCATAGGTTTAAAAATGTTACATTTTCATGATGGATTTTCAGGTAAGATTTTTTGTATATGTTAACGTGCTGCGCTCTTGTTTTTTGCAGTGGCTCAAACGTGTTTTTGTTTTAAAATTTTTTTACATAAAGCAAAAACGTGTTTCGTGTGAATGGCCCCTAAAAACCTCTGGAAAGTTTTTTTCCAGTTTAGCTTAAACCCTGTATTTTCCATGCCTGCTCAGTTAATGTGCATGCTTTTAAGAGTAAATAAACAGTGTCGCTATGAAAAAGACTATTTTGATGTTTAAAATGTAAGTCAAGACTGCACCTGCCATGTTGTGAGGAGCAATTTCTCCCATTCATTTTTATACAAGTCAACTAAACTGTCTCCTGCTTTTATAACGTCTCAGATTTGAATGTGACCTTCAATAAATAAGAAAAAAAGCTGCAATCTGCTAGTTTTCCTAGAAATCAACCTCTGAGACCTAAAATATCTCATAGTTGAAGAAACTCCCATCTGTTTTTAAGAGGATGATGTTGCTTGCAGGGGTTTTGTGGCTGGCAAACACAAATTGGAGCATCTTTGGTACTAAACGGTTTGATGCTTTTTATGATGCAGCAGACAGCTTTGTCGCTACGGTGTTTGCATGTTCAGCCATGAATATCCTCCAGTCTGAATTTGACCACAATCATGGCATTGTTGAGATGGCCATTGGATTGCTTCGTCTGCGTTTCTGTTTGTCGCCTGAAGAAGCTCATGGTCCAGTGTCACAGCAGGCTCTAGGAGTTCCTGCTGCTTGGAGATGTGTTCACAACCAGCTTCTTGCTGAGCAAGACGAGTCTTCTTGTTTCAGCTGTAATCAGCAGTCTAATCTTATTTTTGAAGTGATGTATTTTGCTTTAGAAGCACTGACTAGAGATTGTGACGGTCCTCTGAGTTCACTGATAAAGTCTGTTTATATATTTTCCTCATTACAACAGTCACTAGAGGAGGGTAATGTTTTACTGTTTGTATTCAGTAGTGACAGTACCCTGATGCTGTATCTACAACCCAGCAGCAAAACTATTTATTATTATTTCAGTTTTTTTTTTTGTTGTTGTTGTGAGTTTGCAGCCTTAATTGAATATTTTGACCACAGGACATAGCATAAATAGAAAATACAACTTTATGTTTTTCTCACTGGTTGCATGCACAAACAAATGAACAGCGAAATCAGTGATGTATGATTTGTGAGCTAATTGCTGGTTCTTTTTTTAAATAATTTTTTAGCAAGTTTTTTTAATAATGCAAGTTTTTGGAATATACACAGAAGAAGCGAGTCAGATAATCTTTCGGATGGATTACGGAGTCAACTGACTTATTGGACTGCAATTTTTTTTTTTTGATGATGATGAAATATGTGAAGAATTATAATATAGAAGAACTATAATATGTGCTAAGTGTTCGTGATAATTTTAGAAATTAGAGCCCGACCGGATTTTGAAGGCCATTACCGATAGAAATATTTGTTGGTTTTAAAATCCGATATTCCGATATATCGGACGTTTTTTTTTTTTTTTTTCCGAAACGTGCAACAAAACATTAACAGATTTCCCTAACATTAGTTGTTTGTAGTTATGTATAAGTTTTAACTAAAATAATAAGAAAATGCATTTTAAAAAGAAACTTGTTTCTTTTATTGTCGCAACAGAACATTGCCCTCTGGTGGACAAACGATACAACTCCAACACTCGTGACATGTTTCAAGCATGTTTCGTCCGTTTTTACTTTAATGTTGAAATATTCATTTATCGGCCTTTATAACTGCCGATACAGATAGTTTGGAAAATGCCTAATATCGGCCGATAATATCGGCCTGCCGATATATCGGACTGGCTCTATTTTACATACTAACTTTCAATTTGTTTGACAGCGGGTAGGGTTTTGTCCTGAAACCAATAGCACTTTTATTTTGTTATTTATTTACATTTCTAAATGCTAGTTCTTAATATGTATTTAACCAATTTTTTTAAGAAGTTTAATATTAATATAAATACGAGTAAATGTACGAGTAAACCCGAGTAAATTGAGTAAACCCGATGTAAATTGAAACCGCTTAAGTCGACAAAGTCTTGACTCATGTTTATTAGATTTGGGTTATACTTTTTCGGTGCTTTTGGAGTTTGACTGAGAAGTCGGTGTGTTATTAGATTAGCTTTTAGGCTTTGCGTCCCATGTTTTATTATTTTCCGTTTTATTTTATTTTTTTTCTTTTCAAAATGCCCTGCCAGATAATGTTCTCTGAATTGCTGTCCAGTATCTGTCATCCCAGAATAAACAGGCAGGATTGTACCACCTTGCAGATGCTGCCAATGTCACTTCCCTGCCAAGTAGCTCTGGGGGTCAGCCTTCATTTCGATAATACCGTTTCCAGGACGTTCTCTTCTGGTAATGGCTTTCTTTCAGATCCCAAATGAGCGACCATCTGTTATACAGGCCTTGCTGAGATGAGCTCCAAAACGTGATGCTACCGTCAAACGTTAATCCTCGTATCTTGTTTGTTTTTTTTCCCCCTGCTTTAAAATGGTGGTTGGTGTCATTGATTAAACCATCGCATGCACTGGGGTGGAAGATTGTTCAATAGTTGATTGTATTTTCGGAGTTGGATGGTTATCGTCTTCGATCCGCAACCTTTTCAAGGGGTAGAGTGTTGATAAGATCAAGCCTTTGTATTGAAAGACAAGCAGGCTGGTATCCTATCACCTCTAACCTAAGGGTTACAACATGTTCTCATCAGGTTTAGCAAGGATTCATGGTGGTGGATGGCTTTATCAGGTCATTAAGTGCCTGGTGTGTAATTTACCAGTGTAATTGGAATTGATAAGGTCTGTGTATAGTGCCAAAGAGTCTCTCTAAACCTGTGCGGTGGACTTCCCTGCGGATAAGATTGTATATTCCTGATTTGGGTCAGCATTCAGAGGGTAAAACCAGTCATGTAGGGGAAAAGCTTTTGGGACGTGAATGTCTAACCGAGGGCTGTATTGGAAAGCTTCATAGTGAAGTGATTTATGACCTTCTCACACTTCCTCACTGGGGTTTTCGTCCCCAAGGGGCTGTTTGCAGCGCACAGATATGCTGTCCTTTCACCTACAGTGCAGTTTCTTCCTTGAAGCAGATTTTGATTTGCGTCGCCTCTGCATAGAACCCCAATATTTGCTTACTCTTTGCATCTTATTTGAACTGTCTGCACAGAGTATTGTGTTTAAGGCATATGGAAATCGTTGGCTTAAGCAGAATGCGAGCTGTAAAAACTTGGTTACACTGGTTACATAGTGTAGTCATAGACATTGAAATACAATTTGCCACAGAAAGCTAGATGCTGATGTAATTTTTCATATTTACTAAGAAGAAATTGCACTGTGCATTGTAATACCGTGAACTGTATTTTAAAGATTTATTTCATTGATTTTTCTTTCTCTGTATACTGCATATAGATTTTTCTACTTTTACATTTGTGTATTAATGTAAATGTGTTATTTGACACCAAAGGCAGGCCACTAGGAACTAATGAACGTCTATGAAACCCACATGTCGACCATATTAATACACACATGCCTTCATTCTCAGACTTCAATTCTTCAATACTGCAGTATTGTAGTTCATCATGATACGGTCTCATCCTTGTCTGTTTTCCTGAAGTGTAGCCTACAGTAACCAGTGATTTTGATTTAGGGAGTAGGGTTGTAAGATAGAAAAATGACTAACCAAAGTAGTCAGAGTTGGAAAAAAGTCGTGTTGGATCATAAAACTGGACATTTTATGACGGTGCACTTTAACAGCATGATGACTGTTCTGCCTAAAGAAGAGTGATCCTGTAGGAAACTAGAGGGAGGGCACTTTGACCATTTTTATGTTGTTTTGTCTGGTGTTTACCACCTCCCGTTTCCTCTTCCTGTTTCTTTTGACGCCTCGTTTGGGTCCTCTTATACTTGTGGTTGTGTAAACCCAACTGAGAGTCATTTCTCATTGGTTTCTCCTGACATAATTTTGGAGATGCATTTTTTTTTTAAAGTGAAGTCACAATTGCAAAAGTAAATACATCAGACATTATTATTTTTTTCCTGTTGAAAGACTTCTCGCCGTCTAACTCCTGCAAAAACTTCATAGCGTACTCTCTTGGGAGATTATTCTTCATTTCATTGGCTCTAGCAACAGTAAATGTGGAAAAGATGTGTGAATCCTCTGCAGGAGGCGTTTGAGATGTTGCGTACATATATTGCACACAATAATTCTGTCATGTTGCGTCTTCAACTTCACTAGAAAGAGCCTGGGCTGTTAAATGAGGAACACAGCTGGTTGGCAGCTTTGAATTTCTTGAAGAGGGTTGCATGCAGTGCCAGACTAATAATTAAAGTACAAGAAACAGTGTCGCCCAAACTGCTGTGTTTGTAATCAGTACAAATGCAAAAACTACAACCAATGTCTTTTGTTGTTTGTTGAGGAGTGTTCCAGTTACTTACCATATGCTATTGTTTTCCTTCCCTTTTTGCACATAAATTTGTGTTTGGTAACATCAGCACCCTAATTAGCTGCATTCTTCTTTCTTTTTATCATGTTGTCAGTGAATCTTGCCAAGTAATGATGCCTTATGGTTGTGTGAAATGACCTAGAATAAGACGGATTTGTAGTTATGGATTATGGTTATTATGGGAACAAAATGAAATCTGCAGCTTTAAATTAAAAACAGAAGTGTTGAAACCATCCAAGGTAAGTGGAGTCTGTGATGACTTTACCTGCCCTCTTCCTCACTCTGCAAGAGTACAGATTCTTGAAGGTGGGCAGGGGTGCACCAGTAATCCTTGGTGTCCTCCGGACTGTCCGTTCTTATATCTGATTTGGTTGCTGAACCAAAACAGGTTGTTACTGAAGTGCATAGACTCAATGATGGGTATATAAAACTGGGTAAGCAGTTAAAAGTTATAAAAATTAATTCAAATATATTAAAATAATTAGTGCTGTGTGGTTTGACCAAAAATTTACATCACGTTTTTTTTTTTTTCTAAATTAAGCCATTTTTCATCCGTTATCAGGTGTTCAAAGCATTTTCAACTGTTTGAGATAGGAATTACTGTATTAAATTGACTTAGGATAGTCTATTTTATTGTCATTAGTTAATATTGTAGAATAGAATAGCGCCCAGTATAAACTAAAATTGTTATTTCTTAACATTCTAATAACGTTCTTATAACCAAGCAAGAACGTTAACGTCTAAAAAAAAAACTGGACGTTTTGAATGTTCCTAGAACATTCAGAAATAACGTTTTATAACTTAATGGAAACGTTATGAAAACGTTCTTATAACCTAAAAGATTCATGCTCGCGCATTATATTAATTTACTTTCGCGCTACAATAGTGCGCTCTTGGGTCCGTCTGAAACCGTGTCGGTGGCGCAGTGTAACGTTCGTTCCGTACGTTGTGTAATTAAATACATCGGTATGCCGGTATATTAAAAATGAACATCATAACAAAAATATACACCGGTTTTCGGTATGAACTGGTGTACCGCCCAGCACTAAATACAATGATGGTATTCTAAAATAACTATTGAATTAATAGTTTTAAAATAAACAATTCATCATTTATTTTATAAGAAATTAAACTGATATTTGAGAAAGCATAACAATTAAAAAGATAGAAATATTTTTATTATTACTGTGGTTGTTTTTGAAGCTGCTGTGTAATAATTATTATTAATGATGATAAAGAAAATGTTGATAATGGGGGTAATAATAACAATACTAATATAGCATCACATTGTTTAAAATTTAACTACATTTTTTATTTGTATTATTTTTATAACAGCAATGCTATTTTTTTATTATTATTTCATATCATATATTATTTAACAGCTTCATTTTAATGCGCAAACATGTTGCGGGTATTGAAATCATCAGTGTCCCAGTGTTTAGTGGATCCATATTAGTGTTATTGATAAACTGATTCACATTATTTGAAAGTAAGGAGCCCAAGTCCAAGTCTATGAAAGGCTCAATGTATTGTCTACACTATATTACAGCACCAGAGACTTATTGAGCGTTTCTTTTATCCAGGATGTTGTTTTCGTGTCATCTACTAAATAATCTGACATGGCCTGATCTGTTGATCTTAACCCCGTCTTCTCTTTGAGGGTGTTGACTCGCAAGGTCTATATTTGTTGAGTTGTGGTTTGTTTGCTCTCTAGACAAGATTTCACCATAGGCAGGGCATTAGTGACCACATCTCAGAGGCTCTGAGGTCTTTATCATAGAGCTATCGGTTTTATTTCAAGCTACCGCTAGGCTCTGATCCTAGAGGTAATCCCACAGGAATTCTTCTCAAATGGTTTGTTGTTGTATTTATCCACAGGTAGTCTCAAAGGAGCCACCATTGTGGATGCACTGGACACGCTCTACATTATGGAGATGTATGACGAATTCGAGACCGCTACTGAGTGGGTGGACCGAAACCTAGACTTTAACATGGTAAGACTCAAGCCTTTTATACTTATTTCTGATGATCTAGTTGATTTTTAATCTGAAAAAAAATACTTCCTTGCTTTAAAAATTCCCCTGAATAATACAACGGAATAATGAGTTTTTGATACGGCTTTGAAAAGCTTTCTGCGTGCTGAAGGAATGTCTACTAGCATCACCGCTTGTTAATCTGCCAATAAGACTCTGACTCACGGCTCTGTTGTAATGTATGAGGAGATGCTCCACATCCTCCAAGCTTCATAAACTATCTTCCACATCATGATATCTGCTATTTTTCAGCAATTTTTATTCCAGACTCCCAGGCCCTGATCTTTGACTGTTAACTTAATGGTTTGCAGTTCAGTTCACATGTTTGTCTGTTTAGCTTTTTTAAAAAAACAGCCATGTCAGCATGACTTACATCGGTCCTATCATGAAGAATCATTTTCTGTATTATATTTTAGAAGAAATATTTGAAATGAACAGCTATAATGTGTGATATGATCGTTTTACTGTTTGTATAGTGCGTTTCGGTCCATAACACAATGCAATAAATAGTTAATCAAGGGTGTCTGTTATTGAAGGATGGGACAGTTAAAAACAAACCCTAAGTTAATGTGTGAGCAGACATGAAGAAGGTAAAGTTGTTTTTCATTTGATGTGCAATTTGTAGCAAAAAAAGGGGGTCAGAGAAGGTAAAATATCTTAAACTAAATTATGAAGTTTTGTCGTCATGTTTGGGATATATATATATTCACACTTCTGTTCAAAACTTTTTCAAAGATGTTTTTTTTTCTTTTGAAAGGAAGCATTAAATTGATCAAAAGAGGCAGTGAAGTGTTTTTTTTCTAAATGTTTCATTTTAAATATTTTAATATTTTAAATAGGCTTAAATGTAAAAAAATACGTGTAATGAACAAAATTTATTTAAAGAATAAACTATTTTCAACATTAAAAATAGAAATAATTTTTTTTGAAAGATCACATGACTGCTGATAATTTAGCGTTGCCATCACAAGAATTAATTTGTACTTATATAAATATATTAATTAATTAAAAAACAGTTCAATTGGAATAAAATTTCAAAATAGTACTGTTTTTACGATATTTTTCGTCAACTAAATGCCAAAAAATTTACTTTTAAAAAAGATCACGTGACTGCTGATAATTTAGCGTTGCCATCACAAGAATTAATTTGTACTTATATAAATATATTAATTAATTAAAAAACAGTTCAATTGCAATAAAATTTCAAAATAGTACTGTTTTTACGATATTTTTCGTCAACTAAATGCCAAAAAATTTACTTTTAAAAAAGATCACGTGACTGCTGATAATTTAGTGTTGCCATCACAAGAATTAATTTGTACTTATATGAATATATTAATTAATTAAAAAACAGTTAAATTGCAATAAAATTTCAAAATAGTACTGTTTTTACGATATTTTTCGTCAACTAAATGCCACAAAATTGACTTTTAAAAATTGACATTTGTTAGTATTAATACTTATGATAAACAATTCTTTTGCCAAGTAGTAGTTCATGAACGGCAAGGGTTTTTACAATTTAAATGAAGAATTTACGTATAATTCTGATGATTAAGTGTGTTAAACACATTTTCTCCTTTAAGTGTGATTCAACCATCTAGATATTAGAGCTGGAATTATCAGTCTTTAATGAATGTCAATAATACCTCAGTGATATGAGAAATGCTGAACTATTTCATCTTCAGACCTGCAGATCAGCACTGAAGGCTTTAATCTGATTAATCATAAAGACAAATTGACAATGAATAAGTGAAGAGTAAAATGGAATCTGTACTTTATGCAGATCACTCCAGAAAATCACTAAACAAAGTTAATGAACGAATTAAGCCATGCAGGATAAATTAGGCCAAAATGATGCTTTGTTTGATGTGGCTCTTTATTGGGGTGTTTCATTAGACATTCTGCAGGGGTTTACTTTTAGTTAAGCATCGGAAATTATTCCGTACATCCTACCGCCTCAATTTAAGGCAAGAGAGAAGACTGTATCTGGGTCCAATGCTTTAATGAAGAGTGTTAAACAACTTTTAATTGAAAGGCTTTTCTTTCTACCCTCAAGCAATTCCAACAATGAAAGAGACCACAAAAATCCCCTGTGAAACGGTTATTAATATTCAGCTTGTCTCTTGAATACTAAGCAACTCTTTTCTGATGCACGGAAACCTATTTTTTTTTCTTCAGTGGAATAATTGTAGCCATTGTAAGTTTAGTCATGCAGCTTTATTTGACCTCTGCTATCATCCGGTTTGAAGCTAAAATGTGTTTATCTAAGTGAAGGCTATCTGTGAAGCGAGCTAACATTACATTATAATCTAGAGTATGGTTTCAGATCGGTGGTCTGGCAACTCATTGATTACATTAGGAGATATGATTAATCTTGTTTATCCTTGCACATAATCTCAGCATTTTATTTGAATCCTCATTACCACATTCAGTTGTTTTACAAGTTATGATCAGATTGCTTCACAGAGAAATCTGACCCTGGAACTGAACTGAGGAGGAGAGCCACTTCACAATATCAACAGCCCTGATCTCTCATCTTTTATGCTGTGGGATTCTTTTATTCCTGTAAAAGCCAGCATCATCGAAGGTCAGATTCACAGATTGCTGTAAAAGACCGCTGTGTTGCAATGACCACAAATCCCAACTGGACTCGAACCCAAGTGAGATAACCTTTCAGACAGAGACACTATACTGCTGGGGGATCAAAAGCATATAAATAGAAAATCCCTTCCCTTTTTATAAGGATTACCAATCAGAGACATAGCATTAGATTCAGCTCTCAAGCACAGTGTGGCTCATTGTGTCCATCCCTCTCCATTCTCTCTAGGGCAGACTCATCTGAAGTATGCATTAGAGCAGGGGTTTCAAAGTCAAAGACAGTGGGCCTCCCTTGACATACATGATTGCGCTGTATGAACCGTATACACACACCGATTCTTTATAAATCCGTCAAAGATATTCATGCAAGAGAGTAGCTAATGATTTCCCTTCTTTTACTTTGATTAACATTAACAGCGAAAGCAGGTAGGTCTATAGAGGCTGGAAGACTGAGCAGCAACATTGGTTTTCAGCGAAAAACTCATCTAAAATGGGAAAGCGCTTTGTGAGTTTTGACTCATTATATGTCAGATAATTTTCTGTCAATATGCTGAATTTGAGTAAAATCACACCCTATATATTGTTTTGACAACTCGTCAATGAAATATTTGCCTTCGTATATTCTGCATACACAACTGACAGTGTGAATTATATAAACTCTAAACAGTGTTAAATGAACACTGAAGCAGTGTTAAAGTTAATGAGATAATTAAGTGAATAACTGAGTGATAATTTAGCATTATTGAAGACACCTAATAAGCAGAATCAGTGAAGGAGAAAACCGTAATTTTAAGTCACCATTATGATGATCAGTGTTCACTTTATTTGGGCTCTTGACCCTTAAATCATTAACTTTATGTTTTGTTTGGTTGCTGTACATGAGTTATTACAACCAGATGTGAATAAATAGAAAAGGTAACACCATCAGGTGTCTTCAGTAATACTCAATTATCACTCATCTCATTAACTTTAACACTGCTTCAGTGTTCATTTAACACTCTGTTCGGAGTTTATATAATTCACACTTTCAGGATTTTGCTAATTGGATGTTTTTAAATGAACTGACAAGATACTACACAAGTTTTAGGGTTGGGCAATATGCTAATATAAGTGATCACCCGGATTTAGACCTACCTATATTGTATTTAAAGTGTTCACAGGAAAATTTGGTTTATGTATTTTCCCTGCATCCAAAACACAATAACTGTCTGCATGTCAATATCCACAGATCACTGGATCTTTGGTAAGTTGTTAGGAACACCATATTGAGTCTAACCTTTAGTTTAAACTGATAATAGTTCATTATACTCATGTTTTTGCAGTTTCCCCTATTAAATCCAGTCATGCTGCAGCTCTTTTGCCACTTATTCCGGCTGGAGTCAAGTGGCGTCAATGCATACCCTCAATATGAGGCTGCTTTCACTTTGAGAACTTATGCATATCCAATATAATGTTAGTTTCGCTGTTGACTTTCACTTTGAACAAAATTACCTGTGTTTATGTGAATACTCACCAAGATGGTCAAATACACGCATTCATGTGTCTAAATGACCGTTCAAGCACAACAAGCTGGCAAAGTGAACTGAATTCAGAACTCATGGGCTTCGGATGTGCGCTACAGAAAGCCTCCAGTCAGAACAGAATTCAGGTCTTGTTTGTGCTTTTCATAACACATCATCTCAGCTCTTTTTTACCTGTTTTTTTTTTTTTTTTTTTTTGCTGCTCTGTTAAACAGTTCTGCGCTGCATGGATGTGTTTACAAACGGATAAACTATATAGAAAAACCTCTCTTGATTCACATCGCCAAATGGCCCAGTCCTACTCCGTGCCTCCCCTAGCATGCTCCCGCACCCCCCTGGGGAGGCGCACACCCCACACTTTGAAAACCCCTGCATTAACACAAACAGTTTTGTTCGACATTAGTCTGTATCATAACTGTGCTTCTGTCTGTTGCAGATGGATTTTATTTTTTAAATATCCATATCATTCTCTCTAAGGGTTCTTCCATCCTTTCCTCATCAATATCAGCGATTCGGTTGGCTTTATATTTTTCTAAGCGAAGCAAAGTCTTAGGCAGCTCTTTAATAATTGCAGAGTCTGTGGAGGTTTTGCATCGCTGCTTTTGCCTCTTATAACTTCTGCTGATTCTCTATCGACTTTGTTCATATTCATGTGTGCAGGGAGAAGATTTCTGAAGTGAACTTCTGACATGTCTTGTGGAGGTTTTTTTGGTGTATTTTTGACCCACTTTTTAGTTTTACACATCAGTCTGTCCCTTCTGCCATGCATTTCTCAGGCTTTGCCATTGGTTCAAGAGTTTCCATTGATTCACACAAACTTCTATCCAGTTTTATCAAGATTTTTACAGTATTTACCTTTCTGTTTTTTTCCCTTTTTTTCTCCAAGTTGACATGTACAAGAAAGCCTTTGTCATGGTCTTTTTGTGCCAGTTCCTGACAGGTCCCTCTATGACCCACAAAAGGGTTGAGCCATCATCCGGAAACATCTGGAGCCCTGTTGCAACTGGAACAGTATAAGCATATGAGAAGAGGCTCTCCATAGGGGCTTTTGCACCGGAGGAACATTTTCATAGTTCTTATTACTATTGGCGGAAGTACCAGCTTTTTTGGCGTGTTTGCACCGCAGGAACTAGGAGCGAATTTAGTTACAGAATAGTTTACTTCAGAGATATGGAGGGATTATTGGGTCGGTTTGAAAACTAAAAGTCTTAAATGAAAACAAAGTCTAAATTTGAAACTAAAAGTCTAAGTCGAAAAATTAATTTAGTATTTAGAATTGGGCATTGGGTATTTAGACATGGGCATTTGGTATTTAGAATTGGGCATTGGGTATTTAGACATGGGCATTTGGTATTTAGAATTGGGCATTGGGTATTTAGACATGGGCATTGGGTATTTAAGGCATTTGGTATTTAGAATTAGGCATTTTGTATTAAGTATTGGCCATTCGGTATTTAGAATTGGCTATTTTGTATTTAGGATTGGGCATTTGGTATTTAGGATTGGCCATTTTGGTATTTAGGATTGGCCATTTAGTATTTAGGATTGGCCATTTGGTATTTAGGATTGGCCATTTGGTATTTAGACATGGGCATTTGGTATTTAGGATAGGGCAATTGGCCAATCCCTAAATACCAATTCATTTTTGACTTAGAATTTTAGTTTTCGACATAGACTTTTAGTTTCCAATTTAGACTTTTAGTTTTCCTTGAAGACGTTTAGTTTTCAATCTGGCCCAATAATCCCTCCATACAGAGAAGGGTCTAACTCGGCACAATAAGAACTATGTTACCACTGTTAGATATCAGCTATTTATCTGTCTCTGAGTGGATATTTACTAATGTGATGCAAGATATGTCTCTGCTGCGCCACCCGTGAACCATTATGAAATTGTTTTGATAGCGTATGATAGCACTTTCCTATGCTAAGCAATAATGGGTCATTATTGTTTGGGTGCCCAGAGACACAAATAATTCACCTCATAAACCCTCAGACGAGACCACAGATGTCTTGCTGTGGTCAGACTGTTTAACATCAAATGACAAAGGCTAAATGAAAATTGCGGTTTGGTTTCATGCCACAGGTGCCAGATTGCACTGAAATAATCACAATCTGAAATATTGATGTAATATAATGTAAACCGTTCCAGCTAAAACTGCTGTTTGGTTGTTCATTTTGTTTTTCTCCGGATTTTTCAAATGTTGTAAAATAGTTGTTCTCAAACTTTTGAGTCCTAGTAGTATAACCTTTTTTCAAATTGGCACTTTGCACCAGCAAGAGAACATTTATATCGCTGATAATTTACATTATTTATAATATTTGCTGATGATTTACTCACCCCCATGTCATCCAAGATGTCCACGTCTTTCTTTCTTCAGTTGAAAAGAAATTAAGGTTTTTAATGAAAACATTCCTGGATTTTCTCCCTATAATGGACTTCATCGGGAACCAAATGGTTCAAAGTCCAAATGAGAGTTTCAGTGCATCTTTAAAGGGCTTTAAACGATTCCAGACGATGAATAAGGGTCTTATCTAGGACCTTTCGAGTCATGACTCGAAAAAAGATTTGTTCATTTTGATGAACGAGTTTGAACAGGACTGTCACGAACGCTCATCACAGAACAGAGCAATGCGACCATTTGAGCTTATAAAACTTAAAATTTTTTATTTATTTTTGAAATGACCGATGGTTTCGCTAGATAAGACCCTTATTCATCATATGGTGTCATTTAAAGCCCTTTGAAGCTGCACTGAAACTCTCATTTGTACCTTGAACCGTTTGGTTCCCATTGAAGTCCATTATATGGAGAAAATCCTGTAATGTTTTCATCAAAACCTTAATTTCTTTTCGACTGAAGAAAGAAAGACATGGACGTCTTGGATGAAATGGGGGTGAGTAAATTATCAGCAATTTTATATATTATTATATTTTTTTTTCTATAAATATTTGGTTTTGACTTGGTGTGTGACACATTTGGTGTTATTACCAGGGATTTCAAGGTATGATTTTAGGTGATTTTGCTTTGAAACCTCTTTCTCAAAATTGACAGGTGTAGGTCAGTCATCATTTTTTAAGATGTGCTCATTTCTTCTACACGTTTTGCCATAAATAACATACTGTACAAGTGAAAACGGGAAATATATGCTTAAATACTGTAAATATCCAGGGTTGTGCTGTGTTCCACCTGTCTGAGAACCACGGGTATAAAAGATGTTTAATATAATATTGTTAGAGATGTAATAGTGGGATAAGTATTCTCTACTGCTGATAAATATGATGAAAGTCTAACATCAAAGAGGTTTTCTATTGAAATATTAGATTTGATCTATTTTCTTTAATTTGAAGATGGTGTCTGGAGCATCCTCTCTTCACTGCTCTGTATCCTGTGATGTGTTTGTTCATGTAACGTGCATTAGGGTACCCCTTTACCCAGCAGTCACGCTTTCTCAGATCTGCAGAAAATATCTGCACTCAGATTTCACCCTCCTCTGGGAGCTTGTTTGTATCTTTACTCAATCCCAGCGGAGCTTTATCAGCTCTGTTGTGTTGTTTCACTTCTTTGTATTTGGTGTGTGAGGGTGAAGTGTGTTTGTAGCACACACACACACACGTTTCTCCCCATCCTATTTTTACAGCACAGAGTTCAAGGTGAGCCAGTCGCATTGTTTTCATGAGCTTAAATATTCACCTCTTTTGTTTTTCTCTGCTTTATTTCCTCAGAACGCCGAAATATCTGTCTTTGAAGTGAACATCCGTTTCGTCGGAGGCCTGCTGTCCGCCTATTATCTCTCAGGCAAAGAGGTATGTAAACCTAGAGTCTACAGATGTTGTTTTTTTCTCATGTTTTACCAGACTGAATGTGTGTTTTTGGCCAAAGGATTTGATAGCAAGCTGGCTATAATTGACACGCTGCCTGTAGAATGCTTGAAGCCTGTAGCTGGCATTTGTTCTCGACTCCTACGCGCTTAAAGACACAGATTTCCTAAATCTTTGTATGCAACTGTTGGAAATCAGTGACATTTATAGTTGGCAGGGCACAATAGACCACTCAGGAGAGCCACAGGGGCCTTAGGTCTGTCTTCTCCCGGTGGTCCGGCTGTTTGCCCGGTCGTTGAGCCAAGTCAAACAAACACACACACTCGGTCATCCCACTTAGAGCTCATTTGGAGATCCCAGTATATCCAGGAAGCTCTGTACCCACTCTGATAAATTGAAAGCCTTTTTGAAACCAAAAAGATGTTGGACTCTCAAGCGTGACCTGAAGTACACACACATAGCCCATTTCCAAGCCTTCATTGAATCAGGATAATGCAGAACGTTGCTCATATTTCCGATCTCCTCTCCTGCAAATTAGATTTTCTTAGTAAAGTCTGGCAGAATGTAAAGGATCTGATTCAAATCAAAAGAGTGCCATTTTCGGCTGATACTCAGGGCTTTCTCATTGCGTCCCACAGCAAATGTGCTCTCAGTGATAGTATAAGCTTTCATTTGTGCGGCGCAGAACAGAGCTCTGTCCGGAGGGGGAATGGATCATTGCGTGAGCTTCATCAGGCCTGTACTTGTGTGGTTGTGTTGATGTAAGGCAGACCCTTCAGCAGAACAGCCGTCTCTCATCTACAATAGCTGTAGTAGTGGTGCTGAAGGAAGTTTTTTCTCTTCATTTTTCTTCAGGATGAATGACTTGGCAGTTGTTGTTTTTTTGTATTTAATGCTTCACTAATTTTTTAAAGAGCAGAATACACTACCGTTCAAAATTTTGAAATAAAAGAAATAGCAATGCTTTTATTTAGCAATGATTCGTTGAATTGTTCAAAAGTTACATTAAAAAACATTTATAATGTTACAAAAGATTTCCGTTTCAAATGCTGTTTAATCATCAAAAGAACACTGGAAAAAAATGCTAATTTCTGTGATTACCATAATTTCTGTCATAGCCATCGTTTCACAAGTGAGGGGGACAGAAATGTCAAGTGTAATGCCAGTTTTATTTTATTTTTTTCGTACCTTTTTCTAATTTACAGGGTTTATTTTTTTTCTAATCTCTTACTTTTTTTTAATTGGTTAAAAAATCAAAAACAATAAAGAATTCGTATTCTATATTTTTTTTGTATATTCCTTGTGAAAATGGTATAATTGTTGTATGTACCACAAACACTTGTGCATTAAGTCTTTAATGCACAAGTCTTTTATAAGATTTTATACAATGTAAAGAATCGCAGAAAATAGTGATGTTAATTAGCACTACATTATTCATTATAATATTCATACTTTATCATGAAAATACCCTGAGATAGCTTGAATAACACACATAAACCATATATTGTGATCGTCTTCACATTTCATTAAAATGTGTGTTTTTATTCAGCTACAGCCAATAGAATGCCTTTGTCCAAATAAGGAAGTTCCTGGAACCACATTGTTCGTTTGGGACTTTCTGCGAGAGAGTGCCCTCCGGCTTCTAGTATCGCCTCATTTTGGATAAGAATAAAAGCCCCAGGTCATGCATAGACTACATTGTCTCTTTAAATTTAAATCTAGATTTTTTCACATTGGCCCATGAAAACCTCTAAGTGAACGCACTTGTAAGGGAACAGTAAGGGGGACGGATTTACGTCCCCTGCATATTCTACGTCCATGGTCAGTTATGTAAACATTAAGTAGTTCTTATTGTTCAGTAATTAAGCAAATTTATTTCTGAAATGATTTCAAAATTAAGTCATTTTTATGTAATTAAATGAATTTAATTGTAATGAAGTTGTATTATTTACTGTTTTGTTTAACTTTATCTAAGAGAAAATCATTTATAACAAATTAATAAGTCTGGAATAATGCATTTCATTATAGAGTGCCGAAGTGATGACGTCACTTTGTAGGACAACTCGGAAGCTAGCGGCGCATGGGTTCCCTCGGTCGAAAAGCAATGCGTTTTCCCTATAGACTTTTGGAAAATCGCAAAAAATAAAGAGTTGTGACCCTTACACGTTTTGTCTATCAAGATAATCTTTACAAGTTAATCCAAAATTATTTTGAAGCCTTGAACATTTTGAAGTTATAACTGGTGTGTTTTATGTCATAGATTAAAACGTGAAAATATTTAGAGGCTTTGTTAACCATAGACCTTATTTCAGGCGATTTAGCAAAAACCCATTCAAAAACCCCATAGACTTTAGAACGAGGGAGCCGGGAGTGCTAAAATGCTAACTCACTTCCATGTTTTGGCCTACAAAGATAACTTTCAGACTCTATTGCTCTCAAATGTAAATCACATAAAACCCTATAGCACAGTCTCTACAGTTGAAATGTTATACGGTCACACACCACCCAGCCCTACTGTGACCCTATTCATTTAATGAGACATGACCTCTCGTCATCCCACACTGAGATTCAGATGTCGGGTTACGTAAGATGTGTGTGTCGAAATGTCTTTGTCAAACATTGTTTCAGATAACAGTGGATGTCTCCGCTATCTCTCTTGTTGTGAATGTCTAACGGTGATATAAATCTTTGAACACTACATTATTGTTCTCTCAGCAAGACGCAAGCTTGTTTCATCACTATTGACTAGGGAGGCACGGCACATGAAGCGGTTGAATACAAAGTGGCCAGCACACAGTCCAGGATTGAAGCACAGCGCTGATGAAAGCCCTTCAGAGTCGTAATCTCAGACACTCAGGATAATGAGACGCCCTCCTGCCTACCTTCATAATAATGTGTGCCCTGAACTGAGAAATGTTGATTAGAGGAGAGAGCCTTCAGGTAGCCGCTCACATTGTTAAACCACAGCGAGAGATCTTAGTAAATGTGTCTGGCTTTAAATTCTTACTGGTCTTTGGAAAATGTAATCTTTTGGAGGCCAAACCCATTATGGGATTCTTCGAACACCGCATGACTAAATCATCACTGGAGGAGGATGATTTCATCATCGCCATTGCGAAGACGTTAGCTTTTCTTGGGGGGGGGCATCAGATCGATATAGTTTCGGCGTTCTGCCAGGCAACATGGCCCGTTTCTCATCACTCGTTTGAATGTAGGCATGCATATAACATAAAGATTCTAAATGCGTTCGGGTGGTGGACGTGGTGCTAAAATTGAAAAGCGGTGTGATTTCTTCTCAAGCCAGTGACGGCTCCAGCGCCTTGGCTTGCACTCAAATCGAGTCTCGGCTCTTTGATGAATCTTTCATCATCTTGAGAGACAGCCTTCATGCAAATATCGCACATGCTCCCCAGAACGGGCGAAGCGAATGGCCGCATTCATAGATGGCTTCACAAGCTAATGTTGTTTGCTGTGATTTAGTCCTGCCGTGGGTTTCCTCTCCCGAACGATGAGAGGATTAATCTCTGGCTGATTTATTCGTGCATTATTTACGCCCGGATGGTTTTCCGTCATTGACGTGAGCAGCCTGGGACAGAGCCACCTGTCAGAACACAGCACTTAACTCCTTAATGGATCACATATCGATTTTCCTCTTTTTTCCTTCTTTTTTTTTTGGGGTCTATAATTCATTTTACATAACCTCTGGCAAGTCCCTTCTGTGCTGTAGATTTTTCTATACCTTGACAGAGATCAATGGATGGACAAATACTTTTTTTCAGTCCAGCTATATTATAGCTCATGCATTTTGTATGAAAAAAAGAAACGTGTATGTCCAGGCTGCTCTTTTCCATTGAGTGAAATACATTGAAAGTTAAAAAAAATGTAACTTAAAAAAATATATATTTATTAATATTGTCTAATTGAATACTTATATTGCTCAATTGTGAATCCGCGGAAACGACAAAAAATGGAAACTGACAAGTAATTTTGCAGTCAATTTGTAAAGAAAGACTACGCTCCTGTGCACATACATATTCAAACATGCATATCTATAGACTAAACAAACACGTAATATGCTTTCATAGATTACACATGCACTGTTTTCATAGACTAACGTTTTTGAAGTTTACACATAGATAACGTTTGGATGCTCAATTTTTTTACAAAACTTGCACCTTGGAGCCAATTTCAAAGTTTGCGTTCTTAAGCCAGCAAACAAATGTTCTTTACAATGGAAGTGAATCAATCAAAAACGTACTTTAGCTCGACTATAACTTTTATTGTAGAGCTGCTTTAAAGCCAAAAAAGCTGCTTTGAAACAATCTATATTGTGAAGGTGACTTGACTTGACATTAGGGGTGGTTAATCTGTCTGATTTCCCGATTCGATTACGATTATTGAAGTCCCGATTCGATTACAGTCGATTTTCGATTATTAACGATTCTCGATTAGCGATTATTGATTTTCCATTTCACAACAGTAAACGAAAATACTCTAGACCAACATATGATTATAATAGCAGCAACATTTTGGTATTGATTGCACTTGAATTTTCCATGAAAATATAATGATGGTTAGTGAGGACATGCAAACATGCTTGTTGTCTACTACTTAGGCAATCCATTATCTTTATTTATTTATTTATTTATTTTTTTCCAAAAGCAATTGTGTTGTATTATAAAGCAAAGGCACCTGGTTCTATTATTCAGCATTAAAATGCATTTTGTGATTTCCTACAATTGAAAATCTTTGAAGCAAGTTTGGGGGACATGAAGGGCACCCGATTCAGAGAACAGCATTTATCTGAAATAGAAAGCTTTTGTAACATTAAACAGTACCGTTCAAAAGAGTCGGTAAGAATTTTTATTTAGTTTTTTTTGGGTGAAAGAAAAAAGATTTCTATACTTTTAGTCATCAAGGATAAATTAAGTTGATCAAAAGTTACAGTGAAGACATTTACAATGTTACAAATCGATTATCTGAATCTTTTGTGTGTTTGTGTGTGTGACTATAAATACGTTGCTTTAAAAGTACGTTGTAATGAATCATAAAGAATTAACGTACAATATATTTTATTAACATTGCAAGGAACCAACTAAGAACTGCACTTCCACACTTCAGAGTTCCGTCTTTCGTCAATATTACGTTATTATATATCAATTGATTTTTTTGACATTTCCGAATCAATTCAGAATCGTCCATGTCTGCATCGCGATGCATCGAAGAATCGATTTCCCCCACCTCTTCTTGACTATATTAGTTAATTTAATGAATATAAATTTGCATAAAATTGATTTGATCCCACTTCTGTGGTGATTGGATTGTGCCATTTCGGTGATTTCGGTGCACACATTTCAGTTACACTAACGGGACAAATGGTTGGAGTCTGTGCTTTGACATGGATACGCCGCTGATCCGAGGGACAAAATGAGGCATGCGTAGGTGCTTTTATTGGTTGCGTGTTTACACTAAAACCATGTGACTAAGCCCTACTACCTTATTTTAGTTGCCAAGCAAATTCCAAACAATAGCCATCTGATAAAAGCCGCTTAAGCAACATAATTACATGAACTCTAAAGCATGCACTTGAGCTCTGTAGGCACGGCAAGGCTGGATAAATGATGCCGTCAGCGTTAATGATCATAACATCAGTTTCATCATAACTACTGTCCAAACCTTCGTTCACACTCTCAGGCCTAGTAATCTCCATATATTCCATCTGGAAGGATTTGGGGTGGGAACTCTCTGGTATTTCTCTTGTATTGTCTCGGAGACTCAAACATATTACAGCTCATTAGCAGTCCGTGGGCTGATGGCTTTCATTATTGCTGTTATTTTTCCTGAACGATTAAATGCATTCGACTTGTTTGTCTGCAGAGGAAATGAATCACCCTCACTCGGTCCACAGTCGTTTGTTTCTGCCAGGAGACATCTTTACTGTAAATACATGCGGCATTCTTCGGTAGTTCGTTAAACAATACTGAATCCGCCGCATGCATCTTTAATGCCGGCATGCTGCGCTGAGTGACACGGCTATTGTGTACCGTTCGCATAATGCAAACGCCATTCTCCCCGACAACAAAGAGCTTTCTAGGAGTTGTTTAATGCGCCATTTTCAATTACACTAATTTGCCCATTTCTTGCTTTCAGATTGTTCTCGGCACCGTTTTTTTTACCGTGATGGAAGTCATATGCCTATTAACACCATGCCTGTTGCCAGCTGTGCTGAGCCGCCACGACAATTTGACTGCAACGAGCAGAAATGAAGCTTTAGAGAGCCTCACATAAAGCAACATTACTTAGGCGTAAATGCAAATTTTTCCTCTTGCTCTGAGGTAAATGACTTGTTTTCGGCTCATTCCTGTGAATACCCCAGGCGCTTGGTGCACCTGTTATTAGCAAGAGATCTTCCCTCCATTGATAGAGCATGACAAGCAATTTCCTTCGTACAATATGGGGCCCTACAACACGGGGCCTCATGTTGGCTCACAAAACAAGCGAGCTTCCAGTCGGGACCAGTCAGTGTAAATTGCGAAAGTTATTCTGTGCATACTTTAGCCCAGAGTAAACACAGGACCTCAGTGCAAAAAGTCTTTCTTTTGAAACTCAAGTTTGTGAAGCCTTCGGATGGCCTCAACATGCCTCTCACATTAACCTCGGAAACGTAAGCACAGGTGGTAAGTGGCGATAAGTGCAGGATTAGGTCTGTGATCGCCATCCATCTCTCGTCGGGCTTCTTTCACGGGGTATGTTAGATGTAAAAGTGCAAAAAGCTCAGGCTGTCAGTTATTTATCTCTAGGTTTCAGCACTTCCGTCTTAACCGTAGCTCCACTAGATCTCTCACTGTCCTGTCATGCACCTCTCTTCTGTTTATCCAGGAAAATCCGCTAGTCTCAAATGTTCTTTGTTCTTTCTTGAAGCCGTACACACATTCGGCTAGCTCATAGACTTGATTGACATGGAGAATAGAAGGTGTATTGTGTTGTTCACAAACCTGTTTTTCCAGTCAAGTGTGTTTAGAGATGGCTCGCACCTTTTTGAGCTGCATTGTCTTTTTTTTTTCTTTTCCATTTTCAAGAGGTGACATTATAACTCTTCCAAATGAACATAGTTTTGCATATTATGAGTTTCAACAAATGTTGTAAAATGGCAACCGGAATGATTCGCCCGTACATGTTCAACCCATGTTATTTAGCTATGCGTTATAATGCGTGAATCGGTGGGCGGGTCTTCTTCTGCGGGGGGTGGTGTTTTATCCTATTTGTCGTCATAGTTCCCCACTTTGACAAACGAGTCGTTTGCTGAGCCTGGTGTCAATAAAAGCTTTTATTGGACTAACAAGGACATTTTCAGTTCTGAAACTTATGAGTTAATCTTACTCAGAAAACATTATTTAAACTTTACCATGACACTCAACAGGGTGAGTAAATGCTTAAGCATGCTGGGAAATACAAATCCAAGCCCAGTTTCAGTTACATTTAAGTTTGTGTAAATTAAAAGAAACAAGTTGATAAAACTCAAAACTATAAATTCAGTTGATTTAAAACGTGTCAGTTTTGTGACCTCAAAAGAAAAAGAAAAAGAAAAGTACTCATAGTTAATTTGACTTGAACCAATTTGTTTAATTTAAGTTAAGCAAACTATTTCATCTAGACATTAAACTGACCCACCCCTTCAATGTAAAAAAAATATTTTCAAGATTTGTTATCACAACATTTTTTCTTTTGTCAAATCAACTTAAATAATTTATTTAGTTCAGATAGCTGATTATTTTGAGTTTCTGATGATTAAATCGATCTCCTTCATTGTATTAACTCACTTTTTCCAGTTCAATCAACTTAAAATTTTAAGGCAACCAGGTTTCTTCATTTTTTAAGTTAAACCAACAATATTTTTTTTACAGTGTTTCTACATTTTCATAATAGATCTTAATCATTCCTGTCCATCATGCGCTCTATCAGAGCTTCCTCTGGTGCGTCAGTCATTGCATCTTCATATCCCGTCACGTGTTTGTTTCATTTGTTTGTTGATTTGTGACTACGCAAGAAGAGTGTGAATTGTTATCCTTAGCAATTCACACTCTTCTGCCATAATCACAAATCACAGGCAGAGTGCCACTTGAGACTTGAGGTTTAATCAGGTAATGACCAGGTACGTCTGAGTTTTTCACCCACATAATGGCCTGTTTGTGTTGTTAATGTTGTGAGCTTGGTTGAGCAGTTAATCAGTGTTATAGCAGATGCTGATGTTCTTTAGCATACCCAGCCAATTAAATTTATTTTTTTTGTACATTTGCACGGATGACTCACTGCTCCCCCCTCTCTCATGGCCTTCTGGTTCCCATTGGACCAGCTTTTCCTACTATTAAAAGCAAGGCCAATTTATCTCTCGTCCCCAGAGTTACTTCCTTCAAGTTCAGCTCGGTGTTTTCACATTTCAGAAATGTAAAACGGCGGTCATATTTAAGGAATATTACATTTCTTTCAACATACAGAGTGCTGGGAAAACCTCAGACCCATATTTATTTGACAAGAATGGTCTATTTCTTTTTTTATGAATTATGCTGTTCATAACAGGCCTGGCTGAGAGAGAAGGCAAGAGAAGAAAAAAAAGGCAGATGTCTCAGGAGGAAGCTGCACTCAGGCGTTGTGTTTCTATCCGTCTTTGGTACATTTGCAGGGCTATCAGAACACAAGATGAAGAAAAGTCTTCACTAGCTTCCCTGGACTTCAGATCGTAGTCTCATCGTGTTTCCATAGACGACAGTTTTTCAGCCATGGGAATTCCTAATTGGGTTTTCTGTCATTGTTAATTAGCATTGAGATTTTTATTTTTTCAAAAAAAAAATTTTTACTACCTAGCCTAATATCGAAACAATTCACAACCATACAATTCAGGTCTGATTAACCTGTTATTGTAAAGTTTGCTAAATGTAGGTTCGCCTCAAAGAAAGTCTTCATATTACACAGTAATCACATGGAAACTTTATTGACTGATACTAGAGACAAAAAATGCTGCAGCTCTCTAAATAACTGTGAGGGGCATCAGTGAGTCTGTGCCTGAAAACCAAAAGTCCATTAACATGACGAATGAGTTAGTTATGGTGAGGGGAAATGAATGCCCACTTCATTTGGATGCTCAAAATATTCCAAGAGTTTTATATGAAGCAACATTCCTTCGTTTACCCTTTCCACAATTGGCTTGTCCATCAAGCCACTTGACCTCTGAGTCTTCACGTTGATAAGGGTAAAATTTGCATTGGTAAATCTACTTTCACATCTGGCTCCTTCAGTTTTCGTACGAGAAATGGCCAGAGCTTAGACAAGTAACTGTCTCATTCCTATTGAGTAAATTTATTAAGTTCTAGTCATTTGGTCCTATATTTCAAAATTTCTATTATCGAGTTTTGCATTATTGGGGTTTAAAGGACAAGTTTGTAGGACAAAATAGAATGGTTAAGATTGTTTTTCAGATATCCATATAAAGGCTAGATGTCTCATGGCGGAGTCTTTATCGTCATCACCGGCGGCCATCTTGCCACAGGCAGGCTTTCTGACGGGCTCTGTGGTATCTGATGTAAGAAATACTCTAATCTCGTTGAAATCTTGACGGATTTACAAACGGTTTGGTTTCTTACAAACGTTATTAACGTGGCTATAACTCTGGATGATTATTTATTTATACACTTCTTATTCATAAGTATACAGTATCATACTACATCTCTGACGTTTACAACAAACCAGACCATTTGAAAATCGGAAGAAAATTGAGCGAGTTATGGTGATTTAAAAAGTACATGCACCATTTCTCGGGACAGCAGCATCTGTCCAAAAAACAATCTTAACCAGTCTATTTCATCAGAAACGATCTTAAAACAGGGCTTTACTTGTAAAATACCTAACTTTTCCTTTAAGGTCAGGCCCAAATGCTGAGACAGACCGTTGGAGGGATCAGACTCATTTCAGCCCTCACAGTTGAGCTGGACGGAGCTCAAACAAGCTTTGCTAAGCTTCAATTTCACACCATATCACCAGCCACACAAACCTAATCAGGAATAAGTGGCCACTTGCTGGTTTTATTGAATTCTTTTCCATCGGTTGATGTTTTCGAGGTTCGTTTTTCTAGACGTTTTGAACACTGCATATATTCTGATTGCTTTTTAATATTCCCTGACTCTTCCAACCTGTTGCCACGCGAGATCGCTCGCAAATGCCCGGCTCCGCAGGTGGCCGTCTGGAGAGGTTGTAAGGTGAAGAGGTTTGCATTCAGAGTGTTTGGCCTGACTCTCCTCGCTCTGCAGGTGTCTGATTGGACATGAGCCGAAGCTCATTGAAGCGGAGAAGTGAAGCGTTCACAGTTGGCCAAAGCTCTAATTCGAACATGCCGAATACGGACCTCCGGCTTTATTGTTTTTGTCTGCCTCTTATCGCATTTTATTCATGATTCACTGCTTAGATTTGCCCCCTCGAGCTTGGCACTGCTGTCAGGGTGTTTGTTTTGGCGAGAAAAAAATGAGTTTCATCACAGCAACGCCGATCCTTCCCAGACATGCTCAACAAGACAAGTCTTAACAGCCACCTGTGTCGGACCATTACTGTCATACCTTGCAGTGTCGACTTTCCATCTCTAAACGACAAAACCTCTAATTTACGTCAAAAATACGACCTTAAAACACATGAAGGCACTAGACCGACACATCCAGCTCTACTTCCTGTCTCCATTCAGGCATTTTATGCTGCGTTAGCTCTGGTCATTTAGTCCTGAACTAACATAATTGGATTACCGAGCCCAGGCCGTTTAGAAGCCACTTGCATAATCTCCAGCGTTAATAGGCCGTAGTATTTTCAGTTGCAGCATGCTGTATTTAGGTTAAGCATGATTACTGTTGCAATCTGTTTGTTACAATCACTTGGAGCTGAACCTCTGTGAAGTTTTTCTGTGAAATCTTGGGCATTACTTTTGTATTCCTTCCTTTTGCCAAGAACGCAGCCCACCATGTTTTTCTCACTCGACTTTTCGCACCACGGGATACCATGACAGGGCGAAAATTGGGTTATGTGAAAAGGGGTCACACATCGGTGGAAGTTTTGGAAGGATTATCACAGCTTGATCAGGTTTAAGAACCAGATCTTTATAGGTTTGTTGGCAGGTCCTGTTGCTCAGTTACCAGTTGAACGTCTTAACGTGTTCACAGGCTACAGACTTCAGACATTGATTTTTGATCCCTTATGTAATTCCTCACTTTAATGTCAGCTTGTGTTTATTCCTCCCATAAGCTTTTGCATTATTTTCCTTGGCAAATGTTTTGTTGGAATAACCGAGCGAGGCTGTTTTGTTTGTTACAGTTCACCGGTTGCTCTAGTTTTAAATGTATGTCACTTGAGCAAATAAATGGCACTTCATCCATTGAGCCACAGCTAGGATTTCTTGTATTGACCAGTGTTTACACAATTTAGAAACTGTGTAAAAGCATGGTACATTTTTTTTTAATAAGTACATTGCATAGTGAGGATGTTATACTGTACTACTCTACTGTTCAAAAATGTGAGGTCAGTAAGATTTTTTTAAAAAGTAATTTATGCTTTTTATGGAAGCTAAAAAGGGTAATTGCGACTTTTTATCTCATGTTTGTTAGTTTACATCTCGCAATTCTGACTTTTTCTCACAATTGCGAGATATAAAGTCAGAATTGCAAAATGTAAAGACGCAATTTCGTGTTGTAAAGTCAGAATTGTGAGCTATAAAGTCAGAATTGCATGATATAGTTGCAATTTTGTGTTATAAAGTTGCAATTGCGTGTTATAAAGTCAGAATTGATTGATGTAAAGTCGCAATTATGTTGTAAAGTCAAAATTGTGAGATAAACTATTCCGAGGGGAAAAAACGACTTTATATCAATCAATTCTGACTTTATATCTCGCAGTTCTGACTTTATAGCACGCAATTGCGACTATATCATGCAATTATGACTTTATAGCTCACAATTCTGACCTTACAACATGCAATTGCGATTTTTTTATCAATCAATTCTGACTTTATATCTCACAATTCTGAGAAAAGAATCTTGAGATATGAACTCGCAATTATGTTTTATAAAGTCAGTAAACTTTGCAACTTTATTTCTCACAATTCTGACTTCATATCTCATAATTGTGGGATTTATTATTATTTTAATCAGTTATTATTATTTTTTTATTATTTTTTTATTCAGTGGCGGAAACAAGCTTCCATAGCTTTTGTTTTAGAACTAAATAAAAATAAAGCCAACTCTGGTCAGTTTGGATATGTCAGTTTGGTAGTTTTTCTTTCCTCTCTGTGAGAAAGTTTCATGGAAAACCCCTTCACAATTTATTTTTATTTTTTGTCAGGCTCATGCAGTAAAAAAAAAAAAAAAAATTGGATTATTTACATTATTTACATCATCAGTAAAAGTCTTGTGTATCAGCTTTTTTTTTTCAATTGACTGAACTTGTTCTAAAGTGTATCCACTTGGACACACTGACACAACATAAGCTGGCGTGATATTTCATCGGCTGATGTTTGATGGAATCACTCTGCTCCAGTTCCCTCATTTCCTTTGGCTGTTGTGGGTTCGTTAAAGGTTAAAGTCTTCGCTGTAACACACTAGCGAGAGTTTCTGCTCGACAGCAGGTTTTATTTTGCCGCTCTCGTTTAGAGCTGAATGCAATGGCAGCCTTTTTCTGTTCGTTGTCTGCCTCTCCAGAAAGGTCACCAACTTGCATCATCAGATTAACATGGCTCCCGTCTTCATTTTCAATGCAACGGTCTATTTTAAGACAATAAATCGGGGAGTGTTGCAATATGAGTTATTGTGGGGGGTGGAGGGGGCGAGTTATTGTTCCTCTCCACAATATTTATTGATAGTCTACAGTTTTTCCATTTTCATCAGCCTGTTTTGAACACTGACATTTTGTACAGACTATTCTGAAATACGGCAAAGCAAATCGTACTTTGTGAGCTTAGAGTCTGATTTATATTGCACTAAATGGGCCATGTCCAACAGAAACATTGCGGTTTCATTTTGAAAAGAAAGGGAATTAAAAGCTGAGGTCATTGTTGGATGTTTCACAAACAGATTGTTTTGAGCTAAACCTTTTATGAATCAGTCACAAAGAGTCAAGACCTCAAGAGTTATCTGCTTGAATTGACCTTCTTTCACACATTTATCTTGTCCAGACAGAAGAAATAGAGAGAGGAAAATGAAAATGTGACTTTCACAGAGTGTTTTGACAGGTGTGTGTAAAGCAACCCTTCGTTTCTCCCTCTCCCTGAGTGGCTCCCTCTATCTGATCTTGGTGGTTTCAGACCACTTTATTGTCTGGTAAGAATGATCCAAGTGTGCCTTTAGTGGCAGCCTTTGAGTAAAGGTCAGCACATGAAGGACTTGATGGTATCTTCCATTCTGTCGTGATTATGTGCTTTATCTCTTACAGGTAATACTTGATGCACGTAACCAAAAGTTTGGGGTCGTTTATGATTGTAAAAAAAAAAGTTTATATATACATAAAGTATAGAATAAAGTCTCTTATTCTCTCCAAGGCTGCATTTATTTGATTAAAAAAATACTAAAACCAGTAATATTGTGAAATATTTAAAATAAATGTTTTCTATTCTAATATATTTTGAAATATTATTTGTGTGATGGCAAAGCTGAAATTTGACCAAGATTCATTTCATCCAGAAAAATACATACAAATGTTCAACAATGGTAATCTTGCACTTAACTTACGCCAGGTTCACACAAACTCAGTTTGCAGTGTGTATGTGTTGCATATACACAGAATTAAAGTGACAGCGCATTGTTTGTACAAAAATAAACATGGACTGACACGAATATGTAGTAATTTCACCATAAATGCTTCTATAAAAAAAACTCTACTGTGTTTCGTAGTCAACATAAGGCTTTTTGCTCAGGGTAAAGCAAGGAAAACTACACCTTACATCACATATACAGTAGATGACAAGGTGACATAATGAATGGCAATCCGTTTAGCGCTGCTCAATACCTAGTGTAAATTTAGTGCGTTTAATGTGAATGTGTCTATGAAAGATGTTTAAATGCATTGTGAACAAGAGAATCGCAATGCTGAAACAATCTTTTTCAGTAGCAACTTTAGCATTTGAAATAAAAATAATGAATAAATGTTAGAGCCAGACCGATATATCGGCCGACATTAGACATTTTCCAAACTATCGGTATCGGCAGTTATAATGGCCGATAAATGAATATTTCAAAAATAAAATAAAAATGGACGAAACACGCTTCAATCATCTCATCTGTATGTTTTACAATTTGCAGTATGACGTTATCTATTGCTAAATTATGGCTCATCATAGACCAGCTAACCTGACACTGTAATTATAAGGTAGCTTATAAGGCAATGTAGGAACTAATTATTATTTTATTTATCAGAACTTTTAATATATTTTGATGTTCCTCTGTTCTGTTGTGACAATAAAAGAAACAAGTTTCTTTTTAAAATGCTTTATCATATTATTTTAGTTAAAACTCCTAAATAACTTCAAATAACTATGTTAGGGAAATCTGTTAATGTTTTGTTGCGCGATTCGGAAAAAAATATATCGGCCGATATATCGGATTTTAAAACCAAAAAAATATTTATATCTGTATCGGCCTTCAAAATCCTTTATCGGTCGGGCTCTAATAAATATTTGTGGTATACAGCCACGGATCAGTTGTGCACTGCAAACTTGTTATATGTGAAAACACAATACTGCATACACACTGGAACAGTATGAGTGAACCTCGCGTAAGTACTACCAATATTATTTTAGTATGGGCTTTGTGCCAAATTACTGGAACTTGACAACCCTACTCTTGAGTTTGGCAGTAGCCTGTGAAATCACACCAGTCCTTCCTGTTTTTCCTTTGATATGGTGAGGAATGACTTTCAGGGTCATTATGGCTCCACGTTCTCACTAGTTCTGCTTTATCAGTGAGCACAGGTGCGTCCCTGTGGCCTATTTCATCACAATGCTGAAAGCCTGTTCTCCATCTATCTTTCATCCCTGTCATCTCATGCCATCCATCTTGTCTTTTCAACCAGCCCCTCATTTTCATCTGAATGGGTACGGTATGACTACACTGGTTATCATTTCCAAGCATGCCCTTGACAACTAAATATTGGTGCCGGCCATCACAGGGATGTTTTTAAGCTAATTTTAGCTCACAGGTATTGTTAAGCTTGTATTATTTTTGTTCCAAGTAGAAACTTCCCCATCCTCTTCTTTGATATGACATGTCACAATGTCAAGGTATGTCACCGACTCGGTGTGTCTGAACACAGAGACTTCAGTGTCCTATTGAAAAGAGCTGCAACAGGATCCGCCGCTGATAAATTCTGCTTTCATTCGGCCTTGGTGCCCATTCATCCTCTTTGTATTATAAGCACAATGGCCCCGTGTTACCGTATATCTGTCCTATTAAAAAGATGCCTGTTCAGCCTTAGAGGAATCAATTATTCCTCAGCTGTCTGTCACACTGCTGTACACATCTGGCAAACTCTGGCATTAATGCAGAATTAATTCATTACAGAGATAGGCAGCAGCCAGCGGAAGCATGTGGGCGAATCTCTTGTGTTCTTTATCAGACTGAGTAAGGTTGGGAAAGGTGAGTTTTCAGCCTGTTTTGAGAAGCACTAAGTAAAGAAGCAGCGTAAATCCAACAACTGCTTTCACACTGACAGAGTTTCTACCGCGGAAAAAGAACAACAGACGTGTTTATAAAATAAAGTGAGTAGTTCTCTTTATAACTACTATAAATTATAAAACTTGATCATCATAAAATTGACACTACTGTTTAAAAAGTTTAGTGTCGGCGAGATTGTTTAGGGGAAAGTTTAATAAATGTTAAATAGGGGTGTAACGATACGCATATTCGTATTGAACCGTTCGGTATGAGGCTTTCGGTTCGGTTTTTGGTACGGTTAATTTTTCCTGCCGACCAAAATTTCGTTATAGGCGCGTTGCGCATGGCAAGCGCACTCATAATGTAAGAGACGCTGGCGTGACCAAAACATTGCCCAACATCAAATGGCAATTGTAATGTAAGCGGAACGAAACTGAGCTACTCGTTATTGTGAAGTTGTCTGGATGACGGACCGTTTATTAGTTTGGACCAATGCAGCGCGAGCCGATCTTAATAAAGCAACACTGTTACTACACGGCCAAATCCAGTAAAGAAAACATTTGAATTCGCCACTGAAGTTAACATCGCTGTTAGATCTAGTGAGAAACATTCACATTTCTCCATTATTAACGGATCAAACTGCGCTGACGTGGAAATCAGGAAGAAACTTTGTGCTATGAATGAACTATGCAGTGTCCAAAGATCAGCAATGTTCACTATACAGATTTGCGTGACCTGGAAATAATGGTAAATGGATTGCATTTATATAGCTCTTTCACAGACCCAATGGCCAGCAAAGCAGCTGGGGTTAGGCGTCTTGCTCATGGACACCTCGACACTCGGTCAGGTGGAACCGGGGATTGAACCACCAATTTTGTAGACGACCTACATGACCCACTGAGCCACTGCCGCCCCAATACACTAACCAAGAGCAGAAAGAATGTACAGAAGTTGCTTACAAAGTTAGGTTAAAGATGCAAACAAAGAGGGATTCAAACAAATAACATATCCATAATAATATCCACTCTAAAAATTGCTGGGTTATTTTAACCCAACTTTGGGTCAAATATGTACAAACCCAGCCATTGGGTTAATTTTTTTAATTACATTTTTAACACAACATTTGGGTTTGTCCATATTTGACCCAAAGTTGGGTGAAAACGACCCAGCATTTTTAGAGTGGGTACAATTTACAGACTGGGAACTGAAGAGTAATTTTCAGAGAAAAAAACTATTTATAAGAGGTTTTTGAAGAAGAGAAGTGTGGATGCTTGAAGGATGTCTCGAGGAAGTGCATTACACACCATGGGAGCCACACGTCACCAGACTAAATTTAGGGGTGACTAACAATCCCGCACTTGAAGAGCGTAAGGAACGAACAGGAACATAAGGCAGATAAGTATGTAGAACTAAGGTTATGGAGAGCTTTGTAAGTCAGAATTAGTATCTCGAAGTTTATACAGTGCAGGATTAGGCTCATACATGGATGTTTGTGAGACATCAGTTAGTGAACTGTGCGTTACACAGACCAGATGTGAGCAGGAAGCTCCGTTATTACAACAGGTTTTGAATTGCAGCCAAAGGAAAGCCAGCACAGAGCAGCCTTTGGCTGGAGCTCTGGGTGTAATTTACTGACTGCGTTCATATGAGCGATCGCTCTCGCACTCGGGTGTCTGAATCCAACCTTGGGGAAATATCACAGGTTTCATTATTCACTTAGTGCAGTCTTTGTCTCTCTGTACATATCTTGAATACATCACTTTTATGATATGTTTGCTAAAGATAAAAAAGAGCGATTAGTTCATTTCTATTATGCTCATAAAGGAAGCTCTCTGACTACATTGTTTGATTAAACATAGTTCTCTGTAAGGTTTTGTTCTAACTGCCCCTGTTCAGAAATGCACTAGAATTGACTGAGGAAAGCCATTGGCAACATTTAAAGTACAAGGGGGCTGATAGCAGATGTATTGCTAAAAGGAGATTAGCTGGGGGTTTTTTTACAGCAAAAACTATTTTACAATATTAACCCCTTTTATATTTGTTACAGCACAGGTTAGTACATCTGTCTGTCCATTTTATTTATTGGCAAAGCACATTTTGGCGGCTTCTGCCAAGTGCATTGGACTGGGCCAAAACAATAAGCCAAGTCCAAAATGGCTAGATGCTAAGCTTTTAATTGACTTAGCAACAAATTATTGGTCAGAAAATTAACTTAAATTAAATTTAAGCAAATGCTCTATAGAAAGCCATCATTTTCTTAGGAAATCATCAACGACAGAATGGCCGAAAATGGAAGGTTATGTGTGGAGTGATGGATCAAAATGAAACACAGTTGCTCTAGGGCGGTGTCTTTGAAAATCTGCTGATAAATTTAATAATAAGTGCTTCTCCAGTACAGTGAAGCATGGGGGAAGAGGTGTCATTGTGTGGGGAGCTTTTTAGCTGCTGGTGTTGGTGAGCGACTTCCCTGTGAAATGTCTTCTAATGCTTTAGAGCCCAGGAGAATATTGCAGAATGGCTTGATTCCCACAATTGAAAAATTGTTATCTAAAGAGGAATGAACCGATGCTCTTTTTCAATAAGACAACACTCCTGCCCACATTGCAAAGTCAACCAAGAAGCGGCTTGAGAATAAAGTTCATCCAGACTCATGATGTGAACCCTATAGCAACATGACATCATGACTTTTGCGTAAACATACATGCCACTTTCGAGTCAAGTGGCGTGTTATCTCTACGCATTTTGAGCTATCCGCGTGTATGTCTATGCCATTAATGTCCGAGTGATTCCGCGTGTCAGTGCATGCTGTCAAAAGTCCGAGCGAAACGAAGCAAAATGTAGATCTACATCTGGGGAGCGATCTTTTTTTTTTTGCTAGGATGGTAGGGGAACACTCATAAATGCTATTAACCCCATGCAGTGAGGGGTAGGTTTAGGGATGGGGTTGAGGTAAGTCATATATTTATATATACAGTAATAACGTTGAGTCAACAGCGTTCATAAACACGCTGAAAAACGATTATGTGTGTTGATAGCACGCCAAAAATGGAAATACGAATTGGCGTGTCATACACACGCTACTTCATGAAATCAGTCTTCCTATAGTGATTATTTGCTCTCACATTAAACTCAAACGAACTGGGAGACATTTTTCAACTACGCAACTGCTTGACACCGTTAATATTAAGTGAAACAACACTGACTGTAAAAATCCTGTTTTTCCTGTAAAAATCTGTCTTCAAGTTGGGGAAGGCTATTCTGCAGTAAGTTACTTTATCTACAGGTAGCATCCATATCGCCCTCTAGCCCAAGACTGGTTGCCCATTGAAGCTAAGCAGGGTTGAGTACCTGGATGGGAGACCTCCTGAGAAAGCCAGGTTGCTGCTGGAAGAGGTGTTAGCGAGGCCAGTAGGGGGCGCTCAGCCCAGTATAGGGATGGAGACACCCTTCTGCCCTTCGGATGAGACATTGAACCGAGGTCCTGACTCTGTGGTCATTAAAAATCCCATGGCACTTCTCGTAAAGAGTAGGGGTGTAACCCTGGTGTCCCTCTGATGTCTTTTGCCAAGCATGGGCTCCTAATAATCCCCATCCATTGAATGGGCTCCTAATAATCCCCATCCATTGAATGGGCTCCTAATAATCCCCATCCATTGGCTCTATCTCTCTCTCTCCTCACCTATAGCTGGTGTGTGGTGAGCGCACTGACTCCGTTGCACTGTGGCTGACATCGCATCATCCAAGTGGTGGTGATTGAGTAGAGACCTTGACATGATTGTAAAGTGCTTTCGGTGTACAGTAGTACATATGAAATCGCTATATAAATGCCTCATTCATTCATTCATCAACAGTATTTCTGCAATTTTTGCTCGTTTCCAGACCAGTGATTTGTAGAAGCCATGATTTATCGCTTAAATGACACATCTTTTACGTGTACCAGGATCAAACTGTCATGAGCTGATGGTCACTAATGTTCTGATAATGAGATGACCGTGGCATAAGTTCCTGCGGGTTTAATGGCGTCCTTCACTTTGGCTCTATATACACCCCTTTTCTGTGGTCATATTTTCTCCTCATCTGTTGGATGAGGCTGAGCCTCGTGGGCTAGAGCCGCCTCACTCTGCTGACTTAAGATAAATATGTCGAAGTGTTCAGAGTAATTGCTTTCAGGTGCTACTTTCAGAAGTGTCTCCTGCTCGCTTGATGACATGATCTACTGTACCAGACCCTAAGTGATGTCAAATGAGGCTTTCTGCTGTCTGTGTCAATGGTGACAGCCATTTAGTATTGTAGTGTCATGTCGAACAACTATTTTGCTTTTTAAGCTTCTTAGTCTTGTTTCAATTAATTAAGAGCTTTTAATTATTCACGTGTGATTGCTCTGATATCTCTACTTGCTCTTAGGCCTGAAAGATATCAAGTGTAGGTCTTCACTTCAGACCTTACTGAACAGTTTTCATGCCATGTAGCACAAGTTTGGAGAGAATTCACTTGTCATCAATTTTTCAACTTAGTTTTATGATTTGAAATGTATGAAATCTCGCTCTGTGTTTTTGGTTTTTGTGTGTCTGTGTACTCCTGTGTGTGCACTCCTATAGCTAAACTTACACAAACATGTCATGTTTTGAGCTCTGTTATGTAACTTATGGCAGTAATGGTTTCTGTGCCAATTTAAACAGTGTCGTAAGAACACAGCTCATAGTTGTTGTTCAATAATTTAATGCAACTTTGACACCGATCCCTTACTGAATCTACGCACTTTGTTCATTATTCTTTCTGATGTTATGTCAAGGGAATGTTGGTAACCACTACCAGTAATCAAAATCTCTTTTTCGATGAGCTTAAACCATATTCTTGGGACATTGTGGACAAAAGCTTATTTTATTTTAATTGATTTATTTTTTTTATTTATATATTTTTTTATTATTGTCCAGTTGCTGCAATGATACTACCATTCAGAGAAAAAAAATAAGAAGAAAAAAACCAAAGTTCAACATTTAATGATGGCTGGCCACTGGTTCATAGTATGAGCAATAGTATTAATGATTCTTAACAAACACCTTAGGAAACCCCGCCATGGATGGTTAATAACCATTAAAAAATGAATTAAACACCTTTAATTTGGTAAATGGAGTTCAACTGGGCTACTGCTTCTGGGATTTTAATTTGGTAATGTTGACCTTGTTTTGTCTGCCCGGTTTACCTCGGATTGATCTGATAATAGATTTTCTTTCACAGCAATTAATCCTGTAGATCTAAATCTGGTTTCCAAAAGTATCCATGCGGAATATTTACTCAGTATAATGAAATATCGAAACTTCATTTTTTTTTACTGGAAGAGTACATTCGTCTCAACATTTTTGTGCAAAGCTATGCTAAAGTTAAAGATAGACTTAATTAGCATTTTTCATTTGTGTGACCTGATTTGAAGTTAAAATGATTTCCAAATTTGCATGCAGCACCTTTGCTGTTAGTTTAGCCATGTTTCATTTCTCCAAAATACACTTTCTGGTCTCCATTTTGCGTGAGCTGTGGTCCTCACGGTGGCATAAATGTCAGCTTTTGTCGAAGCTGTCTTGAGCTTTAGGGCTTTGCTTTCATTGTTTTTTTTTTTTTTCTTGGACCTTTTTTGCCCGCTCTTCACCAAACCTGGATCAACCTGATCCAGAGAGCTTTGAAAGGGTCAGATGGCTCTCTGCAGCAGTGTGCTCCTGTCCCTAGTCCTAACAGTAATCTAGGTAAAGGCTCGTGAGGTTATCCGGTCACAATCCACTGTCAAGGCAATTTATCTTATTTACTGGACATCTAGCACTTGACCAACACTTACTTTGTCTTATACGTGTTCATACGCACTCGCACTTACACAACCTTGAAGTGTCACAAGATGTTTTTAAGCGACCTTCAAGTTATGACTCTGCTTAACCTCGTTTTATTTCTTTTACATTATTTAATCTACAATAAAAATAATTAGTATCCTTATAAACAGTTGACGGTAGCCATTGACTTCTATAGTAGGAAAACATACTATGGAAGTCAATGGCTACCATCAACTGTCTGGTTATCGACATTCTTCAAAATATCTTCTTTCGTGTTCAACTGAAGAAAGAAACTCATTAGGGTGAGGAAACGATGGCAAGATTTTCCAATCTTGGGTGAAGTATGCCTTTTAAAAAAAGTACTTTTTTATTACTAAGGCATCATGGTAAAAAGTTTTGCACAGACAAGCATCACTTAATCACGCTTAATTTTGTAATTTGTTAAATTAATGTAATCAGTAAACTCTGTACTCCACTGATAGATTGACCTCATGAATATCAATAGCATGCTATGGCCATCAGTTCTCATTTATATTATAGGCTGTCTGTTTTTGATATATTAAACTTTGTCATCAGTCTATTTGAAAATGTTTCATATTTTGCTTTCTCTGAGTCGTGACACAGCCGATCGAAGTCCCATTGAATTGTTGAAAGTGAATGCAGTCACAGAGGTGATAATGCACACCTGCATATGTGCATTTATTTATGCATGTCATTTAAAAAACGATGTGCAATGTCACACAAGCACTCAAGCCTGCTGCTAATATCCCAAAAGCAGTTTTGATGGAGTTTCTGTTAGCAGTTTTTTGGAGTAAAAAGGATGCTGGCTGTGTTGCAGTTCAAGGCTCACTTCCAAATGTTCTGTAAACATTCTCCTAAAAGCATTGGATGTGGTGGAGGTGGCGGGCCAGTTGGTGACATCCAACCAGACAACCTGTTAAGTGAATTCACACAGACAGGATAACAGCTGACGCTGACCTTGTGTTTGATGTAGCAAGGGCGAGCACACACACTTCATCTAGGCCGGGGATGCGCTGGGGAAAACGCTTCGACCTGTTGACCTCATCCTTGATATGCATACGACGAATTGGTGGTAAAGACGTCCTCGTTTAAAGCTGAGCTCAGTATAGCGCGATTATCAGATACGAAAATGACTCTAACATTCTTCAGCGTTACAGTTGATTTGGTTGACACTTGTGCAGTGATTTGATTCCCTAATAAATGTTGACAAGTCGTTGAATTGCAGTTTAATTTCTGTCTGCGCCGCCTCTCCTCTCTCGTGTTGTGAAAGGCTCTCACGCAGCGATCTGTCCTTGCTCATGGGACCTTTGCTTTGTGGGCTTTCTGACTCACAGGATGAATTACAAAAGGGACGAGTACATCCGCCTCTCTGACATCTTTCGCCAAAGTAACCCTTCAAAAGAGCTAGCCTCTGCAACAAATGCCATACGTATTTGCTTAAATGGGACATATCATGGAAAGCTGGCTCATTTAAATATAAAAGTCGTAAAGGTGCAGTTTAAAACAATTAGCAGGAGTCGGAAAGAAGCTCAAAACGGATGCATGACTAACTTTTTGATGAAAGAAACCTTGACTAATATTTATTAGGATGCGTTGTGACTGTACCTTATTTTTGTTGATCATAAACATGTTTTTAATGACAAAAGAAAACTACAGATTGAACATTTGTTTATATGGTAATTTACTGTATTGACGATATAATGTTATCTAGCTTGTAACGTTTTCTCAAAGGTTTTATTGAAATTGTGAGAATTATTAGTGGTAGTCTTGCTGTAAAAAAAAAAGTTAAGGAATATAAATAAATGTATAATTTGTCGTACTATGTGCAGTTGTTTGTGGTCAAAATTATTAGTTTCTAGCTATTTTTTATTCACAACTTTTGATGAAGAATACAAATATATATTTTTCTGACACAAATATGTTGTTAGAAATAGCTTATCATATCAGTGGCACTGGGCACACCATAGCTAGTAAAAATCTGTAGTCCATATTAGTTTATTTTATATATTTTTTTAAATTTATTATATATATATATATATATATATATATATATATATTCATTTTTAATAAAAACTTAAATGGATATTATTCATGAAGAAAAAAAAATAAATAAAAAAATATAATATAAAAAAATAAAGCAAATAAAAAATAAATACAATTATACAATATATAGTACAATTTATTTATATATATATATAATTTATATTTAATTTAAATATGTCCTCCACCATTGAAAAGTTTAAGGTGAAATATTATTATTATTTAAAAAAAACAGTTTTCTATTGTAATATATTTTAAAACAAATTTATTTCTGTGATGGACCATATTAGTTTATTTTATAAATACTTTTTTTTTTTTTCTAAAAAAAATAAAACATTTTTTATAAAAATTTAAATGGATTTTATTCATGAAGAAAAAAATATATATAATAAATAAAAAATAATTAAATTAAAAAATAATTTATTTATTTATTTATTTTATTTAAATGTCCTCCACCGTTGAAAAGTTTAAGGTGAAATATAATGGTTAAAAAAACTGTTTTCTATTTTAATATATTTTAAAACATTATTTTATATCTGGCAAAGCTGAATTTTCAGCATCATTACTCCAGTCTTCAGTGTCACATGATCCTTTAGAAATCATTCTAATACGCTAATTTGCTGTTCAAGAAACATTTCTTTTTCTTATTCATTTCATTGTTCGTTCGGCTGCGAAATCATTTTATGGGAAATGATCAAAATCAAAATAATGTGTCTGTGCAATAAAAGTATTGGTTTCTTTAAAAGAAAAAAAAACTAACAATAGTTTTAACGCACAATTCTGATACAATTTACATGTACAATTTGCTGGTGGAGGGATTGTTGCAGCCCCTGATGGTTTGAAATGTCAGAGGAGTAGAATGAAGGGCCAGATAGCAGACAGAAGATGACAGGCAGGCGGCAGGTTTACAGCGGGACGCGTGCCCTCATCTTATCTGCTGTTATCAGCCGTCTCCCAAATCCAGCCCTCAGCAGAATATCAATGGCTCTCTTTCTGTCAGCTGACTCTATGTATCATGCAAATATGACTGATAAAATAAATATGGTGAGTTTATGGGAAGGCAGGGGCAGCCAGAGGTTACACGACTCTGCTGCTACTCTGTGTAGATGAGGTTAGACTAACCTCCATGTGTCTGTCTGTCTTTCTTTCACTTCAGGTGTTCAGGAAAAAAGCTGTTGAACTAGGAGAGAAGCTGTTGCCGGCTTTTAAGACCCCGACTGGCGTCCCCTGGGCTCTCCTCAACCTAAAGAGGTCAGTGACGCACAAACAAACACATTTCCACATGAACTCCTGAGGCTTTCTTCAGCCAAGCAGGTCAGATCTCTCCACTGCATGTCTTATTAACTCGCAAGCGCTGTACCTGAATCCTCAAACCCAGCAGCGGCTCTCTGTCACCTGTGCACCCGCTCCTTCAAGATATGATAATGAGTAAACATTCATTAGTCTGGAGGGATTATTTGGTTGCAGAAACCATTTTCTGCAGGAGAGATTTTCCGACTAAGTGTAAATGCTGCTTTCTTTGCAGTCATTATGCTTTATTTCATTTTGGAGTCAAGTCTTGGCCTCATAAAAGCAATTTTTGAAATTAGATGGATGCCGTTTCGTGGACAAACTGAGCTTTTTAAAAATGCAAAACACATGTATAATCTGAATTTTTTGGTGTGTTTGTGTATAAAGGTGTGTGTGTGTGTGTGTGGATGTGTCTGTTTTGCACTCTTGATGTTTTATAGATTCACCCCTTCACTATTGTGTGCTTTTTTTCAAGATCATTGCTGATTTGTAGATTGTACGCACAAAAAACCTCAGTATTTTCACATTTTTGCCAATTTCCCATTCATTTCCTATCCAAGTCATTTTTGACCCGAAGGTCCTGAGTGTGACTATTTTTTTTACGACCACTTAGACTTTTCAAATCCTGTCCCCAATTTTTTGGGTGTTCATATACCAAGTACCAATAAAGTCACCAAGTTTCGGACCATTCCGATGAAGCTACGATTTTTAACATTTTTTTATTCAAACGCTTCGGGTCATTATTGACCCGGAGAACCCCAGAGGGTTAAAGAAGGTTGTGTGTTTTTAGCAGTTTCAGCCATAACTCATCCAATTAGAATTGAATTGATATAACAGTAAGCATTTACACTGATGCCAGAACTATTGTGCATCTTTTAATTAGCATTCATTACTTTTCATGCAAAATAATAACAACTCAATTAGAATAGATTTAAGTATTTGATTCCCTGTATGTTCATAATTTTTTGATGTTTTGGTAATAGACCATGACTGTAATAACCTATATAAAATGACATGATCCAATATAAATATCAGGGTCGAGCTCGCAGATGTCCTGGTGTGTGATGGATGTCTGTCCACCTGATCTCTTCAAGCAGTCACTGAAGACATCCTGAGAAAGACAACCTGTCAGAGAACCTGATTGGATGAGTTATCCCTCAACTGACATAATACCTAACAGTCGTCTTTATGCAGTCAGGCCCCGCTGGCGTGGACAATGCAAAAAGAGTGGGCGGCACATGGCAGAGAACAGAAACACATACTTCAGTGTTTATGAAAGCTTTTCCTATTAGCTTGAGTGTCTAGGGTGTGTTTCCTTGTTTAAACTGCTGTAGAACTGGAGTGAAGTGCTCTGACAAATGCTCTAAATGGATCGGCCGAGCATTTACCATTTTATAACAAGGAGCAGCTAATAACACAGCTACAGGACAAATGGTTTTCAGTTCCTGTCAGTAAATATAGCTTTCCACCATATCTGCACTTAGCACAAGTGCTCCTAACACCTCTAGCGAAGGCCCTTACCTTCTTCCATGTGGGTCACCTACATCGTTACTCCACATCGCTAATGCCGTTCGCTTCCCCGCTATTGTTCACTTTGGCTCGAGGCACCCGCGGTGCCGCGCTGTGCCAGTAATTCGTGTCGCAGACCCTTTTCAGACTGTATGTGCTAATGTAAGTGTATTCATCCAGCATCCTAATGCATCTTCATAGAATGTTCACAGTTGAAGGCTTTTCAAAGAAAGGCAATCTTTTATTTTGTAAAAGGATTTTCTGATTTTGATGGGCTTTTAATGGACACGCCGTTGTTTTTAGACCTGTCAGTAATGGAAATAAGAAATTGACAAAACTGCCCATCTCTAGTTTGTGTAGTTGTGAAGTAGCCAGTATAGAAACGAATGATACCCAATTCAAAATAATTGGAAAGATTGGGTAGCTGGGTCTGTTAAACAGTCGGTGACGAGCTGTTGTTTGTTCTGAGGGGTCCTCGGCGGCACCATCATCCTTGATTTAGCCTTCTGTGTTGAAAGCTCTGGAGAGGAGATCATAATCATATTCGGTGTCTAATGAGAGCATGAATCACAGCGATCGTCAGAGTCTGGGCTATGAATTCATATTCTCTTCTGAATCGGTTTAATTGAGCAAATATAGAGATATCATCGAAGAGAGCGAGTAGTTATGAAACCCACTTATTAGGAAGAGGTGATAAACAGCTCAAATCTAAATTAAAGCACAGTATGTTTGGACTGATGTCAGATAACTTTATGCACTCTCCGATGTGTGTATTGACCCACTTGCAGCAGCAACCAGCCTCAAGCCAACAGCAATTTGAATTTGTATGACTTCTGTGGGTTTTATTATTATGCTGTCTGTCTGCTGTGAGTCCCCAGTGTTCCAGGCAGAGAATTAAAGGCGAGAAAAGACAGAAGAAGAGCCCTCGTTTTACAGACAACCTTGACCCAGATTTGTCTGGATCAAGTCTCTATGGATGACTCTCCCTTCACATTGTCGGCTTCTGCTTGCACACCCTTTGCTTTATGGCAATTGACTGCGTGAGTGTAACGTCCTCTCGGTGGGAACAGTCATAATGTGTGATCTCTAATTGTCGTATAAAATCGAAATGTCAATGTTTAGTGCTGCTTAGAAACCCACTAAGCATTTGTTCAATTAACTGTTGGATGACGCGACTACCAGCTTATTTGAAATGAAACCAGCAGTAAAACTGCCATTATTTGCTCCTTAGTTCTTGACGCAGCCGTTTCCTTTGTTCCCTTTTCTGCTTTGATTGATTTTTACAATGGTTTAATCCTTGGTTGCTACTTTTTATCTCTTAAACACATTTCAGTTCGCTCTTAGAAGACAAATTCTTGAACCAATCCATCCCACGGGATTTGAATGTGTAATTCAAAACATTGTTCTGTTTAAAGGAGAGAAAAACTAGTCGATTAGGTCTTTTCATAGACTTTTTTACAAAAGTTTTATTAATTGTCACGCTGATTTTCTATGAAGAAGACATAAATATAACAGATTGTTAAAGTCCCCCTGTAGTCAATCGTTTTATCCCTTAAAACTCACCAAAATGACACATTTAAATGTTTTTTTTCCTTCCTCCTCCTTTTTACTGAGGTAAACGCTGCACAATGGTATTGCTCTTTACAATGTCGGACACATCACTGTGATTAATATGATTAGCCTTTTGCTTAATTATTTTATCAAACAGCTAATAATGCGTTTCTAATGTTACATGAACCATGTTCCCGTTCGCATCTCAGAGTCGGACGGCTTCCTTCTAATAATCATCGGAAACGGTTTGAACAACTCTGAACGTCATTGGAGAAAGGTGTATATATAGTTCATCATAACATAGTAATATACATCATACACCCACATTGCTAAATCTACCTGATTTTTTTTTTTCATATCAACAGAAATATATACTGGGATAACCTGTCTTCTCTTGAGACTCTAATGCTAGTTTGCAGTTAATGATATGCGAAAGCCCGCCCACATGTTGACATGATTGGATACAAAGTTATTTGTGACGTCAGAAACACCAGCGATTTCAAATCAGTCTTTTTCACTGCAGTTTAAAGGAGAAATTACCGAGCAATGTTGTTGACTTATGAATTTGCACAAGGTTTGTCTTAAAGTATATTAAAAACACCACATACATTAAAGGTGCATTGCGCAACATTTCATGTTGAAAAAAAAAAGTTTAATAAATAAAAGGGATTCGGGCTCGAATTTGGGACTGGGTGTAGCGTCATGCGCGTTCACGCTCGCCTGGCTATGTCTGGCAGGTTTGTGTATTCACTGCACATTCTCCGTATCAACAAAGACAACTCGAGCGACAAAACTTTAGTCAACTTTCGACAAAATTAGAAGATGGATTCAAAGAGACCGGCTTGTAGTTCATTCCAATCCACAACGCAAATTCCACGTAAGACAAAGAAAATAAAACTACTGTCTATTGCCAGGCGTCGGAATAAGACGAGAGTCAACATCGGGAAGGCTTTCAACAAATGGAGAGATCTGCGGTCTGCTCTAGGCCTCAAACGGGTCCTATACAAAGCAATAACTTTTATTGTTCATGAATGTGTTTCTATAATAATACAATCATAAGTGGAGACAGTAAACACACAAAACAGTTCAAAATGGAGATAGATGGAAACAAAAACCGAAGTTTTCTACTATCCCTGTTTTCCCCTCACACATACGTGTGTAATTTACTTAAATGCCTTCAATTCATATATTTAAAATGACTTGCAGATTTATAACTTTATCACCTCTGAAGACATTATGACTGTAAAAAAAGATTTGTGCGGCTGGTGCTCCTTTGGTTATGAACAGCATGTGGTCCATGACCTCTGGTTGCAGTTTCGCTTGTCACCAGAGGGGGCGTAGTTCTGCAAAAACTCAGAGACTTGCGCAATGCACCTTTAAGAAATGGCGGGACTTTAGAAAAAAAAAATTATCCATACAATTCATTGACTTTCATTTCATGGAAAAATCATTTTCAAAAACATCTATTCCAAGTATTAATAAATGTATTAAGTGCTATTTTTTTTAATATTTTCTAATTTCATTTCTAATTTAATTTTGTCTTAAGATTTTCATGAATTCCGCTCCTAGACTCTCCTAGAGAGTTTTATGGCATATGTTGCTTTAGATTATCCCTACAGTCTTCACTTAAATTAAAGGACATCCACCTCTTTAAGCTCTTGAAGTGTGTCAATACCCTTCCTCCTGCAGACATCAATTCCTGCAAATTCCACATTTGCTCTTTTTTAACTATTCAAGAGGGGAAAGTTCCCCCTCATGCATAAACATTCGTCCTTCGTTACGTTTTTTTTTTTTTTTCTTCCTACTTTCCCCTTGGTAAAAGTCAAGCAGCCTGAAGCGTTTCTCTATTTTTACGTTTCTTCCGTCTCTTCATACAGACGCTCTTTGGTATGAGTATAATTTTGTCTGCTTTCTTGCACATCCTCTTCTTTCACCCGTTCTGTCGTCATCCCATCTAGTCGTGCACGTGACTGTTGACCCCTGTTACTGAGTTTTTCAACATCCGCTGCTCGGTGAAATATTTTTCATGGTCATTTTTTCCACAGCTTATCTCTCCTCTGCACTCCTTCCTGATGCCTTTTTATGAGAGCTTGAAAGGCAGATAAAGGATTCCAAAATCAAATTTACCGTGCCACCTGTCTGACATCACTTTAATTCTGTTTAACCTCATTCGCTTGAAATAGACTGAAGAGTCCTGCATGCTGGATGGTCACGAGGAGAGGGAAGTCATTGAATACAAGCTGGTTAAGGCCTTGCTTCTAACATCAGAGCATCTAATTCTAGATATACCCTTTTTTGAATACTCTACTACATCTGGAATAGGGAAAGATTTTTACATTGAAGTTTTTCACCATAGAAACAAGGCTGTGACATCCATCCTAATTAGTGGAGCTTGCAAACAAAACGTCACAGTTAATATTACTCGTACCTCAGAGTATTGCAATTAATTCATACTTGTGGTGATTGGATGACATGCAGGGATTTCTGTTGATAATGTAACGAAGTTCAGCAAATTTGCAGTTCTATACAGTTAAGAATGGGCAACTAGCATTTACTGGTCATTTTTATACTCGCCCAGTCGGGCCAGATCTCTGCTTGCCCTGATAACATTTGCACTGGCCCCAAAAATTAAATTGAATAAAATTAAATTGATTAATTAATTTAGAATTTTGGCCTGGTTTCACAGGAAAGGGTTTGACTAAGCCAGGATTAAGCCTTCGTTTAATTAGGATATTTAAGTAGCTTTTATAAACATGCCTTGGGGAAAATAAAAACATTATTGGTGTGTATCTTGAGACATATTTTAACATATGTTAGTGCTTTCTTTAAGTTGCTTTCAGTTAAAACAGAAACTCGAAACTCATTTAAAAAATAAATAAAGTTTAAGTTTTATAAGCTCAAATGGTCGTTAGGGTAAGGGTGTGATGCCCATTCGTGACTCTCCTATTCAAACTCGTTCATCAAAATGAATGAATCTTTTCCCGAGTCAACTTGTTCATTTCGTTCGTTGAATGAACCAAATGACACGAAAAAAGATTTGTTCATTTTGATAAACGAGTTCAAACAGGAGAGTCACAAACGTGCATCACAGAACAGAGCAAGGCGAGCATTTAAGCTTATAAAACTTAAACTGTGTTATTTTTTTTTTAAATGATCGATCGTTTCATTTCATAAGATCCTTATTCATCGTCTGGAATCGTTTAAAGCCCTTTGAACTGTTTGCAGTTTGCACTGAAACTGTCTTTTGGACTTTGAACCGTTTGGTTCCCATTGAAGTCCATTATATGGAGAAAAATCCGGGAATGTTTTCATCAAAAACCTTAATTTGTTTTCGACTGAAGAAAAAATGACATTGACATCTTGGATGACATGGGGGTGAGTAAATTATCAGCAAAAGTTTTTTTTTAAAAAAGTGAACTACTCCTTTAAGGCAATCACTGTTCGACATCATATCACCTGTTGAGAGCAATTTTCACATAATTATTCAGAAACCAAAGGTTTAATTCAGAGACTCTAAAGAGATCAATTTTTGGTTCCTTATACAGTGTTACTCGCTTTAGGATGTGCAATATTTCACCCACCGCATGATGAAATCCCTTTAATAACATTTAAGGGCTCTTTGATTTGGACCAGAAAATAATCACTCCGAACACCCTAGCAACCACGTTAGCAACGCACTAGAAACAAATCAAAACAACATCGTGGCAACCATTTTAGCATCATGACACGTTTTGCACAAACACCAGTCAATTTCTTTCAAATAAATGTGAAAATCCATTCATCCCTGATGGTAATGATGTATTTGTATACGCAGCAGTGAGTCACACCAGTGGAACAAGCATACACGCTTGAATAAGAAACACTCAAGAAAGTTATAGAGTGTGAATCAACACTAATTTTCTATCGAGGTGGGTAAATGTGCCTTTCACGTAATGTATTCGTCTCATAGGCAAGACAGTAACTGCTTTACGATTGCTGAGATGTTCAGCGTAAGCGTCATAACGGCGCGTTGAATAGGCCACATGCTGCGTGCTTTTCTCCCGTCATTTTCCGCTCCAGATAATTGATGTCCTCTAAATGGTATTTTACAATTGTTCACATTTTATTTCAGTTACCCATCTTGTACGGGCATATGTAGGGGTTACATAACAGGCATATTTATGCCTGGTGGATGCTTTTAAGAGGGATTGATGAGGCTATTTTTCTGGTCTCGCCAAAAAAAAAACTAACTAGGAGAAAGCAAGTCAGATAATAATGAGACCTTACTCGCCTCTCTCCTTCCTCCGAGAGCAGCTGCTCAGTTTGATCCATTTTTAGGACTCTCATCTCACCCCCAACGAAAACAAAAACGAACAAGATTATGGAAAATTGTTCTAGCTTTACATTAAGCCATATGTCAGAGAGTAAAGAATGGTATTAATGTTTTCTCTGTTTTATTATGACAAACGGCTGAGTCGCCACCGTGCCCCGAGTGCTTAAACTCTAGCTGGGTAATCGATTCAGAAGGCTTGGGCTGTTAGGAATATATGCGTGATGTGATTAGCCTAATTTCAGAGGTTTTTTGCTCTTGCTCTGTGCTAGAGCAGTCAAACCCGTTACATATAAGGCTCTGCTGTTTTATTGTCTGGAAAGTTAAACGTATTGCATCCTGTCAGATCAATATGGGGTACGGCAGCTTTATAGATCCCTGTAATGTATAGCATGCATATTGTGGCCTCCAGCCTACATGAATGAATTGTTAGGTTGTGAACAAGAGAGACTGAGAGAGTGTCATTGTGTGACTGGTCTGATGTCAAACATAAAGGCTAACTCCTGTAGCAGCCTGAGGATACATGAGCTTTGGTTCATTTGCTGGAGATCTTATTTCACTCCAGCGCTAGTTAATTATTCAGGCTAATGGTATTTTCTCTGAGCTCTGGCAGATAATTTGTTATGTATCCCTTACTGCTCATTATTAAGTGTCCTACTGCTGGGACATAGGCCTACATAAAGAGACAGCTGGGAAAGAGCTACCTTTTAGGACAGTGCCGTCTTTGGAGAGGTGTGCACACTATTTAGCTAATTTCTAATTTAAACAAAAAAATGAGTCAAGGACATTTTACATTTCATTCATGTTGCTGTTATCATGCCTATTTATTTATTTACATGTTTTGTGTGAAATGAAAGCGTGTTTGTGTACCACATACTGCAATATGTAGTATTGTAGTGAATCAATGAGTCATTCATTCAGTCGAACCTTTCAAAAATGCTGATTGCCTATATGATTGAGTCATTGAATCATTTACTCATTTGATTTTTCAAAAACACCGATTCATTTAGGAATGACACCAATGTTTAACTTTTAGTCATAAACATGGATTGTTTGTGTGTTATATCACGTGTGTGAAAGACTGCTGCTACAAACTGACATGAAACGGTAACAAAAATTTGCAAGCGATTTGCATATCAAAATTATTTACGTCATGCATGACATGCATTTCTGTCCGCCTCTGAGGAAAGTTTGCATACCTAAACAAAAGTGAAACACAAAATGTGATGTATCTGATGTAGACCAATGCTCAACATCTATTTTGGGTGATTTGTTTGGTAAAGACTCAAATTTACATATTGAATAGTAGACAAAAGTATTTAAATGAAACACAAACCCCATAAAAGTGAATGTTGTTATAAGAGACTGTACTTAATTTTATTGTACAAAATGGTAATGAAAGCTTAAACTTTGTGTTAAATAGGGATGATTATGACAATTTGATTTATGACCGGTGCATCTCTAGTGTTAAATACCATCTTGGGCCGTTTAAATTTCTATGAAGGAATCACCTATATCAGTGTTTCTCAACCCGTGGGTCGCTAGACCGTTTTGATTGGGTCACGCAGTTTGTAGTCAAAAAACGACCATTTAAAGGTTTAGTTCACCCAAAAATGAAAATTCTATCAGTATTTACTCACCCTCATGTTGTTCCAAACCTCTATGTGTTTATTTGTTCTGCTGAACACAAAGGAAGATATTTGGAAGAATGTTTTAATCAAACAGATCTCATTCCCCATTGACTAGTATGTATTTTTTCCTACTATGGTAGTCAATGGGGAATTAGATCTGTTTGATTAAAACATTCTTCCAAATATCTTCCTTTGTGTTCAGCAGAACAAATAAACATATAGAGGTTTGGAACAACACAAGGGTGAGTAAATATACTGACAGAATTTTCATTTTTGGGTGAACTAACCCTTTAATAGCCTTACATTATACTGTTTATTCATCACTGTTAGTGGTATTTTTACAATTTAGGTCTATGTGAAGTAAAGCAGAACAGTACTTTTTGTTTGAGAAATGCTTGGCTTAAATTCCCCAAAAAAATGGGTCGCAGCTTGATAATAATGGGAAAATGTGTGTCCCATGGCCAAACCAGTTGAGCACCACTGGTCTATATTCTGCCTCCATACATGTGAAATATCAAGAGAGGAGCAGCTATGTCTGTATTTGGAAATTTCATTGAGGAGCCTGTATGTTCTTTTTTGTTGTATGCCTTGCATCACCTTTTCCCTTCATTTTCCTAGATTTCTGTTACATGCTTTAATCATCTGTGTAATGAAAAACAAGTTGGTTTGGCACTGCTCAGGGCTCTACATTAACATTTGCTAGGAGCGCTCTTGGCCTTATGGGTACAGTCTACGTTTGACTGCAAAACTAATGTGTGACAAAACATAAGCACAATCAGGCACTGAAAAACTAAATATATGAAATTTGTAGTACTGCAACCCTTCTGAGGTAATACTTTACTTGAAGGGGTGTGCATAATACTGACATGACACCTTCATAATCATGACATGACATATGTTATGAATATGAAGAAAGTTTGTGACAACTGTCATTAAGTGTCATTCACTCAGTTATGACATTTTTAATGCAAATATGGCATTGTTTGAGATGTCTTTGGTATGACACCTTGACATAAACCAATACATCATAACCTGTCAGTGTCTTTGTCATGACAACTTGACATTACTAAGACAACACAACGTGTCATAAACATGACATAGCAGATTAATGATCAGACTTAAGAAACCACCTAGCTTTATTGGTTAACATTACATTAAACTATCAGGTGGTTGGTTTTGACATTGGCTGTCATGAAGCCATTATAACCTTTTAATGACAAATTCAGTTTGTCATTAATGCCAGCAACAATAACAATATTTTACAATATTTTTTACAATTTTATTTAACAATATTTCACAATATTACAGTTTATACTGTATTTTATCAAATAGCCTTGTAGAGCATAAGACGCTTCTTTCAAAAATATTTTAAAAAATCCTACCGACCCCAAACTTTGAACGGTGGAGTGTATGCTGTAATTTAAGTCCAGACACTGAAAAACATCCTTAAACGGTTGCAAACATGTGGGATTTCTCTCTTTTGTTGACATTGAGAAGCAGCCGATCACACTGTAATTTGAGTGATGGTGATAGTATTATAGGTTAACAAGTTGTCTACAGGTGTCAGATGTCACTGAATGCATTTTCAGATTAGCACACAGCAATTTCCTCGCACAAATACCTGCCCTGTAGAGCCCTGCAGCGTGTGTCACATGGAGAGGTCTATAGTGCCAGAGGCAGATCAGCGTTGTGTAAAAAATGATGACATTAGGAGCAACACTCCAGAGGTGTTTGCACGCTTTTCCTGCTAGTGCCGGATACCGGGCTGGTCAGAATTATTTGCCTCCCTTGGTAAATATGATCAAAGATGGCTGTTAAAAATAAATTTGCATTGTTAATCGTTTTGATGCTTTTTTTAATAGAAGCAAAAATCTAACTTTGAAGTAAAAGAATTGAAAGTGGGGAAAATCAAATTTTTTGCAACTTCCTTTTTCCAAGATACCAGCTCCGAGTCTTCTTTTATAATGCCTGATGAGTTTGGAGAACACCTGACAAGAGATCAGAGATCATTGCATTAAAAAAAATAGTAATTTATTATATATATATATTAACAAGAAACAATGGATATTTATTTATTTATTTGATCATATTTACCAAGGGGGCAAATAATTCTGACCAGCATTGTATTTGAGGCCTTTACCTCAGTTTTTGTTAAGAATTTGCAGCCACGGGCTTTAAAATATCCTCTTATTTTCAAAACGGTTGTTCATTAATTATACAAATGTGTCTATAAATTCCTTGCTATCAAATTGCATCACACACTGAAAAACATTAGCATAAAACCATTGCCCAAATTAAACTGTTAAGAGTACTTTAGCAGTACTCAGTTCTTCCTTGCCAGAGCTATTGTGGGTAATTTATTGACTTAATGACATAAATATCTTACACGGACTGTTTTGTTGAATTAGGTTTTAAAAATAAAGTGGAGAGTGTCGTCCTTTTAAAGCTGTGATTACAAGTCATTACTCAGCAGTCGTTTATCTTCATAATTGGCGTAGAGACGGAGTCCTGTGCAGAGCGGATCTGCTGTCGGGGGGTAGTAAACGCCGGTCAGGAGACGTGGCGTACTGGTGGCTTCCTTTTCCAGGCCGGAGTTAAGTTGTCAGGGTTTTAGATGGAACCGTGCCAGTGAAAATCAATAAAGACGGATCTAATCACTGGAGGAGAACATGGCCCCTCTGCAAAATAAGGCTATGAAATCAACTTGGCAACTGTCAGAAGTGGTGTGATTAATTATGTTTGAATAAACTCTAGTCGGAAATTAATTATTAATTCGGCGACATGGTAAATAAAAAGCAGGAAGATAAAACTGGATAAGCAAATCGTAATTGTCTTGAAATAATTATTTCATTATTTATAATTGCTTTAGCATCTTCTAAGTCTAGAACTTGCATTTGTAAAAATATAATTAATCCATATATACTGTGTGTGTGAAAAATACACAATATATATTCACATTTACATGTTTTTCAAAGTCTCTTATGCTCACCAAGGCTGCATTTAATAGTAAAGCAATCATATTGTGCAATATTGTTATTATATGTTTTTTACAACATAATTTCCTGTGATGGCAAAGCTGAATATTCCGCATCATTACTCCAGTGTTCAGTGTCACATGATCCTACACAAATTATTTAAATATGCCAATTTTCTGCTCAAGAAACTTTTTTTATTATTATCAATATTTCAATTCGTTGTGCTGCTCAATATTTTTGTGGAAACACTGATAAATTTGATCAAGATTCTTTGATGAATGGAAAATTCAAAAGAGCAGCATGTATTTGAAACAGAAATTGTTTATAACGTTAATTATCTTTACTATCGCTTTTGATTTAATTTATTGCATCCTTCCTAAATTAAAGTATTAATTTATTTATTTATTTTTTTTACATATCGACCCCAAACCTTTGAAACCGAAGGCTAAAAATAAATGCATGTATTTATGCCTCTGAATCAACAGAAATTCTGTTTTGATGGTTTGATGTGAGCACTTAACATAAAAAAAAATAATATTAAATAATTTTCCTTTAAATCCTTGCTTATCTGGCTTATGCTACTCCGAGCAATGTCTGAACTTTGTATTTTAAGCACTTCTTGCATCGTTTTTGCCTCTTCACGATGACTCGCTTGGCTTAATCCTCAGTTGTAAGTCGTTTTGGATAAAAGCGTCTGCTAAATGACTATGTATGTAAATGTTAATATTAAGTCATGCTGTATTTTTCACTCATATACGTGTTTTTTGTTTTTTTGGTTACACTTTGTTTGAAGGTGTCTGTTACAGTGTAATTATATATATTTAAGTACAGAGTAATATTAATTAACTACATGTACTTACTATAGGGTTAGGGTAGGATTAGGATTTGGTTGAGGGTTAGTTGCATGTAATTATGCATAATTTGCTGATTACTATATGTGCATGTAACGTATGTAACTAAGACACTGTAAAATCAAGTATTGCCTTGTTTTGTTTTACTCAATGCTGCCTCATGTTTTTCGGTTCAAGAAAAGTGGCCAATTTTGACTGGTTGAAAGTTTTCAGAGCACAAAATGTGTACACACAGCTCAAGATTGCTCAGTCACACAAATAAGCCTAATCTCTCCCTAATTCCTCTTCCTGCAGTGGGATCGGCAGAAACTGGCCATGGGCGTCAGGAGGAAGCAGCATTCTCGCAGAATACGGGACTCTGCATTTGGAGTTCATGCACCTCAGTGCACTCTCCGGGAGACCAGTTTTTGCAGAGAAGGTGAGCAGCAGTTCAGGATTCAGACACCTCTGCAGCGCATTAAACGCTATGCTGAACTAAGTGTAAACTTGTAGGGGTCATGAACTGTTAGAAGAACTGACCACAATGACCCAGATTGACCTCTGCTCATAACCGTTTTATTGATGCTCGTTTCGCTGCAATTCTCAGATCTGATTTCTCACCAAATGAATCCGCTGACCTGACTTGCGATATAGACACAGACAAATGACACTATTACAAGCTCTGAATGAGGCTGTACAAACTGTGAAAGTGACCTAGTCTGTAGATTTATGAGTCTGTCCCCTGGAAGACATCGGTTGCATCACAAAGGCTGTTTATGGCTTTCAGTGGCTTACTATGGTGGATGAGCTTAGCTATGACTTAATAATTGGATGTGGTGATATAAGCGATATGTGCTCTGGCATTGCAGGTAATGAACATCAGAAAGGTGCTGAATCGGCTGGACAAACCTCAAGGATTGTACCCGAATTACCTGAATCCTAACAGTGGACAGTGGGGCCAGCGTAAGTCCAAAAACGCACACACACATACTGAAGAACTTCAGAAGTATTAGCTGAAATGTGATACTGTAGGTCCAAGAAGTTGCCAGGTTTCCCAGAAATGTCTTGATTGAAAATGAGCGGCAATTGGAAGTGTTTCTCTTTGAGATAGAGTGCTGATTTGTACACTAGATACTCTCGTGGTGACACTCAAAGGCAGATTCAAGACAATATTTGTAGTGGACTGACAGAGACTGAACTTTGGGAGGTGATGTGACTCAGTTGCTGTACTCCACGGCTTGCCACATCAGTTTTTAAAGGTGACATATCATGAAAATCGGACTTTTTTTCCATGTTTAAGTGCTATGATTTGTTCCCCGACAACCCAGTAACTTTGTTTTGGTATGCCTTTCTCTGCAAGCATGTAGAAAAAATAAGCTGATCAGATTTCGCTCCCATTCTGATTTAGAAAGGTGATCTTATTACAATATTGCCGCCAAATGGGGGCTCGTCCGGGATCTGAACCCGGGACCTCTCGCAAAGTTTGACTGTACAGTGTGCTTTATCTTTTGGCCAACAAAAAGAGTTATTGTTGTTACAAATGGAACATGAGAAGAAAAAAGGGGGAAAACCCCATTAAAGACAGGTCATCACAAGGGGCATAATATGTCACCTTTAAGCCTTGTGGTTTAAAAACAAGTGATTTTAAACCGTTCAAGCACAATAAACAGTAAAGGCGAACAAATTTTTGTGTATGTGCGCTCTCCAAGCAAACACATCTGCAAAACGCACATAAAGCTGCTGCTCATAGAGCGCATGAGTACGGAACAAAGTACTTTTTTAGCACCTTATGGGCTTAAACGGTCAAAAACACACACTTTCAAAATGCCCTTGTGATAAACACAGTCGTTTATGTCATAAGTGAACGTAAACAGAAAGAAATTAATCGTATCAGTATATTAGATCAGTGCATCTTTGTTGTTATAAAGACTTACGGTATTAGTTGTTATTATAACTTTCATGAGAATAAGTGTGTTTAATTTACATTGAAAGTGTTTTTGAACGTTTGATTACTTTGTAGTAGCCTATTTCAATAGGCCTATCAAGTGCTTGCAGATTTCAGGTTGGTCTATTTCATTTGTATCTTTGTTCTATTGAATCCTTGAAATAAGTTTTTGGTTATATCACCCACCCTTAGATATCTAGCTGTCTCTTGCAGACAGAGTTTTGACTACATATAGCTGCACAATTCTGGATAAATTGAGAATCACAAAAAAAACAAAATTTTTCAACGATTCTGATCAGCCAACTAAACAAAATAACAATGTTAATTGCTGCAGTCTAATTAAAATGCTTAATCTTAATGCTTAATTATTTTTAAAAATCGGTTTCATATATATATATATATATATATATATATATATATATATATATACACACACACACATATATACATATACTGTATATATTTATTTTTTAGATTATTTGACTATTTTAGATTATGGAATTTTAGATAATTTAATGTATCATTTATATTTTTACATTTGTTTACATCATTCATCCAATTCCTGCTGTCAGCTTTTTGCCAGAATTTAGATTATCTGCATAAAGTCCATTCCAGATTGCAGGTTATTGTGGCCACAACTTCCTCTATAGACAAAAATGACCTGCAGTACACCACAGTTTGTGTTTGACATAGGTCGTGTAAATCTGGTGACAAAATCCCTGAGGGCAGAGCAGGATATTATTTCCTAGCTACTGAGTTTCTCAACTGGAACTCATGAATTTCTTTCAAAACTTCGAAACCATGAACCGCTCAAACTTTGGCAAAACCAGCGACAAGTTGTTCTTGTAGGAGCCTGGGAACTTTTAAACATGACTTTGCTTGCTTGCCAGCAGACCGATTTGCATTTTTGTTCTGGAACTGTCGATTTCAGGCTGTTTTTGACATTTTTGGGTGTAATCTGGATCAGACATTTCAATGCCGTTTGAGGCTGAGGCGGGCAACCCTGAAACTGTGGAGAAGTGGCTCGACTCTCTCACCACATCTCATCTTCATCGTGCTTTCAGGGTTAATTATGCAACACAGACATAAATATACACACTCTTCTCCTTGCGTTCATCTTCTAGATGACACGTCCATCAATAGTTTGGGCTGTTTTATGCTGGTCTCGAGGCGACCGGAACGACGGCTTCAGTGAGGCCTGCTCTGCGGAGTTAGGCAGATTTCGTGCCGTCCTCGCTCTGAGGGATTTATTGGCGGCTTAGTCTGGAGAGCAGTGCTGTCTCAACTTCATGGTCAGCGATGACGCAGGCGCTTGATGATGAAGAGCCGAAGGAGAACAAAGATACTGCAGTGTGTGTAGTCGGGATAACACGGGAGCACAAATTCTGACGGAGGAACGTCGCCACTGAGCGGGAAAAAAAGGGATAGGCTTCTGAGCTGTCAGAATGTAGCGATCCGAAACAACATTTCTTTTTTGTGCATCAGAACAAGTCCTTCTTTTTATTTCGCTTTGACAAAAGTCATTTGTTAGATGATCGTAAACAAAAATGATCTGAGATGGCAGCTGGCCGCAGGGAAGATGGGATGATAACGTACAGCTACGTTTTAAAAATAGCTGTCAGTCTTTTTATTTCACACAAGTAGCCCAGAACAGTCCTGAAGGGCTTTCCATATGGGTCAGTTGTTATGCTTGGGTTTGAGCAGCTAGTAGCTCCGGGGTTGACCGTAATGAAACAACATGAAACAACCATTCATATAGTCCACCATCCATCTTTTTTTTTTTTTTTTATTTATCAGGGCCAATGGACAAGAAAGAACTGTCCCAGAATTAGCTATAGAGCTAAATTTGATCTGCAGTCCCTGGGCAGGAAAGTACCAAATCGCATTACATACAATAAAATCACCTCACAAATGGGAAATATACGAAATATAATACACCACTTAAAGGGACAGTTCACTTTTAAAAAAAACTTTTGCTGATAATTTACTCACCCCCATGTCATCCAAGATGTCCATGTCATTCTTTCTTCAGTTGAAAAGAAATTAAGGTTTTTGATGAAAACATTCCAGCATTTTTCTCCATATAATGGACTTCAGTGGGAACTAGGGGTGCACGATATATCGGCCACCATATCGGTATCGTGCGATATTTGTTAATTTTTATGTTATCGTTATCGGCCCGATAATAAAATTTGGCTGATATATTAAAGCTGATAAATAATGAATTAATTCCTTCAACACTTGACACCTGAGACACTTAAGATGCACACTGTTCAACATGATTGCACTTAATTGCTTGAAATATGATTGGAATCGAAAAGGAAATATATAGTTAAGTGCAAAATGTGTCATATCAGCTACATGAAATTATAATGAGAACATTGCAATTGTGTTAGGGGACGGATTTTAATTGTGAGACTTTTGTTTTTGCAATCAGGCTTTCAAAAATTATATTAAAAATTGCATTTAGATTTATCGGCCGATATATCTGTTATCGGCTTTCAAATATAAAGAATTATCGGTTATCGGTATTGGCCAGAATGTTCATATCGGTGCATCCCTAGTGGGAACCAAACGGTTCAAGGTCCAAAAGACACTTTCGGTACAAACTGCAAACCGTTCAAAGGACTTTAAACGATTCCAGAGATTTAATAAATAAATAACAAAGTTTAAGTTTTATAAGCTCAAATGCTCGCTTTGCTCTGTTCTGTGACGCACATTTGTGACTCTCCTTTTCGAACTCGTTCATCAAAATGAACAAATCTTTTTCCAAGACATTTGGTTCATTCAACGAACGAAACGAACAAACTAAATTGTCTGTGTGCGTATGTGTGAAATTCATACAATGAAAGACGGTGCTATTCAGTGTTTTGAATCACATTGACATCCTTCCATTTGTTTTGAGTTCCACAGTAAAAGTCATTCCGGTTTGGAAGAAAATATTGGCAGAATTTTCATATTTTTGGTGAACTAAAAAAATTGTTTAGGCTAATTACAATCGTTCATTCACCCTCATGTCATACTTTGAAACACAAAATACATTTTGTGATTTTGTCGCGTCACATTTTGCTTTCAGTCAGGGTTGTGGTAGATCAAAACGTGTGTGTATTGTAGATGGTCTGTTTCAGGGCTGCTCTGTGTGCTCCAGTGCCATTCTCAGTGTCTATTGGGTAATAAGCTCAGCTGGTTTTCAGGTTTTGCTCAGGTAGCACGTCAAGAGCTGACATAAAAACCCCCGTTTCCAGCTGTCAAGCTTTTACCAACAGAAGACCTCACATCTCCTTTTCACAAGCAAACCCTCTTACCAACAGCGCAGGAGAGTTTGGAGTTTCTGAGATCTGTGTGTGAACTAATATTACAACTGAGGGGAAAAGCCATCTTCTGTGACTAAGAAGTTAAATCAGGTAGCGCAGAGCCGTTCAAAATCGGGCCCGCGGGCAAATCCAGTCTGCCACGAGTATCAATGACCTCCTGCTAAAATCTTTTAAAGACTTTCTTTTGAGAATTCAATACCTGCTTCTCTGTGCCTGCACTGCAAGAGAAGGAAACCGCTTCTCCCATTGAAATAAATGAAGCACTTCGAGAGACACGACTCTTATCTACATATATTTTTATGTAGAAATTAATACTTTTATTCTATGCATTAAATAAAATTATAAAACTATTTGTTCCTATTCTTGATTCTGATCAATATCAATCATGGTCAATAGCTGTGCTTTATTCATGATAAAACACGACTGCTTCACCCAATGGTTATATTTATCACTGCGCAACACTGCGGCTCCTATGTTGTTTTTAGTTGAGCTTTCATGCGTATTACACTTTGGAACGTTGTTGCTGTTCACGGTCAGGGATTATTTTATTTTTTTATTTTAATATATTTTTTTTTACATTAATATTTATATTGTGTGGTAACCATTTTATAAAAGCAATATGATATTCGAGGCAAGTGCTGTATCGTGAATAAGTAACGGCTGAAGGGATTAAACTGCTTCGAGTCGTGCCTAACAACGCCCTTCAGCCGTTACTTATTCACGATACAGCACAACCTCTCGTACTTTATTGCTTACATATAGCAATGATGCTGAAAATTCAGCTTTACCATCACAAAATGCCATACATTTTAAAATAAATTAAAGGAGTAGTTCACTTTTAAAAAAACTTTTGCTGATAATTTACTCACCCCCATGTCATCCAAGATGTCCATGTCATTCTTTCTTCAGTCGAAAAGAAATTAAGGTTTTTGATGAAAACATTCCAGGATTTTTCTCCATATAATGGACTTCAATGGGAACCAAACGGTTCAAGGTCCAAATGAGAGTTTCAGTGCAAACTGCAAACTGTTCAAAGGGCTTTAAACGATTTCAGACGATGAATAAGGGTCTTATCAAGCGAAAAGATCGCTCATTTAAAAAAAAAACAACAAAGTTTAAGTTTTATAAGCTCAAATGGTCGCCTTGCTCTTTTCTGTGATGTGCGTTCGTGACTCTCCTGTTCGAACTCGTTTGTCAAAATGAATGAATCTTTTTTCGTGTCATTTGGTTCATTCAACTAACGAAATGAACGAGTTAACTCGGAAAAAGATTCGTTTTGATGAACGAGTTCGAACAGGAGAGTCACGATTCACAAACGTGTATCACAGAACAGAGCAAGGCAAGCATTTGAGAAACCTTAATTTCTTTTTGACTGAAGAAAGAAAGACATGGACATCTTGGATGACATAGGGGTGAGTAAATTATCAACAAAAGTTTGATTTTTTTTTGTTGTTTTTTAAGTGAACTACTCCTTTAAAAGTCATTTTAATTGTAATAATATTTCCAAAATTATGTTTTTTGCTGTTTTTTTTTCAGCCTTGGTGAACATAAGAGACTTCTTTCAGAAACAAAAAAAATCTTACTGACCCCAAACTTTCCAAATCAGTCATTAGCAAAAGTGGACACAAATGATTTAAATGAAATTTTAGTACCTTTTCAATTTCTAATTGTCCCCACCCATTTTGAATTATAAGCCCAGATCTTTAACTAATAAGATTCTGTATATAAGCATTAATTTATTCTGCAGTGTATGCTTTTCTATCAAGCGAAATACTAGGTAAGTCAGGTCTGTGTGCATAAGGAGGAAATAAATGTGTGTGTGTCCAGGTGGCAGGGTGAGTGAGGCAGTCTGTTCAGTGCTGTCCAGTCCACTGTGTGTGAGAGATGAGAGTCTGTGGTTCGAGGAGCAGCACTGTTGTGTGATTGTCTGATTGATGATCAAGCTCATGAATATTTATACCTCATTAAGCACTTGTTTGTGTGATAGATACGTCAAGAGAAATGGAGACACAGCACAGACTGACGTAAAAAAACAAAAAAAACACTGCTGAGGAATGCACATGAAGGGAAAAACAAGCATTTTGCTTTAGTTTGAAGTCTTATTTCAAAAGGGGGTTTTATGGCACTTGCACTCAGCTGAATTTCTGAATTAGGCTTGTGATAATCTTCCTCAGGGATATTCAAATTATGCAGCTTATGGGCCAAAATGTGCACCAGGGGCCAGTGAATAAGAATGACCCGCTAATAGCCGATACTTATGGTTTTAAAATGTGCAATAACCAACAATTACAGCTACATGTGCTGCATCAGCCTCATATTTATATCCATTTTAATTTACATCAGAAGTGTTGGTCAGACCCTTTTCATTTTCCAAAAATAATGTAGATATATTTCAGTTAGCCTATTATATATTCATTTTATTCAAATGAATAAATAATTCTAAAGATTATGCAATTCCATGAATGTATGCTAATGTCCCATCTTCAAATGTTTTAAACCTTCACAAATCAATACTTAATATTCAAGAAAATTTGACTATAATTCATCTGTAAAATCAGTAATAGCCCTATCTCCTGCTAATTGGATGCATCAGTCCGTTTTGCTTGAATGGTATGTTTTTATAAAAAAATTTGGCTACTAAATGGAATTCACACATTTGCGTATGCTGTAAATGGTCTGTCACTTTGGGCCACTCAGTGATGACAGTATTTGCATAGTGATGCATTGCTTCATAATAATTAAAAAGAAAACGTGACTTGAAATGAATCAAGAAACTTTTGTGTGAATGAATCCGATTATCAATTACAGTGTTCTAGGTGGTCGCTAGGCTTTTCTACATGGTTTATAGGGTATTCTAAGTTGTTGCTAGGCTTTTCTAAATGGTTGCTAAGGTTTTCTAAGTGGTTGCTTGGCTTTTCTAAATGGTTGCTAGGGTGTTCTAAGTGGTTGCTAGGCTTTTCTAGATGGTTATTAGGGTGTTCTAAGTGGTTGCTAGGCTTTTCTAAATGGTTGCTAAGGTTTTCTAAGTGGTTGCTTGGCTTTTCTAAATGGTTGCTAGGGTGTTGTGGTTGCTAGGCTTTTCTAAATGGTTATTAGGGCGTTCTAAGTGTTTGCTAGGCTTTTCTAAATGGTTGCTAGGGTGTTCTAAGTGGTTGCTAGGCTTTTCTAAATGGTTATTAGGGTGTTCTAAGTGTTTGTTAGGCTTAAAGGTAGTAAAAACACAATGAGCAGCAAAATAAGTTAATAGTTTTGCTAAACACTGCAGAAAACGAGAATAAAGCAAATACAAAAAATATTTTATATCTGTGATACACGACAATATTTTCTGTCGTGTCTGAAAAAGTCTGAAAAAACATCAGATTTTACCTTATATATATATATATATATATATATATATATATACTGTAAACAAAGTACTGCTGCTCAGATGTATAACTATTCCAAATATAAAAAAGTCTGAAAAAACATCAGATTTTACCTTATATATATATATATATATATATATATATATATATATATATATATATATATATATATACTGTAAACAAAGTACTGCTGCTCAGATGTATAACTATTCCAAATATCATAAGTATAATTATATATTATATATAATTATAATTATATAATACCTTTTAGAATTATTTTTTTTTGTCTCATTAGAAAAATATGAATTTAATTTTCCATATGAAGATCATTTGTTGTTTGTAACCTTTTATTCATTCTGGTTTGTTGATTATGGTGTGTATATGCATGTTTTTGTCATGGGATTAAACATGCATTGTGAATGTGAAGTACTCCAGGTTCTCTTTATCTTGATATTTAATTCCAGACATGGTTTATCATACAAACTTACTGAGACAAGAGGGCTTCTCTTGCTCTCTCGTACTGTGTGAAAGTTTCTGTGTGTGCGCATATTCATGTCTAATAATTTTGTGCAATTCTATTTAATGCAGTCCCCCAGCAGACTATAGATGAATGTAGGAAGGGATTTTTCACACACTCTCTTGCATTTTCGCTGTATTGCAGATCACGTCTCAGTTGGAGGCTTGGGGGACAGTTTCTACGAGTACCTGCTGAAGGCCTGGCTCATGTCAGACAAAAGTGACGAGGAGGGAAAGAAGCTCTACTACGATGCCCTGCAGGTAAAGTCCATTTTTTTTACAGAGAGAAAAAGACCAATGTTACATTTATACGGCTGATTTATTAATTAAATGGCCAGAGCGCTACTGACTAGACATCCATGTTTCTTGGAGGATGCCTTCAAGGGATTTGTGTCAGCAAAATAGTGAGGAAACAAAATTGTTAGATTTTTACTTAAATTAGTGAACAATTGGTTTTAGTTGATGCCAGGGTTGAACTAAAAAAAATCAAAGTTATTTGTTCCGATACAAGTATGCAATAAAACATAATTACATAATTTTTTTTAGCTAATTATGCCTGTTTATTTCCCGAAATGTTGAATACGAGCCCAAAACAATTGACACTATCTCTGATTTTCACCAGAACTATCAGCTGAAATTTCACACTTTATTATTTTTGATTTATTTAAAATAAATAAATCTTCTGGATGCATGAAGGTTTGGTCTATTTTAAATGGGTAGTGCATTTTATTAAATGAAATGTTCTTCCACTGTGTTCCATAAAATGAAAGGTAATTTATAACATATAATAAAGATATTTCAAATAATTTAATATTTTTTGTAATTTATTAATTACAATTTATTAAATAATTTAATATTTTTTTTAATATTGTTTATATGAAATTCATACTCAAAAAGGTAAACGTATTATTTAAAACTGCAAGACTTTAATTTTATTTATACTGTATGTCCTTAAATTCAATTCTGCATTCGCTTGTTCAATTCCAATTCAATTCTCAAGTCTCTTTTTTTTATTTATTTTTTTTTTTTTCGTAGAGCGATCCAGATACACTCCAATAAAACAAAAACTAAAAACTAAAATAAAACTGAATTTCTATTCTTAAGGCTCAGTTGTCATTAACAAATTAAATTGAATATCTAGTCGGACAAAAGTTTATTTAGTGCTAGTTCTGTATTGTCGAACTTTTCCCCTCAAGTTTCCATGTCGTATTTCCAGGAAAGAATCTGCATTGCTAAGTGTTGTGCGTGCATGTGTGTGTGTGTGTGTGTGTAAGCTGCCACCAGCGTTCTGCTGAAGCTGTCCGTGAGAGCTTTGGAAAGCTGGTGCAGACTGATTGTTACAGACCACAAACTCAATCCTCACTTTCATTAGAGAGAGAACCATCTCAACCTGCCTAAGATAATGTTGTCCCTCTGGCCGTCTGTCTGGGTGCTTCCCTGGGGTGGCTCAAACACACACATACACACTTTGGACTCCAGGCCAATCATCCAAGAAGATAAAAGTGCATTATTTCGGTCACCTTCAGAGAGGGCTTATAAAATTGCCATTGTGTCCACCATTTTACCCAGGCATTCATTACCACTATATAAAGCTCTTTACCCGGTCTTTAACTCTCTCTATACAGCCTGATTTCTGCTAATTTATCTCACTAACCATGGATAGGGCACTCAATCATCTCTTTTCATCCACACCTCTCAGCTGTAGCATTCAGTTATTTGCACCATTGGGAAAAATAAGCACATTACGGCAATGACTGTTGATGTATCGCAGTAGATCGAGTTCCTGTTGTTCAAGCAATAAAAATGCTGAAGTCTTCTAAGCTACGAACTAGTGTCATTGGAATATGGTTGTAATCGAAATTATTCAACTCCAATTGCAAATCAGGTTTATTGGCAAAATGTACAGACTTTCAGCTCATTACAATGAACAAATCAAACAAAGTACTGAACAAATTGAAAAATCTCAACACTACAAATTTTGAAAAAGTGGTTTCCCCAAATTCAACTAAAATGCAATTTTTAAAGGGATACTCCACTTTTTTTTTTGAAATAGGCTCATTTTACAACTCCCCCAGTGTTAAACAGTTGAGTTTTACCGTTTTCAAATCCATTCAGCGATTTTCTGATATTTTGAAGAATATCAGTGACCAGACAGTTTCTGGTCTTATTGACTTCTATAGTAGGAAAAAATAAATACTATAGTAGTGAGACCAGAAACTGTCTGGTTACTGGTATTCTTCTAAATATCAGAAAATCGGCTGAATGGATTCGAAAACGGTAAAACTCAACTGTTTAACTCTGAGGGAGTTGTAAAATGAGCCTATTTCCAAAAAAAGTGGAGTATCCCTTTAATGTTTTCTGCAGGATAATAAACTGCCATTCAACTTGAACACTTGAATCCAGCATTCTCATGCTGTAGAAAATATGTTTGAGTCATTACTCACCTTACTCTTTAATTCACTTAGACAAAAAAAAAAAAACATTACATGAACAGCTACAATAATTATTCAACATCAACATACTAAAAAAAGGTAAGCTAGTACTATTACTAACTTTCAGTTTCTCCACAATACTGATGCCATATTTATGATGAAATAATATTCCGAAAGGTGTGATGTAAGAAAAAGAGAGAGTCAGATGCTTTACTTATTTCTTTATGTGCCTTTGGTACCATGATGATGAAGTCTCCAGTTTTCCATTCAAATGCATCAGTCCTTTTCCAGACGGATAAGAATCTCATTTCCCATGTGTGTGACGTTTCTTTAAATACACATCGCTGGCACACAGCTGTGACCCTGATTTCTGCTATGATCTTCCTTACGCTGGGCCTTGAACTGTTCTTAGAGCGCTTTTGAGAGAAATCACACCGAGGCCTTGAATGCCCTTGTTTGCTTTTGTTTTGTTTGCCTAATACAAAAGAGGACAAAGTTCAGTTTAACCCACAGAGGGAAGAAATTGGCATTGGAAACAACTTAAAGTGACACCTACTTTTCATTTTCTGTTCTGTATTCAGGCGATTGAAAAGAATTTGATCCGGAAGTCAAGCGGAGGGTTGACGTATATCGCAGAATGGAAAGGCGGACTCCTGGAGCATAAGATGGGTCACCTGACCTGCTTCGCCGGTGGTATGATTGCTTTAGGCGCAGACGGAGCCCCCGATGATAAGACGGGGCACCAGATGGAGCTCGCGGCTGAGATTGCCCGCACGTGTCATGAGTCTTACGCCCGAACAAGTGAGTGACACAACTGCTTTGAGAATGCTGAAAGAACACATATTAAACCTTTCCAGCAAAAAACACCCCAAAAGATCCTTGATTATACAGACATGTTGATTTGAAAATTATGATTGCAAAAAAAGAATTCCAATTCTCGTTATTGTATTGTGAATGAATTGCTGTAGTTAGGTATTTGTGTTATATAATATATAATTATTATTATATATTCAAATTACTGTATAACAGTAAATAAATCAAAAGTACTCAACGGTAAAATGGAAATTACGGTAATGAGCTTTTCCCAATTCACGGAAGTGACCTCGACATCCGAGTTTCCAGTTGCACAAGCCATCAGGCAAGTGTTGTATAAATAAACTCCCGATGTATTGTGAATATTTTTGTTATATAATATTTTTGTATTTTTGTTATATAATCTTTATTATTATTATTATGTATTCAAAATACTGTATAACAGTAAATAAATCAAAAGTACTCAACGGTAAAATGGAAATTACGGTAATGAGCTTTTCCCAAATCACGGAAATGACCTCGACATCCGAGTTAGCGGTTGCACAAGCCATCAGGCAAGTGTTATTTAAATAAACTCCCAATGTATTGTGAATATATTGTTGTAGTAAGGTATTTTTGTTAGGTAATCTTTTTTATTATTATGATTATTATTTATTCAAATTACTGTATAACAGTAAATAAATCAAAAGTACTCAATGGTAAAATGGAAATTACGGTAATGAGCTTTTCTCAAATCACGTAAGTGACCTAGACGTCCGAGTTAGCGGTTGCACAAGCCATCAGGCATGTGTTATTTAAATAAACTCCTGATGTATTGTGAATATATTGTTGCAGTTTTTGTTGTAGTAAGGTATTTTTGTTATATAATCTTATTATTATTATCATTATTTATTCAAATTACTGTATAACAGTAAATAAATCAAAAGTACTTAACGGTAAAATGGAAATTATGGTAATGAGCTTTTTCCAAATCACGGAAGTGACCTCAACGTCCTAGTTAGCGGTTGCACAAGCCATCAGGCAAGTGTTTTTTAACTAAACTCCCGATGTACTTACAAACTTTCCAATGCCTCTTTTTATGAGTACAGAACCTATTTGTACTACTGTAGAAGTTTTGTACCATTCCGGGCATTATTAGTGGGGTAATTTATGAGATTCAAGCTTGGATTTATTAGCCATTCGGCTAATATCTCCATATAAGCTCAAACTTTAAAAATGCTTGACCAAAGGAAATAAAAGGCTTCTGGGTGGGTGTTTGGCTCGAGGTCATGGTGCAAAAAACCCTAGGTTGAATTTACTCCGAACCATCCCTTTAAGTAAATATTTAAATTATACGTTTATGCACATGCATATGAACATAAACATACACAGTCACGGTCTTCACCTACGTGTTCGTAATGCGTAGGTATTTTTATCTGACGCAGATTAACAAAGGTCCAGATTATGCCACAGCCCCTAATCCACATCCTGATAGTGTTTCTCTTCATCTCAGGAACAGTGTAATCCCATAATCCCTTGTCTACATGGACGTTTTGAGCGATGAATTTGTCGGCATGCATGTTTCAGGTATGAAGCTGGGTCCCGAGGCGTTCCGTTTCGACGGCGGCGTGGAGGCCATCGCCACACGGCAAAACGAGAAGTACTTCATCCTGAGGCCGGAGGTCATCGAAACGTACATGTACATGTGGAGGTTCACCCACGACCCCAAGTACAGACAGTGGGGCTGGGAGGCGGTACAGGTGAGAATTCTGTCATGTGGATTTGACACATCACTTCTTATGTAACGTCACCAGTACGTGACTGGTTAAACTGGGATGAAGGCCAGACTGTGAGTCACAGTGAGGCTTTATCACTGCCCTCAGACGCTCCCTGCGCTCCTGCACTTAGAGACAATGGAGACCGCCAGGATCTCACAGCCTTGTAATTGTATTCTAATGACTTCAGATTGCCATTGTGATTTGTCTGTCCCTTTAGGCGATACATCACATCTCTTTCCTCCCTCGCTCTCTCCCTCTGCCATCTATTCTCCTCTCAGTAAAAATGTGTCGGCTCAACTCTTATGGAATGAGAGTCTTGATTCTTTCTTCCCTTTAAAAACTGCTTTGTAAAATCGTAATTATCTTATAACGTTCTTTTACACAATCTTTACACCGCCAATAATTTGATTGTTATTACGGCACTTTTCACAGATTAAAAAAAAATAATTTTGATTAAATTCAATGGTTTTAAACTTTATTCACAAATTTAAAAACATGCACGTTTTATGGGGACTAACCATAAACATGATGATTTGTGAAGTCTTTACTGTCACATTTGATCAATTCAACACCTAAATCCTGAGTATTAAACTTTCCCACATAAATTGTTCCACACAGTTTTTTTTTCTGTTGTAAATCATGTGGCTTCTTGAGGTAAACTATGCTACACTATTACTTTTCTGAGTGATTGGAACTACTATTTATGCCTGACTGTCAATAAAACAGGCTGAATCTCCCATAGACTTACACTGAGCAGCTCCAGATATATATCTAGAGACCAGCATATTATAAAGCGGGGTGAGTTTGAGGGTTCAGGGTCAGAGCTAAACTCTACAGAAAAGTGGCCAGAATTGCCAAGCCCTGTCATATAGACTTTGGAGTGTGGGTCTTTTGAATGGAGACAGTAAAACCCTTTGCATCGGTGTACTGTCTCTGAAAATCAAAGGAGCATGCAGTTGCTTGGAATTACATTGATAGTGACAGGTGCATTTATATCTCTATATCTCAGGCTCTGGAGAAGTACTGCAGGTTGGAAGGGGGTTACAGCGGAGTAAGAGACGTCTACGCCAGCACACCTAACCATGATGACGTGCAGCAGAGCTTCTACTTGGCTGAAACACTCAAGTGAGTACAGCTTGCTTAAAGGGTAATTCCACCGGTGGAGACATGAATATGTATTTAAAATGGGTCATATACGTATGTAGTAGAATAGTATCATGAATTTCTAATTTGGGTCCTTAAAAGGCAGAAAATGACTTTTTAGTGCTTGTGGATTATAGACAACAATCTCCATAGTGCATCGCAATGCTCAGCTCCGCTGGCCACTATTTGGTTTTCCCTATGAAAAAAGGTTGTATTTGTCTTTTTTTGAGGAATGTATAATATGTTTGTAAACACATATTTGTATATTAGAGCACTGAAGTTGAGTCGTTGAAATCAGAACAGCCAGCCAATTAGTTTTCAGTAACCTTTTTCCACTTTGTTGTGCAGTTAAAGGGTTAGTTCACCCAAAAATGAAAATTCTGTCAGTATTTACTCACCCTCATGTTGTTCCAACCCCGTAAGACCTTTGTTCATATTCGGAACACAAATTAAGATATTTAAGATATTAAGATCACTCGTGCATACTAGTCCATAGGCTTCTTGAGGGAATGACTCTTGCTGGCATCGAAAAGTCATTAAAGACATCGTTAAAATAGTCTAAGTGACTACAGGGGCTCAATCTTAAGTTTATCAAACGACGAGAACACTTTTGTGCGCAAAAAACAACAAAAATAACGACTTTATTTCAACTATTCGTTTATTTCTCTCTCTGCCTCGAGTCAGGTTACTAGTTTAATAGCGTAGAGCTACGTCACACGCATCACACACATGACCAGCGTCGGCCAATCGTGAGCCTACGTGTGACGTAGCTCTACGCTATCACACTACGTTAACTGACTACAGGCCCATAGAGAAGGAAGTGAATAGTTGAAATAAAGTCGTTAGTTTTGTTTGTTTTTCGCACAAAAAGTATTCTCGTCGTTTGATAAAGTTAAAATTGAGCCCCTGTAGTCACTTGGACTATTTTAACGATGTTTTTAATGACTTTTCGATGCCAGCAAGTGTCATTCCCTCAAGAAGCCTATGGACTAGTATGCAGAAGCGATCTTAATATCTTAAATATCTTAATTTGTGTTCCGAAGATGAACGAAGGTCTTACGGGGTTGAAACAACATGAGGGTGAGTAAAAACTGACAGAATTTTCATTTTTGGGTGAACTAACCCTTTAATATCAAATGTTCTGCGAGTTATCCATATAGGGCAATAGCCTAAGACTAACTTGTGTTTCTGCAATGATTGACTAAAGGAAAGATGTTCACTCAAAATGAAGCCATTTTTCTGTCAGAGCGAGAATTATCACTGTCAAGGTGAAGTGACTGAGACGCAAGACTGTGACAGCTGGAACTCATTCACAGGGTTCCTTATCGCACAACATTCATCTTTAAAGACACTGACAAATGAAAGGAATGAATAAAGAACAAGTATTTTACTCCATCAGGGCCCAGAATGAAGAGCTGATGAGGTCCCAATGCACTTCTGTATCCTGTTTTTTTTTTTTTTTGAGCAGCTTTTCCCAGTTCTCTTCCAGTTTGATTGCGGTTTAAGAGGAAATCGCTGTTCGAGTCTCACCCTGCCGCTGAAGACAGTGGCTCTCCATTTCTCCTGCCTTTAATACACTGGAGGAGTGCTTGCCCTTTGGGCAGGAGGAGCACAATTCACACAATTGAACTCAGAAAAGACTTAGCAATTCTTTGAACGAGAGTGAGCGCATCCAGAAACCCCTGCTTTCAGCTTTTCCTTCTCTCTTATTCTGGTTGTTTCTCGTTCTGTTGCTTTTGGCTGTGCTTGCCTCTTTTGCACAGTTAGTGCGTATTAAGTAATGAATCTTCTTCAGAGCCAGACTGTCTGGCGGGCGGAGGGATCAGAGTTTCCTGTTCATAGAAATGCTCTCAATGTGTTTGTGGGCATGACTGTGCTCTTTAACATGCTCACTTCAGGCCACTTCATCTGCTCCGCTTCACATGCTGAACCACTAAAGGGAGAGTTCACGCTAAAAAATGAAAATTCGTTCATTTACTCATCCTCAAACCTTTATGATTTAAGGATTCACACCAAGAACGATACAGCGATAGCTATATTGGCGTCCAAACCAACGCACAATAACATTCATTTGCTATAGTCACATCATCTGCCGCTTTAAATGCTCATATTCATTAAAGCAGGATGGATCAATGATTTTATCATTTATCAGCTGGAAAGAAGATCGCTGTAAAAAGTAATTTCAACTATTACATTCCTACCATTGTTATTGTTATATTTGTGGTGTGTATTTCCCTATTCTCAAAGAATATGCAAATTTCCATTTAGCTTTATGATTTGGGTTGCTCAGTGTTTTTATTTTTTCTGCTTTTGGGGTGGTTAGATTCAGTATTTTGAGGTTTTACTTAAAAGCACTATAGTAAAACCAGGAGACGCCTGCGCTCAACTAAAGTGTGCACGAAACGGAAGTTTTAGTTTGACAAGGCGAATGGCGTGGCTTGAATTTGTACCTCAGGAATTGATTGGATGGTTGTGGTTTGCTATTGCTGTGATGTCATGTGACATGTTGTCCCACTCTCACACCAGTAAATACTTCATCAGAGAAGAGAAGAGATGTCACTGCAAGAGGGGAAGTTATTTTGATTAAAGATTATGAGGGCACATAAAAATGATGTGCACAGGTGAATCACAGTATAACAAATACTTCCATTTTGAAGAATTTATGGAAGCTTGTTTCCGCCACTGAATGAAAAATAATAATAATTGTGACTTTTTATCTCACAATTGCGAGATATGAAGTCAGAATTGTGAGAAATAAAGTTACAATTGCAAGATATAAAGTCGCAATTTTGAGAAATAGTAACAATTCTGAGGAAAAAAAAGAATCTCAATTTATCTCAATTCTGACTTTTTTTCTCGCAATTCTGAGAAATAAAGTCGCAATTGTGAGAAAAGAAAGACTTTTTTTCTCACAATTGCGAGTTTACATCTCGCAATTCTGACTTTATAACACATAATTTAGAGTTTATATCTCGAAATTTTGACATCTTTTCTCAGAATTGTGAAATATATACTCGCAATTGCGAGAAAGACTAACTTTTTTCCCCTCAGAATAGTTTAAATCTCACAATTCTGACTTTAAAACACGCAATTGCGATTTTATATCACGTAGTTCTGACTTAACAACACGCAATTTCGACTATCTCGCAATTCTGACTATATCTCACAATTCTGACTTTATAGTACGCAATTCTGACTTTATACCACGCAATTCTGACTATATCTCACAATTCTGACTTTATATCTCACAATTGACTTTACAACACGCAATTGCGACTTTATATTATCAATTCTTATCAATTCTCGCAATTCTAACTTTATAACACGCAATTGTGAGTATATCTCACAATTCTGACTTTATAACACACAATTGCGACTTTATATCATGCAATTCTGACTTTATATCTCATAATTCTGACTTTACAACATGCAATTGTGACTTTATATCACGCTATTCTGACTGTACAACATGCAATTATGACTTTATATCTCGCAATTCTGACTTTATATCTCACAAATCTGACTTTAAAACACGCAATTGCGACTTTATAGCTTGCAATTCTGACTTTATCACGCAATTCTGACTTTATATCTCGCAATTCTGAGAAATAAAATCAGAATTGTAAGATAAGTCGCAATTACCTTTTTTTTATTTTTAATTCTGTGGCGAAAGCGTCCATTGTTGCCACCTCTGTCATTAAATAAGTCCTCTTAGTCTCATTTATATTGACTGTAACCTTCCAATTTTTTTCTAGCCAGTAGCAGGGCAATGAAACTGAAGGTCTGAAGATCATGCTGGCTGCAAAAGGAGGTCAGGTTCAGTTTAAACTGCCAGGCGTGGTTCATCCAGTGGACATGTGTGATTTAGCTTTAACTGTGGAGCCCTGAGGTCAACAGCTTATATTTTCAGAGGGGCAGTTGAGAAGAGAGCCTTTCATCGTCTAATCTCCAGCCAATGCGCGTTCAGAGAGGGAACCGAGAGGGAGGAAGGGTTAGAAACCGTATTATCAAGGTCACAACTTCATCAGGAAACAGCATCGTAGTCTCCAACTAAAGTTTATAGACTGTAATTTAACAAGTGTCATCCAGCCCTCCAAATAAACCTGTGAATTTATTATTTTTTTCCCATGGCTGCCGGTTTTGAATTATGACCTTCATTTGTGAAACAATGTCCTTTAGCCATGATTCTCAGCCAAAGGAAGTAAAATGTTCAGACATTTTGTAGTTTATAATCTCCATCCCGTATTACAGTGCTGCTGTCTTGGCAGTGTTTTACTTTAATTCATCAGCACTTAGTTGGGAGGTGTTCATGTTTTGTTTACGAAGGGAACATTCAGATTTTAAGAGGTAGATTTATTTATGCAGGTTGACTTTAATGGAGAAAATTAGTGATGTTTTCATTTTTACTATTGGCTATTCCCACCCACCTTGTGCAATAGGCATGAATTATTTCTCTGTTTGTTGATCAGAAGATGTGCTATTACTTTTTTGCATGGTCAGAAATAAAGTATTTATGAGTTTATGGCATTACATTAGATTTCCATCTTGTCACAAATTTTACATAATACTGAAAAAAAGAAAAACAGAAAATTGTGTCTTTATATATATATATATATAGTAGGGCTGTCAAACGATTAATCGCATCCAAAATAAAAGTTTGTGTTTACATAATATATGTGGGTCCACTGTGTATAATTATTTTGTATATATATAAATACTCACATATGCATGTATATTTAAGAAAAAAATATTATTTATATATAAAATATTTATTTTTATATATAATATAAATTATATATAAATCTATATACAGTATATACATGAAAATATTTCTTAAATATATACAAGCATGTGTGTGTATTTATATATATAAAATAATTATACACAGTGGACCCACATATATTATGTAAACACAAACTTTTATTTTGGATGCGATTAATCGCGATTAATCGTTTGACAGCCCTAATATATATACATACAGTATATAGAGAGAGAGAATATTTTGTGGCAGTTATACAAATACATCATTTCCCTCTCATAACCTTGATGTTTATGCTTCTAAATCATGTATATAATATTTTTTACCAAACAGCACAAATCTCTCACTTTCAATCTTATTGTGAATTACTATATCAACAACATAAAGTGCCGTTTAAATGATCGTCTTTCTGTTTTGTTTTTTGTTTGTTTGTTTTTTTCAGGTATTTGTATTTGCTGTTCTCAGACGATGACCATTTGCCCTTCGATCAGTGGGTGTTCAACACGGAGGCTCATCCTCTTCCCGTCATTAAGAAACCAAGCCCAGAGTTAGCCAACCATCTCAAGTAATCTTCATCCCACCCCAAAGAACCAATGAAACGTAACTTCCTGGACCTTCTTTATCAGTGGACAATAGTTATGGGTGTAAAAGACTGGAGAGAACTTCAGAACGGTGAGAACTGTGGCTGGAGAGAACTTCAAAACTTCTGCTGGAGTTTCATGTGTTTCTCCACAGCCCTCTCTCCTCTGCTGTCTTTTTCTTTGGGATTCTGCATGCTGCCCCTGTCCTCTCTCTCTCTCTCTCTCTCTCTTTCTTCTCTCTCTCTCTCTCTCTCTCTCTCTCTCTCTCTCTCTCTCTCTCTCTCTCTCTCTCTCTCTCTCTCTGACACTCTGGACATGTCTCTGAGCCTCAGAGACCAAGAAGGACCATATTTCCTCTGTGAGGAGACCAGACCAGACCATTTTCCATTGTATTTGCCCTCTCACACACTTTATAAAGCCATAGGTAACTCGGTGTATCAACATCCTTTTTGTTTTGTTTGGTTTTTTTTGGCATAATCTGTGTTTACAGAAGTGAAGATATGACATATCCACCAAACTTCGCTGTCTCTTGCTGTCCGTTTCTTTCGGGTGATGTTCGGTATTTTGACGCTTTATACTACAGCAAGGTAGGGAAAGCAAGTCAACTAGTGCCTTTTAGTCTTACTGATCGATTTAGTCATGTTTTAATAGCAACGCTCTATTTATTTTCCCTCCGACCAAGAGCTTCAGCCTTCTTAAGCTTGTGATGGACGGTCGTTTATCATTCATTCCTCTACATTCGTGAGCTTAGTTTGTTGCATAAAATGTGTTCAAAATGTGTTTTAATTGTTTACTTAATCAACGGAGGCAGAGACTTTTTTATCCTAGACATGTAAAATAGAGTACTTTGTGTTAATTTATTAATCAGGACGTAGGGTTTTTGTCTTTTTTGTGAATTGTGAAGGGCAGAAAACTATGGAGCCCCTGATGGGACATGGTGATGGAAAGATATGTCAATTCCTTTGCGTTCTCTTCGCAAAATGATTGCTTTTGCTTGCAAAATATTACGTTTCCCCGAGAAACTTTGAACATTTAAATATAGTTTTTCCTCCTATCCCATAATGAAAGTTTTGCAAATGAACAGTTTCTTGGTGGAACGAAAGATTTTGTAAGCAAAACACGTTTTTTTTTATTTCTTTCGAATGCAAAAATTTTGCAAGAGATCTGAAGATTTTAAATAGAAATTTAATCCCATCTCTCTTTTTTTTTTTGTTTTACCATCACCATGTTACTTTTGGGGCTCTAAACCGTGATGAAGCTGCTTATATCCATTGGGAAAGTGTTTTATTAGGACATGGGCAGCGTCGGTCAAAAAGGGGAGTGAATATTTGTTTGAATGTACCACCAAATGTGAATTGAACATACTTTGGCCTAGTTGTTGTGATTTTTATCATTTTATCTGTTTGCGTCTTTTGATTTAACATGAAAGCACAACGTTGTGAATCAGTATGTTCGGGTTCTCCATGTAGAAAACAATAGGAATATTACTGTACAATGTGACGGCACGAGTGAAAATTTTCGACGGTGAATGATGCAAAGCAGTCCATGGCACTGGAGACAACACACACATACACCGGCATACACATTGGCTTGATTATACATCACTACATCTATTACACATTACACAGCCACATTACGACCCAATTCCCATCATTTTTCGGGGGGAAAAACTTGAGATTTGAATTGCAGGAGGTGCTTGACATGTTTGTTCCTAGTGTCTTTAGGCAGTGTTTCCAAAAATAAGAAAAAAAACCTGACCCACTCTGCTTAACTAGTATGGTGTGGTGCTTTATCCAATGTATTATACTGGCGGATCTACATGGGAAAAAAATACCTCCCAGATGTTCCCCTCTTGAGGCCAGTGACTGCAACTCTTGACATGGTGTTTCTCTGCTATATGTGCGCTGGTGAGTTATATATACGAAAGCAACGTCATCTCGAGGGAGGCCCGTCATAAAACACTGTGACACTGTAGATAAGACATCGCGTTCACTGTATTCATGATGCCGCGAATCTAAACGACGTTTAGCACTGCCGCGGCTTAGCGCGGACTAGCGCTTTGTGCTGTCTCTTTAGTGAAGCTGTGACTGAGAATCCAGAGAATCTTAGGTGACAGTCTGGAACAGGAATAGGAGATGTGCTTTTCAGATAAAAAATTTGTCGTTTAAATATTGTGTTGATCTTGCATAGAAAATGCCTTTTTTTTCGTTTGTGATTCTTGTCGTTTGTTATTTCTTCATGAGACAACCTCAGAAATGTAACTGTACTATATTGCTGATAATCATTCCATTGCACATAATCTGATTGGTTTTTGTTATGTTTTTCTTTAATATATATGCAATTAATTTTGTGGGGAATTGTTTGGTTTTATTTCTTATTCGTTAATTTTTTTTTTTTTTTTAAATGTACATATTTCATTCTGGCAAACTGCCAGCCATCATTTATATAAATCTTACGATCTTATCATGTAATAAATTATATGAAAGCAAAGGTTTTTGATAAACTATATTTGTTACACTTCAATTGTGAATAAAACAATCTTTTAATATGATGTTGAGTTGTTGTTTTTAAGGGGGATTTCTTGATTTTGAAGAAAAACTCGGGGGTGGATCTGACTCATACAAGGCTGAGACTGCAAGAGAATCAACAACTCATTTTATTTTTTCATTTTTAATTGCCGACCATAAAGATGCATCCAACAGGTCAGATGGTTAGCGTACTCAAAATGTTGAATTAAAATGACTCACTCTGAATTCCATCCATAAATTATCTGTCTGTCTAACTGATAGATCTAGTATATCTGAAAGATCTGTCTATTGTACCTACGTGTCCGTCTCTCCATCCATTCCATCTATTGAAGTCAACAGCACTGTAAAAAAATAAAAATTAAGTAACCTGGTTGCCTTAAAATTTTAAGTTGATTGAACTGGAAAAAGTGAGTTAATACATTGAAGGAGATTAATTTAATCATCAGAAACTCAAAATAATAAGTTATCTGAACTAAATAAATTATTTAAGTTGATTTGACAAAAGAAAAAATGTTGTGATAACAAATCTTGAAAATATTTTTTTACAGTGCAGTGGCTGGTGAGCAAAAAACTTTGTCAAGCCCCTGTCTCCAATACAAACATGCTGATTTTGCTGGATTTTTTTGCTTTTTCTCTCCCTATTTGCATTTTAGAAAGTTTTTTTCCACCTGCAACAGTCCGAGGATGTATATAAAGACGTTGTAATGGATTCATAAATAAACCATGATAGCCAAAAAGGTATAAATATAGACTATGAATGAATAAAACAACTGGACAACCACTTGAAGAGAGAAAATGTGTTTTATCAAGTTAAAACCAACGATATGAGACAGTTGAAGTGGAATTTGAGGAAAGGAAACGCCATACCCACTGGATAAAGTAAAACTGATAGGGAAATAGAGATTTGCTGTTCACCCATTTGAGGAAATGATGTCACAATGCATGATAAAGCTGTTCAGACATCCGTTTGAAGGCTGACACAAAAAGCTAATTTGCCATGGTTCCCTCAGAAAATCCTAATTAGTTTTCAGAATATCTTAGATGAGTAAAACTTTAATGACTATTTTGCATATGTCGCATATACCTTTATGTTTACCAATCAAGTCTCTTCAATTATGATTAACCGCAGGCCTTGTTTTCCTGTCATGCGCAGGGTTTAAGCTTTTGTTTTTTGTTGACATCCCATTACAATGTTCATGTTACACAAATTGGACAATGAATCAAATAAATTACAAAAGCAATGTGTAATCGCAAGCTGCTCCACAAACTAATAGCGTAATAAGTACATTATGTTCATTAGTATTTCTCATTAATCACATAATTACTTGCATGGTAACATGAACACTAATGTTAAGTATAATTGTATATTGGTTTTCCATTTGTTTTTTTCTCTTTCTCTGTCATTGTGCAAAAACAACTCACTCTTCACACGGCCAAGTCCAATGATAATGGCAGTTCATCTGAGCAGTGCGAGGCCTGAGGTATACGGGAGATCATGGCATAGATCAGGGGCGCAGCTGTGTGCCAGCGCCCAGTGTTTACAGGAGCACAGCAAACACAGGAAATGACAATCTAGTCTATCTTTCATTACGTCTCTCTCGCCTGGGGAGGAATCTGAATGGAAGGCATTGTTCTCTAGTGTGACACGGCAAAGGACAAATGATACAGCACTACAGGCGCTTTCTCCCTTCGCCTATACAGTGTTCGAATTATATGTCAAAGCCCTTACTGGGGACACCCAACACCCTAAACCCCCCGACACTGCAATATTGATGGACAAAGACATTATCCCAGAGAATTCAATGTAATAAACTTAGCTCTCTTCTTTCCCTTTCCCCTTGTCCAGATCTGAAAAAATTATTTTAGTTGTAATATAATATTTATGCCGTCGTTATGTCTGAATACATTATTGTTATTCATTATTAATGTTATTATCTGGATAGGTTAATTAAAACTGTGCCCAGACAATCATTTTTCATTTATGCACTTTAAAACAATTTATCATGCATGTGGTTTCATAACTGCACAGTAGGCCCATTCAATTTGTCTGATAACTCTGTTTATTACACGGCTTACTTGATTCTGATTGGTCCATCGTACCATCCAGCACTATTTCCTAAATAACAACCGCTCAAAACTGATAGCACAGGCTCATCCATATCCCATATCCCTTAAATATTCGTCTAGTTTGGACTTGCCGGCCGCGCTAGCAACTACTCTCTCCAGGGTAGCTTTGCATTTAAAGACCTAATAAAATATTTAGACTCGATATTTCAATCAATATTTTGTGTCTAATTATTTACTTAGTGGCAAGTAGCTTCGAGGTCCTCATCACCCTGTCGGGGTTTATTCTGAGATAACAACCACCTGAATGTACATTAACCCTTAGGCCGTGTGTCCACCAAAGTGTTTTTTCCACACGCCCGGTGTGTGTTTTCAATTGTTTTCAATGGGAGCGCCACGTTTTTTAAACTCTATAAGCGTAATGAAGCACTGAGTGGTTTTTTTTCATGCTGAAGCAAAGGCGCCGAGAGTTGAAAAATGTTAAACTTTGGATAAAACGCAGCGCTCATCACTGTCACTTTTTACCCACCATGTGAGTGACAGGATGTCCCACCCTCGTGCCAGTAAATACTTCAGAGATGTCTTGAAGTTATTTTGATTAAAGATTACGAGGGAACATGACATAAAAAAGCGCAATGCATGGATGATTTTTTTATAATAAATACTGAAATATTCCATAAAAAAATAAGATTCCTTCATTTTGATTTCATGGTGACTTTAAAAGCTTCCATAGGCTCTGAATCTGAGATGGCCAGAACAGTGTGTGCTCTTAAATCTTTTCCTCTCTGTGGTATGGTAATGTAATGTTTCTCTTGTCGATCCCCATTTCTTTTGTGTTGTTAGTTTTCTTTATTAGTTTGGCCCTCTTTTGGCGTTCTCCAGGGGGTTTTGTTCTCGCATCACCTTTTGGGAGAATGTATTTCTGTTACATTTGTTTCCTCCAACTGAAGTGTGTTTCTCCCTGTGAGTTTGATCAAACGCCCTGGTTATTATCATACCAAATTCATCTTCAAAATAGATGTTAGCTTCTCAATGAGGAATTTGTGTGTGGGCATATGGGATTGTAGACATGTGAATATCTCTGACTGTGTTTTGCGGGCGGTGAGTAACCCGCGTGTCATCGCACATTAAGTATGCACACTCTCCAGGGACTAAATGATGCAGGAGGTGAAGATGAAATGGGAAGATGAGAGGCTTGTCAGAGCGGCTGTGCTGGTAAACGGTTGTCAGCAGGAACACTGCTTCGGGAACCGATGCTCCTGCTGTCTGGCCTGCTGCGTGACACTCCGGACTTTGTTCATGAATGTTCTCGCTGCAAGAAAAAACATCAATCCGCTTCTGATGTGAACCTCCCAGACAGATCCTAGTTTCTGAAACCCCATTAAATCATCTTGCTCGTTTCATCCAGGTCAGAATGAGTCAAAATCTGATCAAGGAAAATTAAACAAAATTGAATAAGTCTTTGATAATTTGAACTTTTAAACAGTTGAGATGATGGTGATCAAACTACTTTTTTTTTTTTAAATCATCCGTCAAGATATGCCTAAATGGCTACATCAGCATGAGAGTCAAATTGGACTCAGTTAACAGTTCATCTATTGCCAAAATTATGAAAAATATCAGTCAGGAATATTTTTTTTAAAAAAAATATTTCAATCAGGAATGTCAGAATGTGAAGACAATTCTGTCAAAACCAACACAAGTTGAATGATGTTTTTTATACAGCAAAGTTTTTCATTTTTTATGTTTAGCATGCACTCAGTTTCCTGATTCCGATTCAATTTCAGTAAGTGAGAAACAAAGTTATTCATATGAGTAGGCTAACTATACACAGAATACGCTGATTTCACGCAGCCGCCATTTTGAAATCGAAAGAGGCGGTGGGAAGAACCCCAGAAGCACAGAAAGACAACAATGCTTATGGACAACCAACCTGAAGCTGCTGCCGCAATTTTACACTATTGGAAGTTAGAAATATAGTATAAGAAATATAGTGTCTGTATATAGTTTGTTTCTCCTCGTTTTTTTTACGTTTTTTACGTGATTTATGGTGACTTTATTTCCATTAGACCTGTGTCTACTACATTGACGCTGATGCATTAAAGTGGAGGGGCTCCCCTGTTTCAAGATGGCGGCACCTCGCGATCATTCATTTAACTATTTAAAAAAGACAGGAATAAAGCACCAATGCAAACTTTTTATTAGTCAAATTCATTAAAAATGTAAACTCAAGTATAGAATATAAGTAGTCAAAGACAAAAATACTGTTGTTAGTGAGAGGACACAAGACTGCTGCAGGTTATGACCTGGCAGTCAGCGCTAGCAGCTAGGTGCATTGTGGGTAATTTTTTATTGAGCGTTGGTTTATGTGTTATTGCAGTAAGAACTTAAAGTTTTTGTGATGGTAAAGATATGTGTGTTAATGTTCAAGTTAGGTCAGATGTTCTTAGTTCATTTACTGCTGTAAAAATGTGTCTCTCACCGTCATGGAGAGAGATGTGTAAAGCAATAGGGGCTTGCCTGTCTACTTTTCTCACTTCCGATTATCCGTTGATTTCTTAAACCAGTCCACCTTTTGATAACACTCTGGGTCGTGCGGTGTATGGGACGAGAGTGTTCTGATCTCATGTTGGGAAGTAGTTTAGTTAAAATGTTATTAGCGTATTTTAGCTCTGGTTAGATACACTAGACCTCACCTTGGGGTTCTAACATAGACAGTAAAAGAGAGTCGCGTGGGTATGACGCAATCGTTAGCCTACTTTCACTAAAACTGTTTCTACGGGGCCATAACATAAGCTACAATGTAATGGAGCTATTTATACATTGTCGAGTTTCTTTAGAAATAAATAAAGGACAAATGGGGTCTTCAAACGCCTCAGATGTAAAGTTATTCGCTGTCAAAGTGACGCCAAAATGAACGGGAGTCAATGGGAATGCTAACGCAAGTGAAGTTCTGCCACAAGATGTCAGCTCCCACGAGGCTTCAACTTCCGCTCGATGGATTACCCCCTTGGGTTCTACATGCGTCAAAACCGCCGCCATCTTGGAACAGGGGTCTTGTTATAGGAAGTAAGTAACTAGGTAACGCTGCTATCTCTGGCTTTACTTCGAATTCATTGATGGTGGCGGACTTTTGTGCAGCGTATGATGATGTTCTCTGAACTAGGAAGAATGTTTTTTAAAAAAATATTTTTTTTTCTTTCTGGAATCAATTATAAATACATGTCTGACCGTTGGAACAAAAAAAAAAAAGAAAAATCGCATTCGTGATGATTTATGGTGATTTTATCTCCGTTAGACCTGTCTACTACATTGATGCTGATGGGCTCCCCTGTTTCAAGATGGCGGCTCTATTGACGCATTCGTTCCAATGAACTGCCGTAGCCAAGGTGAGGTCTAGTGTATATGTCTATGGAATTCGGTGAAATCAACAGAATCCTGATGGAATCCATCATGCAGGCCACGATTTGTTTCTCTCCCTCTTCTCGGAAAGCGTTGAAGTTGCAATGTGCCACAAAAACGGAAAAGAAGAAGAAGAAGAAAGCGTTGACGCAATGGATTCAAATATCCGGTAGGCTACTTTTAGTGTTTTCTAGAAAAAAAATGCGTGCCGTGCAGTCGCTGGAGCTCCTCTTCTGATAAACACTAGCTACTGTGTGTGGACGTTATTTTTTGACACACATTGATGTTTTGATATTTTAAAGGATGTGGCCGAGTGTGTTGTGCTTGTTTTTATTTCTAATATTTCAGCTGACAGTTTTTGACAGATTTGATATGGGGTGGCTAACTTAATCATTAAACGTGTTAAAGACGTTCAGAATGCTTATTTCGTGGCTTGAATTAATGATGTTACTCAGAGACTGATTTGGTTTGTTGGTTTGGTTAACCCACTGACATTAGAACATTAGGTGTACTTTCTAAAAGAGACTGGACTAATCAGTGCTTCACATGGGCACATAACCAATCTATGGGAGGCAGAATTCTTGCTGGTTGGTAGGGGATGAAATACTTATTTCACTCGATCAAATGCTAATCATTTTACATAATGAACCTTTATATAATGTGTTTTTCTGGATTATATTCTGTCTCTATACATTTAAATAAACCTACCATAAATTATAGACCCTTATTTTCTTTGTAAGTGGGTGAACTTACAAAATCAGCAGGGGATCAAATAATTATTTCCCCCATTGTTGGCCCAAAAACCTTTCCTTTTTTCTCCCCATACTCCTTTTGTCGAGCTTTTTTCCTCCACTTGCTGTGTTGGAAATAAACCTGAAGCTTGAGAGCCCATAAAGAGTGGCTTGAAGTGATGGAAACACACGGGAAGCCACACAAGCTGTGGACATTTAATTCTCATCCAGCTCGCTGCCCCTCATATATGGTTACATGACTGTGACCTAACACAAGGACATCTCGTGTTATGCTTTAGGACACGCTTCTAATTTTAATGCAAAACCATATAATCAGACCCCCTGCCTAAGGCCAAGCTGCCATCTCAAATCAAAGTCAGCTTTCATTTCATGAAAAAATTCCATCTAGCCAACAATAATAACAGGAAACACCTCCAAAAAGATGTGATTTATTTCTGTACTCTCATAATAGGTTAAAATTGCTAGTCTCAAAGCTCTGGGCTGTCAGAGAGCTCCAGCATTGTCAGTAAAATTGATAAGAGGTGAGAGCATGTGATGAACTCTAGGGTTCATTGTGAATAAGAATTCATTTGTTCCCTCCGAACCGCCTGTTGGACACAAACCTCAGCCCTCTGATTGGTTGACTCCTTCTTTAGTTTGAATTAACCTTTAGCGAGTGATCTGTCCCCATCGCTGTTCTTCACAATGGCGGTTAATGTCATCGTCTTTGAGACGGCTCCGCTTGCAGAATAATGAACATGAAGTGTGGACTTTCTAAATCATGCATGCGTGCAATGTCACATCAGGGTCGCCCAGTGACCTTTCTGAAGAGTACAAAGCATCTTATTGAAAACCACCCTATTTTTACCTAATCAAGTTGATGAGTTTAATTTTTTATGCAGCCTTTCGACAGGTCACAAGCAGGAATGCCCTCATCTGTCTAGAACGATTCAGGACCTCTTTTCTATATATAGTAGTTCAACAGATCAAAAGCTCACCGTTCGGATCATATTACGTTTTTTTGAGTCTCGGATTGGATAATTTTTTTTTTTTTAATTATTGTGACTACTTGCCTAACCAATAAAGTTCAAACATTACTAAAGACTTATTAACATTATTTTTGAGAATGTTGAGGTAAAGTGGTTTTGAACCTTGCAGCTTAGTTCTGTGGCTAAGATTAGGTAACATTTGGGTTTAAAGGCCTTATTTTTCCAAGTGCATTTGGTAGGCTAATTACAAGTATTGCAGAAATTACACACATTTGTTCTTTTGGTTAGGTTCCTTCTTACAGTATAGTGATGTCGTCGACATAATAGATCATCTGTTGTACTGTGTGGGTTTGGTTCGCTTTCTATCTTTATGTCTGAGAGCATTCTGTCTTTTACAGTGTGAAAGCTGACTGAAGAACTCTGACCTTAAAATGGCGGCCATCGGGATGCCAAGCTTCCTGTCCGACTGTAATTACCGTGCCAACATCACCTAGTAAGCCGCCCTTATTGGGTCTTTGTGCCAGTGCCAATTATAAAGACAAATTACTGCTTGTCTGTGCGGTAATGGTACATAATCACAGACCTCCAATGACCAGCTAATATCACTTTGCTTTTTAAAGCTTTAGTCGGAAACAGTTGTGAACGTAGAGCGACATTTTTTCTAGCTTTAAATCAAATGGAACTAAATTAAGGTTTGGAAAATTTAGAATAAATTACTAAATGGTCTTGAAGGGCATTCATTCGTTTGATTCAAAAATATACTGGCTAGAATAATGCTGCTAACATTATCGTCACAGGTCACACCACCGTTATCTGCCTCTCACTCTTAGAAAAAAGGGTTCTATACATGTAGCATAGGGTTCTTTACTCAACTGCAAAGGACCTTTTATGCAAAAAAAAATGATGATAATGACAAGAAAGAACCCTTTTGACACAAAGGTTATTTATAGGTTATTATTCATTCATAGATTACATTATTCTGCAACATTTTGCAGTTGTAATTAAATTATTGTTTATTAAACTGTTGTAGTAACTTAAAATCCCATTTTAATCATGCTGATTTTTGAAGGATAAAAACTGAAATGACACTCTTCCTGAATAGATGATATTGATTAATTACATTTTTTAACCCCCATATCTTGAGTTTTGTGATCAATCATGCATTGCATTTTAGGGGTTCCAAATACGTAGTGCTTTAGAACCTTTTAAGGTTCTATATAGAACCTTTTTCTTCTAAGAGTGTGGTTGTTACTCTGTGTGTGTGTTTGTCATTCATGATGAACTGCAAAGTTCTTGATACATAAAAGAAAATGAGATGAAATTATAAAGAACGGCTGAGCTTGACAATGCCTCTATATTTACACAGACACTCATGCATGCTGTGCCAAAGCAATTTGTTTTCCATTTTAGGCTGATTAAATCATGTAATGTGAATTAAGGGAAATTAAGGGGAATAACACTGAAAATACGCCAAAACCTCCCTCTAATCTCAGGGTCAGCAGGATTTGATGCTCGTTAAACTGAGTGCTCAGACTTTTGTGTAAAAACTGGGACGAGTGATCATAATTGGAGGATTTGGGGGTGACCCAACATCTGCTTATTAATAGGTAGTCAGTTAATTGTTTAGTTTAGGTGGTTAAGGGATGTAGAATATGGTCATGCAAAATGAAGCATTAATATGTGCGGTTACACTTTATTTCGAGTCACTTTAGACGTTCTACTAACTACGTGTCAACTAACTCTCTTTAGAGTGTTAGTATATTATAGTAGACTGTCAGTAGACTGTTAGGTGTTAGGCTTTGGGTTAGGAGAAAACGTTTACTTGTAGTCGCCAAGTTACTTTATAGTCTGTTGGGGGACCAACAAAATAAAGTGTTAGCAGATATTAAGCTGACTGTCTACTAATACTCTAATGACAGTTAGTTAACATGTAGTTGAAAAGTTACTTCTAGTTAGTAGAATGTCTAAAGTGGACTATCGAAATAAAGTGTTACCATATGTGCTTTATATGTAGTAATAAACAACCAATATCCTAGTGATATGTATGCTAATAAGCAACTAGTTAATAGTAAGAATTGGACCCTAACTAAAACCCATTTTATTAAAAGGCTGAGATGATATCCTTTAAAAAGGTTCTAATAGGTATTTATATGAACTCTTTAGGTACAAATATGTACCTTTTGTTTTAAAGGGGAACTGCCGCAGTGACAACTTTTGTACCTTTTTTCTTTTTTAAAGTCGGCATGAAACAAGTTGAGATTGTCATTTTTTCCTTGTTGTGTCAAATCGAGTGAAACGGCTTCTGAAATTAGAAAAATTTGTAGGGCGGGGCTTGATTTCGTCCTTTGGGAATTGATTGGATCGTTGCAGGTTGGGCATTGCAAACAAAATGGAGGCAGATTTGAATGCCGGATTGCATCCAGTCTGAGAGGCGGTGCACCGATAGCCGCAACCTCATTGGCTCCGGCCGCAGAGTGGAAGGGTAATGTATTTGTTTAAAGATTATAAGGGTACATGAATTTAAAAAAATATGAATGAAGTGCACAGATAAATCATTTATAATAAACGCTACAATATTACATAAAAAAGAAGATTTGTCAAATTTGATTTCATGCCGACTTTAAGAGTGTATGAAATCTCATTTATACGTTTTCATATGGTCTGCTTATTCCTGGTAGTCAGGAAGGCTTCTAATCAACTGAGCAATATATTTTTGGTCAAAAGGATTCATTCTCTCATAATCTAGTTCCCATGAGACCCCTGTGTTTTATATATTTATACAATTTTTACCATGAAGCTGAAAACACTTTGAGATAAAGAAGGTTAATGAAGTTTGCTTTTGGTTTATACAGTAGTCTATTTAGGCTATATGTGTTAAAAGATTTTTTTTGAAGGCTACATTATATCCAGGTCTCTCTATAGTCTATACCAATGCTGTAGGTCATGTCTAGTTCTATCACAGACAGAAATACATTTAGGTTTGTGGGGCCGTTAGACACTTCTGCTTTAAAAACTGTCACAACAGCATCATTTGAACTAATTTAATCTAGGTCTGCTTTAAGCAAGTTGTGCACCCCCACGGCGTCAACAGTTAGCCGAAATGGGAAATGTGTTAAGTCATTTTATACTAGAAATCATTTAGCATTATTGTTAATAAAGCTAAAGGCTGTCAGTGAAAAATGTGAAAGTGACACTTCTCGCTCTGTCCCTCTCGGGAAGGATAGATGCGTGATTGTAACCGAGTTGTTTTCACAATAGCTAGTTGACTGAAAAGTGATTTTGTCATAGCTGACAAACTACATTTTCACTTCCAGATGACGAAACAAGGCGAGTGGCAGAGGATCATAGTTAATCGAAAACAATGTTCAGTTAACTGTTAAAACATAATTGCACTCTAAAAAATGATGGGTTGCTTTAACCCACGTTTGGGTTAAATATGGACAAACCCAACCATTGGGTTTAAAATTGAATTAAAAAATGTAAATCATCAATTTGGTTTGGCCATATTTGATCCAAACATGCATAATAAAACCCAGCAATTTTTTTAGAGTGACCGGTATGTTTAAGATGGTAATTACACTTCCCTAAGCCCTTTTGTTAAAGTTTTGTTGCAATGGGAAACTTGAATCTTCTATATTCAAGTGCGGTTGCTTCAAATCACACCCCAAAGCAATGCATAATGCATTATTAAAACAGGCCGGATTATGTCTACACCTAAATAATATTTAAGTTGATGGCCATCTATTTGACCATATCTGCATTCATATCTGATTCATGTAATTAGTCCCACTTGAATCATAAGCATATTCATCAAAGCTCATTCATTCCTGAGATCTTCTGAAAACCATCAGATAGCTGAAGCGTGGGCTCAAAGAGCGTGACAGCTCGCTTCCTTTTTGGAAATCGAAATGGGAATGTGTAGCGAGGTTTAAGCTCACTTTAGTGAAGGACGTTCCTTTGAGAATTATCTTCGGTTTGAAATGAGAGATGCTAATTTTTGTATGGATTTAAGAAAGGACTGGAGATGTGGATCAAACTGAAGAAAGGAAATAGATCTAGTGAGTAGGCCTAACGTTATTTGGTCATTCGTTCTTATTTGTCACCTGCTCTTCTGGTTGCAGTAAATACAAGTTACTTGAATGGTAAAAGTATATTTAGAAAAATAGAATCTAGCCGAGTGGGATATTGCGAATGTTAATAACTAAACAAAAAATGTGCCTGAACCTGTGATATAATCTGGTTGAATTGCTCTAATAGCATTTTGCATTACTGCTGATCTTTAAGAGAGAATTAAACAAAGGTTGCTCTCGTTAGATATTCAGTGTGGAAATCAAGACAGGAGCAAATAACTGAATCCAAGGGCTTCGGAGAAAGAAAAACATTACTTTTGCCGCACTCCATAACCCTCTGTCACGAATGGATGAAGTTCACACTCTCAGCACAAACTTTTGATTACTTTCTGTAAGGTGTTTAAAACTTTAATCAGTTCTGGAAAATAAGGAACTGACTACAGTGTTGATAAAATGTAGCTGAAATTCACCGAGGTGATTGTGGTTTATTTTGCCATCGGTCTTTATTTTACCAGAAGTTTGAATGGAAAGTTTGGTTGCTGGGATTTTACATGGATTTTAGCTGGTCTTAAACAGGATTAAGCTCGTTTTTTTGGTCCGCTACAAGCAACAGAATTGAATTGGAATTTGAATCATGGGAAGAGTAAATGCAGGAATTGCAATTCAAAGAAATATGTCATTCACACCAAAGTTTTGCACATAATTTATTTTCACTGTTTACGCTTAGGCTATTTTATTTATTCTCTGCTACATAGATTTCTTTTTTTCTAAACTTAATTAAGTAAATTAGAGCTTTCTAAATGATAAATGTGTATTATTTTACCCTCATATTTTATTTTATTTTATATACACATTTCTACAGGTGGAATTTCAAATGTGCATTACTAATATCATAAAATATTTAGCCTGTATGTTTGTATGATAGGTATAGGGTGGAAATATATTATGAAAATTCCAAAATACTGACTATTTCAACAGTTGACTATCTTTTGATTTTCATTGTATTTTAATACCCTGCATATTATGGTCATGTTGTGTTGTTTCACATGTACGTTTTAAAAAAAAAGTTACTTAAATGTCCTTAATAGACTAAGGCCTAATCCCTGTCTGTTAAACCAGGCCAAAATATATGTATTTTAATTTAAATAATTATATTTTTCTTCATAAATATGTTCATTATAATAGACACTTGGCTTCCACTGATTGCAAACCAAACTTAATTCAACTTAATTTGTGGTGTGGGCTAATTTCGGCATACCGAAAATATAAGTTTCATTTGAACCATTTAAAGAAACAACAACAAATATGCTTATATCATCTTATAATCATAACATAATAGTATGTGTTACTCAACTAAAGAAAAAGGAAAGCAACAGTATAAAGAAATTGAACTCAATGTAGGACAAGGTCACGGTGATCGGCAACTGTTTAAAATTCTGCTTCTCGCTGTTTTGTCTCTTTCTCCTTGCGTTTAAGGGATCCTCTCAGAGACGCTGTATAATGAGGTATGAAGCCCAATATACACATAACTCGACCACTTCCACGTCTAATGCATTCAATGAAAACTCTCTGCGATTTTCAGCCGGCGAAAGTCTGATGATGACATTTCCGTGACATTCTGCCACTCGCCTCCTCCCGAGACCTCCCTGTACATGGGAAAGTGGGTTAATGTTAATATCAGAGAGTGATCTGATGAAACTAAGAAAGCTAACTGTGAAAGTGGGTCGTGAAGTTTTGATATTGATGATGCTCTCGTGGTTTTTAAGGTTAGGCATTTGGGTCTTTGAATCGGGAGAAGTTTTATGTACCAGATGCGCTTTGTAGGTTGGGACGCCAAGAGACCGAGCACGCACTTGAAGGGGTGACTTCAAATGCTATGTAAAAAATGACCAATATTCTGTGATCTTGACCCAATATTTTCTTCCCTGGACTAAAGTACTGGTCCTGGGACTTAATGATGACATCATAAACATCTAGATATTTGATGCCCGTGAAAGAAACACAACACCAGTCAATGCAGCAAACTCATGAATTGTCCAACACTTCTTTTAGCAATTACCAAAATATCAGAAATTACCAAATATATATATATATATATATAAACTAGGGCTGTCAAACAATTAATCGTGATTAATCACATCCAAAATAAAAGTTTGTGTTTACATATGTGGGTGCACTGTGTATAATTATTTTAAATATATAAATACACACACATACTTGTATATATTTAAGAAATATTTTTGTGTATATACTGTATATAGATTTATATATATATATATATATATATATATATATATATATATAATTTATATTAAATATAAATATTTTACATATAAATAATATTTTTTTTCTTAAATATACAAGCATGTGTGTATGTATATATATATATATATATATATATATATATATATATATATATATATATATATAATAATTATACACAGTGCACCCACATATATTATGTAAACAAAAACTTTTATTTTGGATGTGATTTAATTGCGATTAATCGTTTAACAGCCCTAATATTAACTCTTTCCCCGCCAGCAATTTTTGATCATTTTCACAAAATTGTCATGGCCCCCAGAAAATTTTGTTTTGTGAATATCTGAACATATAGAGTCTATGCTTTAAAAAAAAAAAAAAATTATATATATATATATATATATATATATATATATATATATAGTAATTAATTGCTTAATTTTCATTTTTTGGTGAACTATCCCTTTAATGGTTTTTAATGGTTTCCCCATGGGCATCACTCATGTGGGTAATGGTTGTCATGGGATACAGCAACTTAAACAGTTTTCAATAATCGTATGATGATGGAGGCCTATTAAGTTGCCACCACTGAATAAAATGGATTTGTTACATAGCCTACTTGTAATTTGTTACTCTCCAGCATGACTCTCTCCATGACAACCTGAGATTTAATTAATATCTGATGATGGCTCAACAGTGCAGAGGCAGTTGAACAAGCGCGCTCACTGTGATCGGCTTGCAGTAGACAGCAAAGGTCTAACTGCAAGGCACGTTCATGACACGTAATGCATTGAAAATAATTTGAATTGTAAGCATCGAAAATAATCTATTAATAAGAATAATAAAAAAGAATAAATCTAAACTCAGGTACAGGTCAGCAGGTGTGTCTGTTGACGTAACTTTCTCAGTCGAAGTCCTGCGTAAGATGGAAAGAAACAAACCTCATCAGTCATCCAGCAAGTATGACATTTATCTTAGTCAGGCAGTACCTCAACTTTCCCACCTCCCCATCGCTCACGAAGTGTCGCATCCATTTGAAATCACTCCAATTTCAGTTTATAGCTGATATTATTCTTCATTCTTGAACTATTATTATCCACTGCACCAGGCTCAGTTCCTGCCTTCAAACGTCTCCCTATCTGGTCAATAAAACCGTCTGCTTGCATAAATATAACAGCTTATCTTCAGCCGTAATGCATCGAATAACTCAAGCCCAGGACGGGACAGGTAATTCATCATTATTAGTATGATGAATACGAGTTTGATTTTGTCAATGCACACCGTTACCGTTAAAGATCTCGTTGGTGCCGTGACCCGAGTCCTCGACGTGACTCTCGTCCATCAGAAGAGGCTCGGTTTCTTATTTCCTGTCAAACAAATTGGTATTGACAAGAGCGGAGCGATAGAAGAAAGATTGCAATTGTTAGGGTGAGATTTAATCTTGTTCATCATCATTCCTGAGCAAATGCGTCTGCTGGCGTGATAGAACTGTCACTCAATCTCTGAAGCACAGCATTGTGGCGTCCTACGAACTCGCCTTGTCAGTGTTCAATCGCTTTAAAGCAGCGCCAATCGGGTTTGTCGGCAAAGATGCTACAAAAGCCGCATGCAAATTGGAGACTCTGTGAGCAGGATTTATTCAAGACCTCCTTATAATCCATCCAATGTGTCAGAAATGCAGCGCAGAAAAGATAAAGTCCCTTAAGGATGACCAGTGAGGAATAGAAGTGTCTGGGGAACTCAAGGCTGTGAGAGAGGAAAAATGCTTGTCAAAATAAGGCAGAATGCAAGAGACCGTTCATATGAAATGTATGTATCAGAGAGAAATAGCAGCAAGGTTGTGATATGAAAATGATAAACGTACAGAAAGCTAAAGAGAACAATATTTTCTTTTACATAACAGCATTATTATCTTGCATACCAAAAGCATGAAGGGTCTACAGCAGTCTTTAAAATTGTTTGGAAACTTGCTCTACACTTGATGTATGAATGTCACTGCATTTAAGGCACCGTTTTTATTTATTATTATTTTACAAAGGATAAAACAATATTAAGACTCTTGAAACAAGTATTTTGGGACTTCCTTCACTAACTTGGAGGATTGTGTCTTTAGATAATCAAAATAAGTTTTGTATATGATTTTGCTTGAATGATTTGAATGAATATACAGTACACTTGTACAAAGTTTGGGGTTTGTAATTTTTTTAAGTCTCTTATGCTCATCAAGACATTATTAAAAACAGTAATGTTGTGAAATATTACTTGCTGTATTTTCAGCATCTTTACTCCAGTCTTCAGTGTCGCATGATCCTTCAGAAATCATTCTAATATGATGATTTGCTGCTCAAGAAACATTTCTTATAATTATCAATGTTAAAAATGATATGGGTATAAATAACTTAGTATGTGTCTTTCATTATCTGTAATATAATATGGTTATGGTTCAGAGAACAGTAGATGTGAGCTCTACATGTTTTATCTTTACACAAACACTCATACACTCTCAGAAAAAAGGTACAAAAGCTGTCACTGGGGATGTACCTTTTCAAAAGGTAAACTTTTGTCCATTTTAGGTGCTAATAAGTACATTTTAAGTGTTAATATGTACATTTTAGGTGCTAATATGTCAATTTCATGAGCTAATATGTACATTTTAGGTGCTAATATGTCCATTTCATGAGCTAATATGTACATTTTAGGTGCTAATATGTCCATTTCATGAGCTAATATGTACATTTTACGTGCTAAAATGTCTTTTATTAGCTAATATGTACATTTTAGGTGCTAATATGTACATTTTAGATAATAATATGTACATTTTAGCTACTAATATGTACATTTCAGGTGCTAATATGTACATTTTAGGTGCTAATATGTACCACTAAGGTACCAATATGCAGCCTTTGGGTACAAAAGTGTACCTTTTGAAAAGGTACAGCCCCAGTGGCAGCTTTTGTACCTTTTTTTTCTGAGAGTGTATGCATTTGAAAACTAATGTTTTCTCCATTCTGTTGATCGCTCCACTGTGATAACTCTAATATGTATTAAGTCAATCTGATATGTTTGATGTAACATGAGCTAGTTCAGATATGGTTTCGCCAATACGTTGAGGAATGTATTGCCATTCTTGATCTCCAGAAAGTTTTTCAGTTTTATGCATGCATGCATAATCCCATGAGATGCATGTCATGTGATCATTTATGCATTTTCTTTTATCCTGACTCCTCAGGGGTGATGTTTTGAGCACTGGAAATCTCTGCAAGCAGCACTGTGTGGTGTTTTCCCCCCAGTACTGAGACTCGATGCACAACGTCTGTGCTGTGTGCTTGTCCTTGGTGTTTCAACACAAGGTGAGCTGTTAACCTGTCCCAGTAAATTCACTCTTGTGTTCCCTCGCCTGCCACTTAGTCCTCACTCCAGAGCTCTGGGCCCGTCTGTTCTGTTTTTCCTGCTGGAATCGGTGTCGCTGCCGCCTCTAGCCCAATACTTTCATTAAATTAGTCATTTATGGCAACTTGCAGAGGTGATGAGGGATGCAATATGGGTACCCCAGAGCTTGTAAGCCCCCATTACATATTATTACATCGACAGCACATGCACAGCTTGGGATTATGGGTGAGCCGATCACTCAAAGCGTGCCATCACTTTGATCAATGTCTGTAATAAAACCCCTGCGCCCAGAGTAAATAAACTTCTCTCAACGAAGTCATCAAATAAACTGTGTTCAGTAGAAATCTAATAAGCTTATATTTCAAGCTCATGCATCAACGTTAAACATCGACTCGTATACCGTGCTCAAGATGGATGTGTGAATATTTATGATGATGAATGGTAGAGAAACATAGGCGGGACAATGATTGACAGATAATCAGAACACAGCAGGATTGTAGTAATATGAATGCCAGTGTTGGTGTAAAGTCTACGGTAACTGTTGTGATGCTGTTAGTCATTCAAGCAGGACTCATGTCTTGTATGCATTTTAATTGTCATTGTACAGCAATCCTTTCTTGCTTTCTTGCTTTTAAGAGTTCTCCAGAAAGAAATCTTGTCACTGGTAAAAACACATATTGCTTGAAAAATGTATTTTGTCAGAATAACCTTGAATTTTTTTAAACGGTGCACGGATGTTCCTTTGGAAATGTTCCTCAAAGTGCTGTGAAATTCTGTAACAATATAAAATAATTCATAAAATGCAGAGACAAGTAAACTTTAAATCATTATTTTTACTTATTTTTATTTTTGCAATTCCAGTAAGTGATGCTATAGTTGTACAGAAATTATATACACCATACAAACGTTTGGCGAGCATTTATTTATTTATTTATTTATTTATTTATTTTTTAAAATAATTAATACTTTTATTCAGTTAGCATGCATTAAATTGATCACAAATTACTGATTTTTTAATAACTTTACATTATCAAAGAATGTGGTATCAGAATTACCACAAAAATGTTAAGCTGCACTAAAAGAAGAAAAATAAGGAATGATTCTTGAGCTGCAAATCAGCTTAATAGAATTATTTCTGAAGGATCATGTGACACTGAAGTAATGATGCTGAAAATTCTTTGAGATTACAATTTAAAATAAATTTAAGCAGAAAACAGTATTTACTGTTTTTCCTGTATTTTTTTTATTAAACCAATCTTGAAGGATTTCTTTCAAAGAAAATCTTACTGACTTCTAACTTTCGAACGGTAGTCTTTTTCTGACATGTAATAATATATTATTGAGCACAGACATCATAACCATAGAAGAGTTTCAGTGCAAACCTCTGATGGTCTGTAGCATATAATATTGAGTATGCAGGCTAAAGTGAAGATACAGGAAGTGTTGAATGTGCCACCAGGGTAAGCATAGTCAGACCTGAAATGACGACTACAGGCTTCTTAAATTAACAATAAAAGAGGTTTATTAAGCTTAATTGCCCCTACAATAAGTGTTGTTATTAAACTAGCGTACTTGGTAAACGTGTTCTTAGGTTAGCCGTTAGCATAATTTACGGCTACTTAAGCGTGATGCTGATGCTCGGCACAGTAGATCACGCACCAGAAGTATCAGGAGACTCTTTTGAAAAGGCCATTTCACAGCAATTACCCTGCTCATTTTGTAAGGATTTATCTGAAGTCAGCAAATTGCAACTGCTGTAGGGAGAGAGCTTCGTCTTTGCATTTTACCTCAGAGTTTAACAAGAACATGGAGTTCAGACTACTTTTTTTCCAAATTCAGCTTTAAATCTGGTTGCTTACCTTAATAACTATGTTATTTGAGATATCTTGTTTTTCGTTTAATGTTCTGGGGATTAGAGAGGAAATCTTTTTCTTTTAAAGGTGCTCTATGTATTTTGTTAGCGGCCTCTATCGGTGATGTTTCAGATTGCAACCAATTTTTACAAGAGTGCTTGTGCTCTTGCGCGTGCTAGAACACAATGCACTCATGCACTCATGGTACCGGTGTTGTGCCAAATTTCGAATTGGAATTTCGTAATAATTTGGCAGGGGGGTCAAAATTCGGCCAATGACACCAGACGATGAATAAGGGTCTTATCTAGGACCCTTCGAGTCATGACTCGGAAAAAGATTTGTTCATTTTGATGAATGAGTTTGAACAGGAGAGTCACGAACGCTCATCACAGAACAGAGCAAGGCGTTTTACAACAGTGCAGTTTTTACCAACGCTATCACACGATCAATTCGTACGAATTTGTGCAAGTGATTAAAAGGTGGCTTATTCGTAAGAATTCGTACGACCTCACTTGTATGAATTTATACGATTTGTCTAAACCCACGTGATGGGTAGATTTGGGGGCGGGGTCAGGGCTAGGTCATTCGTACTAATTCATACGAATTGGCTAACTCGTAAAATATGTAAGATTTAGCAAAAATCTTACTAATTCGTTCGAGGTCGTACGAATTTTTATGAATTTGCCACCTCGTAAAATTCTAACGAATTGCCATGAGATCGGGTTGGTTTTTACTGTGTATTTGATCAAATACATGCAACCTTGATGAGCATAAGAGAATTGCTTACAGAATAACTTACAAAACATGCTATTTGAATGGAATGGCTGGGAACATAATTTCTGTTTCATATTCCAGCCAAGCACCTTTCTTCTTGGTGAGATGGCGGTAGCAACACATGGGTTATTCCCATAGGAAATACTTCGAAATCTTATATTTCTCTAGTAAGCTATTGCCCGAAGCCTCGTCCAGCTCGACTGTGTGGCTAAAATGAGTCTGATTCTTCCATCAGTCCGTCTCACCAGTTGAGCCTGACCTTAAATCCCAACACTGCCACCTGTAGAGCTGATACACGATAACAATACACCATATCAAGCACAGGAAGAACCGTCACACAGACCCAATTTACCCGCTGTGTGGACTGGAGCGACGAGTTGCAAGTTGAGGAAAACACATTTCTTTTTTTTTTTAAATCAAGTCTTGAATGAATATAAATTGGCATATTTGTTGGCCTTTAGGGCTTGGCACCATTGGAATGTTTTCCATCCCATTGGCAATTCGGGCCAGATGTGGGCATATACGTGCCAATGTTAATTGTGCCCTTATTATAGAGCCCTAGGGTCAATGAGCACACTGGACAAAGGATTTCAGGGATATGGCTAAATATCCCCAAATTTCTTGAGCAATTAAAACCATTTAGAACTAAACAAAGCCTTTGGCAACACACTTTCCATTTCAGCACAGAACAGGGTCTTTTTTGTCCCAGCAAGATTTCTTTTCAATACGAGGCCAACACAAAGCATCATATTTTTTTCATATCCTTCGATATTGTGATTGCTGACTGATGGAAGGTAATGAAACTGTCTCCGGCTGTACCTCTTCCCGCTGTCACTTTCTATTTGTTTCCATTCAAACGCTAGACAAGTCAAAGAAGACTGAAATGATAACACACTGCGTTTGATTTCATGCTTGTTTCCAGGAACGACAGTTTTAATTCCGTCTAGTCAAAATTGGGATGTGTCTTATCAGGTATAATAGAAAACAATTTTTCCATAGATTATTATTTGTCTTGCTCTATAAGTGCATGGTGTAAACATACGATACCTGTTTTGATGACTGATACGTATTCGATGCGTGTTTATAATTTGTGAATGGAGAGCAATCCTAACTGTGTAAATTGACTTTTAATTGCACTTGTTGGCAAGTTGGCATCTGATTAGATTAGCTTCTACCAAGTGAAAGATGAACTACTGTAGTTAAATGTTTAATGTGCAATCTTACGTGGAAAAAAAATGGGACCACAGTTGCATAAATAATAACAAAACGTTAATGATTTGTTTCAAAAGCATTAGTCGTGCCACTGCGCGTCAACATGCTAGTTATTGTGCAGCCTAATTGGAGGCACAGGGGGGCTCTTATGTTTACAGTAGAGATATCTCCTGACAGAAACAAACGACCGCGGGCCCAGGGTGAAGATGATTAATTTATTTTCCAACTCGCTGAAAATGAACAATATTTTTTTTCCTCCCATGGACGAAAACAGTAATAAACATAAGTTAACAAGCTCTTGGCCCAGTGTTTGCTAATGAGCTGCTAATGAAGGATCTGTGTATTCAGTGATCAGAAGCCACCTGGTGAAAAGTCAGAGAGAGATAGTCAATGAACAGCACTCAGTGAAACACTTAAAGGAACAGTGCACAATATTGATTTATATATTTATGTTCATTACGTTGTTTTTGTACTTCATTCTGAATTTCGTCCATTTTTGTTACACAAGAATGTCACACAAAAACATTCCACCGAATTTTGATTTTTAGGTGAACTATACCTTTTAGTTTTGTCAGAAGTACCAGTTTGGTATGAAGTCGATACGATAATTTTACAAATGTAACAATATCGGCCTTTTTGAGGTATTGGTACCTGCTGATAGGCGGCTACTATCAAACACATGCATATTTGTGAGAGCGTCAAAGGTTTTTATTTACAACATGTTGTAACGTTGAGCATTGTAGCCAATCAGAGACTTGTTTGTTGAACTTGTAAAGGCAATGGCCAATCTGAGGCATTTAAAGGAGTAGTTCACTTTAAAAACAAACTTTTGCTGATAATTTACTCACCCCCATGTCATCCAAGATGTCCATGTCTTTCTTTCTTCAGTTGAAAAGAAATTAAGGTTTTTGATGAAAACATTCCAGGATTTTCTCCATATAATGGACCTCATATGGAACCAAACGGTTCAAGGTCCAAATGAGAGTTTCCGTGCAGCTTTAAACGACACCAGGCGATAAATCTAAACAAACTTCATTTGAACAATTAAAGAGTGTTACTTTTAATTGTTTTCTTAAATGAAGTTTAAAGAATGATTAATTGTAATGTTCCCTCAACACGCTTTAAACGTTCAGAGAACATTCAGAAACAACATTTGAATAGACATTAACACAACTTAATAGAAACATTGGGAAAACGTTCTTAGTACATATTTTTGTTAGCTGGCTTGATCCAGTCGGACTGTATTTGCCATCACTTTTGCTCTAGTCTTTTGTAGTAGCAGACTCTCGCTGGTCTGGATGAATACAATCTGAAGTGTTAAAGATTGGCTGAATCAAAATCACAGCCACTGGATGTTTATCTAATTCTCAAGCCAACAGAAAAAAAGTGCATTGATTCATCCGTGTTTGGTAGGCTAATAAAAATCTCAACTCTCCGAACACGTCAAACCAGTGTTTGTTCTGGTCTCGATCCTTAAAAGGATATAAAAATATCTACGGAAACGAGCCCACTCACTATCCACATATGTGCCTCGCCAGCAGTTATATAAAATGAATTATGGTACAGAAATCGATATGTGATCCATCTACGAGTTAAAGTGCTGGTTTGTGTAACGCGGCTCCATCCCAGGCTGCCCACGTCAGTGACTGAAACCCAGCCTGCGTAAATAACATTAGACTAGATCTGTTCGAGATTCCTTCTCTCGTCGTTTAAAAAAAGAAAACAAGGCAGGGACTCAAACATTTACTTTTTTTCAAATCTGAAGAAATTTAATCTGATTGCTCAAGTGTGCTGTCAAGAGCTCAGTGGACTGAAAGATTAGTAGCAAATACAGTTTAAATTTCAATCTGTTACTCAATTAGATACATTAGTTGTTACTTAATATCCCAGGAAACGTCCCGTGGAGAAGTGTGGCTGGCTGGGCAAGCAGAGGGAGTGAAGACACAATAGCTGGCACTGAGACTGTGGCACACGGGGCCCTTTCAGACCCACCTGAATGCTGGATGGGGAACAATACGTTGTGCTTTTGTGCACTTGGGATTGCCAGACTCTGCCAAAATGGCAGTCTTTCAGTGTAACCTGCTGAACAAGACCCACACGCCTTTTTGTTGTGAGGACAAAGACTGTATTTGCTGTCTTCTGGAGAATAGTTGAAGTAGAAATTTGTTTCACTTCAATTTAATGGCCCCTTTAACACATTCTGTTGACTATGAGTAAAGTTGCACTTGCATGTCTGCTAACTCTCATTGGAGTGCGAGTTGAGTATTAGTAGACTAATTAGAGTCGGAACACACTTGCTGTGGAAATGCGTTTTTTTTTTTTTCTGTTTAGTTTTTTTTGTATTTCTCAAATTGTATACTGTTGGCTAAGTTAATTGTATTATTTGTTACACCTCCCTTGAATAATTCCCTTGAATAATTTTAATAACGTTTTAAATTTGTCTCTAAGCTGCATGATTATATCTAAATGTAGTTTTTCTCTAAAGTTATAAATGGTTAAGTCTTCAGAGAGCACAACAAAAGACTAATGTACTTTATAAAAACATTTTATAATAAACCTTTTTGTAGTCTATTTAGACAGTAAGATATTGACATTTTTTATGCTTCTCACAACAAAAGAAAATTAGTGTCCAAACTATTTACTGTACAATCGTTCAGATATCAGTCCATATTAAGCACTATGCTAAACCACAGTGTATACTGCAACATCCCACCCATCTGAGAAACCCATACAAATCCACCAACATCCACACCTCATCCCTGAAAAATTGTGACTGCCAGAATATGTGACAGTGAAGCTCCAACAAGCTGGATTACCATTCAACAGGCAGGAGTGAGTGGGCAAAAGTGGGAAATTCATTATCGAGGGTCTCATGTCATAGGGATGTCACAAAAATGTTATTTGTTGGTGATTTTTTTTTTTTTCTCACTATTCACTAGTATTGTCTATCTATCGTATCTGTCCGTCTGTTCCTTGTCCATGACTGGTGACGATCTGCCCTATTGGCAGTGAGCTGGTGAGCCACACATAGTCCGCCATGTTTACTTCCTTGCAATTGCACCTATTGATATGTCTGCTTCACATAAACATTACAAGTGTTTATCTTTAAACATTTACAAGTGTTGTTAACATTATCTTTAAAATCTCTTTAAAATGTAATGGAAAACGTAAACGTTAGCTTCTAGCTGTGTTAATACATCATGTCACTTAGCTTCATTAACGTATCTGTAAATAACCAAGATAACAAATGTTAACAATGTTGTGCTGATTGATTCATGTAAATACTGTAGCACCAAACGGTGAACGCAACGATATGCGGTTTATTACGTTTACACTGTGACCTGTACATTTTTGCCTGGAGCTAAAGCTTTTCATCGACCTTCTCAACAAAACAATTATTAATATAACCCTCAAATGCATAGTTAAGGCCCTTTAGGTGACCTCGAGACGATATATAATCTTTTTGTCTCCAAAAATCACCAATTACTGTGATAGCTGCCATAGCTTCTGTCCCTGAATGTTGACTGTTTGTCCGAGTGAGTGGAGGGGTCGAGGGTCTGTTCAAATCTACTTCCCTCGCCCACTTGATGAAGTTAAACACACTTCACTGGCGGTGAGGATTCCTAGAGGAGAAGAGTTTAGGGATTTTTGTGAGTGTATGTCTAAATGTGGAGTTAAACACAGCCAAGGTGAACTAGATCATTTGAAAATGAATGAATCGTTCACTGATTCAGTTCCCAATGATCTGGTAAAACCAGTGGTTCTAGTTACCATGACTACATCTATGACACTTGTTGGTCTTTTGTGTCATTCTGTTTCATTTAAGAAAAGATGTGGACACTAAACTGGTGTTGTATAGAAGGAAAATCTAATACTGTAGATCTAATAATATTGTGTTCCATGCATGGTTTGGAATGACAAATTGAGCAAATGACAGAATAAATTGAACTCCGTTTGAGCTATTGTGGGACACGTTCAGCATCCATTCACTTGCATGACACACACTCCCAAAATATCAATCAGAAGGCTTAAGAGGGGTATTTACCAGCTTTCAAGTTGTTTAACTTCCAACATTTCTGAAAAAAAGCATCCTCTGAAGTATTATATGCGTCCTTTATTCTCTCCTAAACTACGATTGAATTCAATTGTATTAGGTTCTGTATTATAGTTAGCATTTCATTATTGAACCACAAGCAAAAGCAACACGTGAGATCTGTTATTAGAAATGAAATGACAAAAATTGCAGCATTTTACATAAGATATGATCATTTTCCCCAAATGGCAGACTCTCACATTTATCCTTCCTTTTATATATCTAGAGGCTATTTATATATCTAGTGCCTCTGCAGAACAACTAGATATTTTGTGTAAGAAAGGCTAGATGAACGTATCATTGAATTACAGACTTGCAGCTGCACTGTAATTTTGGCACAAGCTTTTGAGCAATACTCTTTTCTAAATCTAACTGCAGAAAGCACAAGAGATTTTATGAACCTTATGAATTCTTAAAGCGACTATTTGGATGCATTTTTAGAGAGTTTTATGTCAGGTACATCTTTTGGAAGAGATTATCCTGTCAACTTCGTCTGGGTTTCCTGCTAATCCAAGGAATCAAGATCATTGTGGCTTGCGTTGTTATTTTACGATAAAGAAATGCCTAATTCAACACATTTATCGATATTACTTTGATCTGAAAGGGACGATTCACCAATTTCTTTTAGGTAATTATGTCATCATTTAATAAGCCTCATTTTGTTTCAGGACTGCATTGGTAGAACACAAAGGCAGAGATTTTAAGAACTGTTTTGTGTACACAATGAAAGTCAATTTATGTTTTGGATGAAGTAATTCCCTTTGGTCTACTAATTAGACAATTCTATGCCAACAATCATGTGAAGTGCAGTAGAAATTAAGTATAACTTTAGCTTAACATACTTCGGTGCAGTCTTGACTGTGAATGAGCATGCATCTTTATGTCTTGCATTTCATATTCATATGCGATTACAATGGGTGTGCACGTCGCTTTCCTCTCGATTCTGAAGAGTAATTCCTTCTAACCACTGCCACTCTCACAAACACAGATTTCTGCTCTTTAAGCCACTGATTTAATTGGAAGGTTCTTAAATTCCTGGAATCTCTGATCTGATTAGGGTTTAGTGTTCTAGTTGTGAGCTGTTCTAAAGCATTGTTATATTTTTATCTCATAAGTACTATTTCAGGCTGCAACCGATTCATATTCTACTAACTTGAAGACAATGCAAATCCAAGAATGCATGTAATGCACTAAAGGATACAAAACATATGTAATATATACTACAAGTTGGTAATTATAAGGCTGCATTCTATTGGATCATTAAATATTAAATAGTTTTATTGATTGACAGGCCTAGTAATTGTATAATTCAATGAATGTCTACAACATTTGATATTTACCCTATGCTGTCGTGTTTCATAAGATCCTGTGCTCAAAATAAATGAATGCATCAATCAGTAAATCACACAAACATATATAACATAGCGATTAGGATAAATTCCAGTTGCTGTAGCGATCGTATCCGCTCCTTAGCGACACAGAAGGCTTGTGCTCATGCCAGACTGTGCTTGCACATGTTGCATTGTGTTAATGTTCACTGCTATTACAAATGATGGAAATGAACCTCCCCATTAACAGCCTCTCTGGATCATAGCTCTTGCTGACTCTAGTCACTCAAGAGCCCCTTTTATGACCCCTTGTATGCAATTAGTTTAATCTCATGTTCAGATGCACAGTCGTTTGCTTGCATACATGAAGTCTGTTCATTTATTACTCTAATACACACCATCAGTGAAATATGTGCTTCATTAATATTCTGCAAGGCAGAAAAAAAGGTGCACATTGGTACCTTAAAGGTACATATTAGTACCTCAAGTGTACATATTAGCACCTAAAAATATCAAAAGTGTACCTTTTGAAAAGCTATCACCCCAGGGTCATCTTTTGTACCTTTTTTCCCCCAAGAGTGAGGAGTAGAATATAGCAGGATTGGGCTAAATCCTTTCAGTTCACAAATGAGCATGCATTTGCATTGATCAACACATTCTCATCCCAAGACGTCATCTAACTGACGCTTTTGACCATACGTCAACATCCGACCTTTTTGGGTACCCTTTAACATCATTTTCTCGGTTGAGATTTGGCTTGGGAAAGGGTAAAAAAAATACACACCATCGCTCAGCCTCTCGGGAACCTAGTGTCGGAGTTGCATGTACCCCATGCACACTGTTTGACCATTTTAAACTTAAAATGACAAGAAAAAACTAATGAAAACTGACTAACTGCAATGCATTTCAATTGATGTAGAAGCAGAGAATGTCTGAGTGTATTGGGTTAGCTGTGCACTGTGATTTGCTAATCGCGTTTGAGGGCGTGGGTCAATTGGGGATTGGGAATTGTATTATGTTAGAAACAATGATGAGCACGTAGATAAAAAAACATTAGAACCAGAAATAAATGCAAAAATAACATGAAAAGACATTGTAAAAATGATCAAATCTCTTTAATGACCAATTCTTTAGTCATTCCTGCAAACTGAGCTGTTTCCCATTGCAAGGATCAGGGGGAAAAAAAGTTACATTTGATGATAGATCGTTGTTCTTTTCGGCTAAAATTCAGCATTCTTTCGACCCTCTCATAATTGACATTCATTTCACAGATCACTTCAGGTAATGGTTTTTTGGCTGTCTGCTATCCTGACTCATCACATTTCTTTCGGCCACTTAAATTCTGCTGCACTGTCCTTCCAGGTCTCCCAGCTCGACCAATCACGGGGTTCAAAGGATTTGAAATGGTCTGATGGTTCTAATATTCAGCCCGTACGGCGTGCAGCGCGGCCCTTTATGGAGCCGAACAAAAATTGACAGAAGGAAAGAAGCCAAAATTCGGCCTAAGAATTCTGCAGTAATATTTAATTTTAGTGATGGAAGCATATCCAATTAATGTGCATCTTTTGTGACCTTAAGCTTAAGCTATGTGTTCATAAAGTGAAGTAGAAGCTGTTTCAATGACAGGGCTTTTAATGTGAATGGAGAGAGCAGAGTTATGGAGAGTGGTATTGTTTGGCTCTGATGTGAAAAGTCTGCTCATGCATTAACGGCAGTCTCGTGAGTCACGGCCCTATTGGCTGATTAACAAGCGCCGACGCTGAGAGCTCCACTGCCCTCCCAGAAGAGCGAAGCTCGCCTTATTCTGTCGGCGCTAGCGAGGAGTACGACTGAAGAGCCATTACTGAACATTAGCTTTTCCCTGAACACAATGACAGCTAAAATGGATGTGTGAGAATCCTCTGGAAGTTGAGGTCAAGTGTGATCTCACTGTTTCACTATACATGCCTATAATGTGGAGAGTTTCGAGCGGTCAAATTGATAGTCGTTTCTCATCCGCCTCAACAGAGTCAATGGATTAAAGAAAACTTGCCCAGACTGTTTGAGAATATATTATGTAACGGTTTGGGCTGAAATGCTTTATTCTCGAAGCCTGGTAGATGGGGCTCATGTAACCCAAAGTATCCAATTACATTATTATGTGAAGTCTGACTAAATGAATTGAAATTGCACAGTCACGGAATAAATAAACAGCAGGGAGATGCGACTGTAATTTTACCCAAAGTGCTTGTTTGGGTTTAGTCTATGGGTTTAAACAACTATTTATTTGAGTATTTGCTCTATCAGGCACTGTAATATAATGTCAAATGTTTATTATTTGTATGTTGCTGTGATATTTGTTGCGGAATATAAGGTTGTCCTTAAATGGTTGATAAAGAAGAAACAGGCACAATATTTCCTAATCTTATTAACTTTGGAGGCCCAAACCTGCTGAAAATAAAAATATATAAATAAATACATTTAATAATAGGAAAATAAAGATAGGTATTGATACAACAATTGCAATTATTTTTAAGTTTAAGTTTAGTCCTGATTTTTTTTTTGTATTATGTGTATTATTCCCCCCTTAATTTATTATTTTCACATTTTACTATTGTTAAATTTATTTTTAATTTGTTACATTTTTATTAGTTATATATATATATATATATATATATATATATATATATATATATATATATATATATATATGTATATGTGTGTGTGTGTACATATATATATATATATATAGTTTGGCATTTTTTATTAGTTTTTAAAAAAATATATATATACTATATATAGTTCGGCATTTTTTTTATTAGGTTTTTTTTATATATATATATATATAGTTTGGCATTTTTTTATTAGATATATATATATATATATATATATATATATATATAGTTTGGCATTTTTATTAGTCCTTCCTTCCTTCCTTCAGCACTGCTAAATGCACATTGAGATTATCTGTTATAAGCGGTCAATGATAGATGCACCCTGAGCAAGTTCTTGAATACTGATATAGATTTAGCAGATCTAATAGATAGAGGCAGCTCATTCCATAATCTCAGTCCCATGACAGCAAAAGCGCGATCACCTTTATGAAGGCGGTTAGTCCATGGTACGACAAGAAGTATTAGATTTCCTGAACGCAATGCTCTAGGGGGATTGTAAGGTACACTGGGGCCAGGTTATTTTTTAGATTTGTATACAAACATTTAAATCTTATATTTGACTCAAGATGAACAGGGAGCCATGCAAGCTCAAATCAGAGTAATAGATTCATATTTCTGAGCCTCTTTAACAGCCACGCCACAGCATTTTGCACTGATTGTAAATGGGGGATGCGGCAGAGATGCCACAGTAGAGGGAGTTACAAAAATCAAGGCACAAAAGAACAAAGGTATGAATAACTCTTTCAAAATCAACATAAGGTTTTGTTCTTACTAGGGTATGCAGATTATAAAAACAAGCACGTATCACCGAATTAATTTGCTTCTCCATTTTTAGTTTATCATCGATTTGGATGCCTAAATTTCATACTGACTTTTTACAGTAAGACGCCAATGGGCTTGAAACTTAAAGAAACTTGGTAGTGTGATTTGGCAAACACAATAACTTATGTTTTGTCCTCGTTTAACATTGTCCCTAAATTAACAAAATTTTGCTATCCAGTTTTTAACATCATTTAGGCAAGCTTAAAGACAATCCAAAGATTTCGTTGGGTGTCCGTGGTAAATACAGTTGAGTATCTTCGGCCAAACAGTGGAATGATACTCCATGCTTTCTAAAAATGCCACCCAATGGGAGCAAGTAAAAAAAAAAATCCTTTTATTAGTTTCCTTCCAATCTCTCGATGATTAAACCACATAATCAGTTATTAATAATCATATCCTCATGTTAAAGGGTTTCTAGAGGCCAATAGAGCCACACTCAATCCTATTCATTTCTCCAGGGGAGTTTTTAGTTATACTGTCGAGCACAGCTCCACTGTGAGCTACGAGCTTCTGAACACCGCAAATTCTTGGTGAAAAACTACATTACCCATAATTCTGCAGAGAATCTTCACCAATCAGCCTGAGTTCAGTTCTCATCCCAAGGAGTCATATACTGACGCTTTTGACATTTCGTCTACATCCAGAACGTGTTGAAATATAACAGAATACATAAAATAAATATGTGGGTCATATATGACCCATTTGCAGCTTTGTGTGAACACCTTAGCACTCGACCTTGAAATCGAGATTCGTTGCAAACCCAGTGGGCAAGCTTCGACTTGCTCTGTATCTGTCACAATTCTGTTATATGTGCATCGCAGTGCAAGCAACCGGAACAGGCTGCAAAAAGGACAGCTTAGAGAATGACAAATAAAAACTAATGAACGTAGCAGATGGCATCAAGGTTCAATTCAACAGATGGCAGCGAAGGAACCGTTTACCTAGTGCACTGAAATATGGATCAGAAATATGAAATGTATGGATTTGATTACAGGCAGCAGGAGGGCGCGATATTTTCTGAGCTGTAATTATCGAGGAGAGAGCTGAAACGCAGCCAGCTGTTCTCATGGAAGGACCTGATGATTGGACCTCCCTCTGAGAACAAACACACAGGAGAGGAGAAAGAGGAGCTGCCAGCTGGGAATAAATTAATGTTCGGCCTATGGAATGACTTATTCACCCGTCCAAAAATTAGGGATAATGTGACAATTGGAGTAAACCCTCAGCTTCAAAAATATCCACCACACTAAATTCACATGAAGGAGTGAATTCTGTATTTCAGCGCAAATCTTATTCGCAAACTACCCATAATACAGTTTAAGAAGCCACAAAACGCAATGAAATCACACTGCGAAATGCATATTTAAAGAAATTAAGCAATTGACAGGTTTTCTATTGCAAACTCCTTTCTATGCAAATTAGTCTTATATAGACTTATGGAAGTCTTATGGAAAATAAATGAATGTAATTTTTGTTGCACTCTTAAATGGATACTTCACTTCTGGAAAGATGAATGTGTATTTAATACGAGTCATTTATGTAGAAGAAGTGTGAAATTATTTTTGAATTTGGAGCTTTTTTTTTTTTTCATTTGATTCTCCAAATCAAATGATTCCCAATTTTGAATATTGCAAGTTCAAAACGTATGAATCATCAGAACTTTTAATAAGTGCATTGAGAAAAAGTGAATGGTTACCTCTAGAAATGGTTTTGCATTATAAAGAATGTCTTGGTTGGAATTGTATCAACCATACATGTGAACACTTTTACATCACCTTTTCCCAGACTCTACCTGCTTGGCTCTTTGATTCGAATGGCTGGGTTCCGAGAGAGCGTGGCTTTGTTCTGGTCGGCTGTTTTCAGATCTGTGGGACCTGAAGCCCAGGTGAGAAGCAGTGTGAAACTGCCCATAAATCATTCCTTGTGAGTGGAGGAAGTTTTTAATGAAAGCAAGAGGACATGGGGCTCTGGCACAGTGCTTGACTAGCCAACCATATCCCCAAATCGCCTTTCATCATGCCATGGATTTAGACCTCTCTAATGCAGTCTAACCTGAGATCAGACCACATCAACCAGGAGAGTGAGAAGACCATTGGAGAGAAGTACGTGTCATGCATACCTATCACACAGGGCACAGGAACCGTCCGGACTGCAGAACATGGAGAATAGGTGGCACGCCTTACTTTCTATGAACGGGGTAACATTTTTTTTTCAACATTTAGTCAAAGGAGGGACTTAACCTTATATGCACACTACGCAGGAATTCTGTTTTTGTTAAACAGCGACCCCTAGAGTCACTATGGAGTACTTGTATTTAACGTTATCCTATCGTAAATACCGCACACGCAGAGCGTCTCTGCCATAGACTGTTTTCTGCTGCGGAAGCCCTGAACCGCAACGTAAAAAACCCCAAAAATCTAGCATTTCGAGATTAAAGTCAAAATGTTTTGAGAATAAATTTGAAATGTTTCGAGATTGAAGTCGAAACATTTCGAGATTAAAGTCGAAACATTTTGAGATTAGAGTCGAAACTTTCCGAGATTAAAGTCGAAACTTTTCGAGATTAAAGTCGAAACTTTTCGAGATTAAAGTCGAAACTTTTCGAGATTAAGTCGAAACTTTTCGAGATTAAGTCGAAACTTTTCGAGATTAATGTCGAAACTTTTCGAGATTAATGTCGAAACTTTTCGAGATTAATGACGAAAAATTTCGAGATTAAAGTCGAAAAGTTTCGAGATTAAATTCGAAACGTTTCGAGAATAATTTCTGGTAATGAAAGATCAAAAGGTTAAGCAATGCAGATTTATTTTTTTACAGACATTTTTTTAATCATATTTACCAGGGGTGCCATTAATGCTGACCACAACTGTATAAAAAAAGGAAGCTAGATTTGGGTTTAAAAAAAAATGGTTTCAAATTTACATGAAATTAAGATGCGACTCAGTAGCCACTTACTAATTTGGGACTAAGTGTTGGTTTAGTCGTTGAAATTATATTTAAATTATATAACTAAATATATATTTTTTTTTTGATAATTTTTACCTACCTACCTTTTATACCTACTTGGCAAGAGCATGAAGATTGTTGTATGTCTAATTTTTGTTCAGCATGCGGTAGGAGCTTAGAAGAACGACGTGTGGGTGGGTAAATAATGGCAAAATGACAGGTGGGTGGTCATGCTGAATGCAGATGAATCAGTGTCAGAAATAGAGCCTGACATAAAGCAATGAAATATATTCTTGAATAGAAATGCACACAAAGATAGAAACCATGATTAGGAGCTCCCTTTGATTAAGAGCTATGCCTGCAGTAAAGATGGATTTCAACTGTCAGATGTTTAGTCCCTCTCTTCAAGGCTAGTCTGACAGATTCCAGAAGTCATCCTATCAACAAACTGCATCTAACTCGAGCCATGGTTTATGCAACAAAATAACATCTACAGTAGTTCTCTGTTTTTGAAGTGTTGGCATCTGCCATGGCTTGCTGATAACATTTCTGAAAGTGCCTTTCTACCGCAGCACCGAAGGTGTGAGGGAACACAATCCTCAGGGAAACGTTTCGACAGTACGGAGCTGCATTGGTTTATATTGCTCTGGAATATGCGTTGGATCCCCAGAGGGAACATGCAAACCTTTAACGTTTTATTGCTGTGTTCAGTCCTGGGAAGTAACTGATTACATGTAATCTGGATTACATAATCAGATGCCAAAAAATTAAGAACTTGTAAAAAGATTTTATGACGTATTATTACATGAGCTCTTAGACTAACTTTCAGAGCAAATCTAAATTTGCAGGAAGTTGTATGGGTTTTCCCAGGCTATATATATTACTATATATGTATATTTATTTATTTTATTTTTTCCCTCTGGTTCTGAATAGATGATCTGTTCTGTGGGGCATAGATGCAGTTTCTTCAGAAAAGTCTGATGTTTGCAGTTCAAGCAGAAAGTTAATCTTGCTCAGCAAGAAGTTGCAGGTAAACACGTCTCAAAGGAAAGCGAGTGGAAGCTCATGGGGCCTGAGAGGCAATATGCTTCAAGAGACGATGAAGAGAAGACATTCAATCAGAGTTTTCTCCTCATGTGTGTGGTCACCACTTCTGGGCATCATGTAGTGCAACTTGAGTTGTAATTACGTTTCCATGTCGGAGATGAAACTAGCTGAGAGAAGCCTTCTAACTAGGGCAGGCTTTGGCAAATTTAGGCTAGAAAAGTGAGAGAAATTACATGTGCTAATATTGCTATATATTTTTTGTTAATATATTGTGAAATATTATTACAATTTAAAATTAGCAAAAAAATGTGAGGTGAATCGTAAACCAAACATTCAAAAGTATGAAAAGTGAAAAGTGCTGTGGGGTTAAATTTCCCCATCTAATTGTTTGTTTTGTTTTTGTTTTCTTTTACCCATAAAATTAAGCAAAAGAAAAGAAAAGAAAAAAAAGGTTTTAATTTTACCAGCCAGCTGCACTGAATCTCTCATTTGGACCTTGAACTGTTTGGTTCCCATTGAAGTCCATTATGTGGAGAAAATCCTGGAATGTTTTCATCAAAAACTTCAGAATTTCTTTTCGACTGAAGAAAGAAAGACGTGGACATCTTGGATGACATGGGGGTGAGTAAATTATCAGCAAAAGTTTTTAAAAGTGAACTACTCCTTTAATGTATTTTGAAAGTATACTTGCAATGCATTGTAATGGTCATTTCCAGTACACAGCTAAAATATACCTAAAATATATTTTTAATAAAGTGCAAATAAATAACCTAGACTTATACAAAATAAAATGAATTTTCACTTAAATTCATGAAGTATAGGCTATTTTTCTAAAATATATTTTTGGGAAATTTACTAAAGTACAATTATTTTAAAATGTGTTAAAAGTTATCTTGTGAAAATATGGGTAAAAGCAATAATGCTAATATACTTTTAATATATTTAAAGATAGGACAATTTTTGTTAGTATATTTGCAATACTATTGAAAAAAAGGAATATTTTTCAAATACAATAAAGTATACTTTTTTCTTATTATCATCAACAAAAAAGTATGTTGACTTTTTTCTTTATTGATTTAAAGGTAGCCTACATGATTTAACTTTTTTTGACAGATTTTTTTTTTTTTCACAAAATATTTTTTTTTACAGAATTTTCATGTTATATTTGCATAAAGATTAATGGTGCTGTACTTTGCAGGTCACATTTGAAAAGACTTCAGCCAAGGATGCACATGTGTATCCCCACTGTAAGCTCCTCTAGAAGCATCCTATCTCTCCGACCTCCTCGTTCCACACGGTGTATGTACTTCAACAGTACATACTGTACTGTTGAAGCCCATTTTGTGCTGTGCACTTCACAGTGTTTATATTATTCAAAGAAACCATGCTTATGTCTCTATGTATGGAATGCGAGATGGATTTTAACATGAATGGTTTTAGAAACTGTTATGTCAGAAGAATCAGTGGAAAAATGATCTCAGGAGAAGCCTTTCCCCTTCTTTTTCCTTTTCATTTCATCCATTTCAATGCTCGCTCTTTGTTTTTTTTTCTGTTTCTTATTTCCTGTCTCACCAGGAGAATTGTGTTTGAAGTCACACTCCCGTTTGGAGCAGATCAATTCACATCAAAAGAACAGCATAACAGAATAACTTTCATATTTGTATCACATTAACATCGTCTTTTAAGACATTTTAGGAAATGGAAATAAAATCTATGTAGCATAGAATGAAGAAAGACTAAAAATATATATATGTTTTAGGCACAGAAATATGTAAATAGTAAAATCTGTTTTTATTTTCAGATGCTGTTTGTAATGCGATGTCATACTGGACTTAAAAGACACTGTCAGCATGCCAGAAAACAAGGTGGAAAAGACGCCAAGGCATTGAGCCTTTTTTTCTGCTGCGATACAATATAATTCAGCGCTAACAACAGATCTCTGTGAGTGAAATTGAGCTCTTTCACCTTGAGAATGTCTATTTCCCATTTATTGAAAGTAATTAAACTTTGGAAAATATTGCAGTGCTGAGGAAATTGATTTTGCAAGTGGCAAAATGTGACCTAATATACGAGGTATAGAGCAGAACTGGGTTGAATGAAATTATTTCTGGCTCTGATGAGAGATTGATTTTGTAGTACATTTGCAGTAGTTTGATCATCCCTGTTGTAAAAATGATGATGGAGTGCAAAAACACACAATGTGGAACCACCGATCACATCTCCCGTCGACTCCGCTTGCCAATAAATATCGCTCTTCCAAAAATATTTATGCTCCATTGGTACTAAGGGGCCAAAAAGTGCTAAGAAAGTATCCCTCACACCATGACACCATCAGCAGCCTGAACCATTGATACAAGGCTGGATAGAATGGATCCATGCTTTCAATTCTGACCCTACAGTACCATCTGAATGAGAACCTTTAGACCAACTTTTATTCTAGTCTTCTATTGTCCAATTTTGGTGAGTCCGTGTGAATTATAGCCTCAGTTTCCTGTTCTCAGTTGACGAAAGTGTGCCGTCTGCTGCTGTAGCTCTTCTGCTTCAAGATTGGACGTGTTGTGCATTTAGAGATTCTCTTCTGCAGAACTTGGTTGTAACAAGTGGTTATACGAGTTACTGTTGCCTTTCTAACAGCTTGAACCAGTCTAACCATTCTCCTCTGACCTCTGGCATCAACAAGGCATTTTCACCCACAGAAAAGTCCCTAATTTCCTGACTATTCTCTGTAAACCCTTTATGGTTGTGCTTGAAAATCGCAGTAGATCAGCAGTTTCAGAAATCCTCCGTATGTAACCAACAGCATGCCACGTTCAAAGTCACTTAAATCGCCCTTCTTCACCATTATGATGATCAGTTTGAACTTCAGCAGATCGTTTTGACCATACCGACATCCCTATATGCATTGATTTGCAGCAATGTGATTGGCTGATTACATTAACAAGTAGGTCATGTGGACCTAATAAAGTGGTCACTGAGTGTATATTCTATATTAAGATAGGCCTATACTGTATTAAACATGATATCTTAATGGGTAGCATAAGCTCCACTTCATCTGGCAGTAAATGTAATGCTGTTAATAGCTCTGGCGCCGGGATGTTTCCAACCACGGTCCGTCTTGATGCAGTGATTGACAGGACGGGGCTGGGATGTGATCGGCTCGGTATGCATTTCCAGATCCACACTGAATGTTGCTGTATTGATTATGTAATATTTATTGAAAATGAAATCGCAAGTGTTTTAAAGGGATACTCCACTTTTTTTGGGGAAATAGGCTAATTTTACAACTATCCCAGAGTTAAAAAGTTGGGTTTTACCATTTTCGAATGTATTCAGCCATTTATATATATATGAAGAGTTCAGATGCAAAAGCCTCTAAGTGCCATTTGAAATTTTCTTCTAAAATGATCATTTTTATCAAGCATTTATATTTAAATTCAGCAATTTCACTTAAATGGCAATGAAGATTACCTATTAATTGTCATTTAAGTGAAATTACTGAACTTAAATATACAAGCTTGATAAAAAATGGTCATTTTAGAAGAAAATTTCAAATGGCATTTAGAGGCTTTTGCATCTGAACTCTTCATATATATATATATATATATATATATATATTTAGAAGAATATCAGTAACCAGACAGTTTCTGGTCTCATTGACTTCCATAGTATATATTTTTTCCTACTATGGAAGTCAATGAGACCAGAAACTGTCTAGTTACTGATATTCTTCTAAATATCTGAAAATCAGCTGAATGCATTTGAAAATGGTAAAACTCAACTGTTTAACTCTGGGGGAGTGGTAAAATGAGCCTATTTCCAATAATAGTGGAGTATCCCTTTAACTGTGAGTGCAAATGCAATGAAGAAAAATAACATTTTAATTATAATTTTACAACAATGGTTGCTTGAACACGTTTAACATATCTAATCATTTCTGTAGTACGTGTTCATTTTAATGCAACTTATAAAACTTTTAAATATGTTTCAATTATGTTAAAACAAGTGCAGTAGATAGCAAATGTAAATTATATTATTGAATTTGAATGATTATTTTGTTCCAATTGAACATTTCATGGAAAATTATACTTTAAATACAGAGATTGCCATTGATAGTTTAAATACAGAAATGCATTTTACATATTACATTTCAAATTGAATATTGCTAACCATATGCTTCCATTTCCTTACTTAAACAATACCAAAATTCTGGTTAAGAATTTTTTATTAGATTTTTTGCAGGCAAGTTATGTAGCAGAGGATCATGCATTATGCAACACCGACAACAGAGAAGCAATCTAAAGGTATAGATGTTGATTGCAGCCCACTATATCACTGCCCTCTTCTATTAAACTGTCCAAATACAACATTTTTGCTGTGACATGCATGGTCTGAAACCTGTGTGTGTGTGTGTGTGTGTGTGTGTGTGTGTGTTCCATCTGTCTGGTAACTGAACTCCACATCTGCCATTGTCAAAACTCAGAAAAGCATGACAAGACAAAAAAAGAATGGGGGCCTCCTTTCCGTTTTACCAGGTAAATATGGTTTCTCTGAGTAGACATCAGGTCATGTATTATTCAATGCTAAGGGGCTATTAACCTTATAAAACAGAAATGCACATTCCAACTTTCCCTAAACTGCAAATGTTGTGGGTTTTCATTGTCTGTATTTGTGAAAAACAATGCTGTTCAAAAATTAATGATGTTTTTTGGTGGATATAAAATATATAAAAAAATCGTACTTATTTTTATTTATTTATTTATTTTTTTTAAATTGTAAGAAATTGAACTTTTTTCAACATTGATAATAATAATAAATGCTTCTCGAGAAAGCAATCAGCATAGAATGATTTCCGAAGGATCATGTGATACTCAAGACTGGAGTAATGATGCTGAAATTCATTAGCCATAACAGGAATAAATGACCTTTTTAAATATATTCAAATAATATTTCACAATACTACTGGTTTTTAATCAAATAAATTCAGCCTTGGTGAGCATAAGAGACTTCTTTTTTAAAAAAAAAAAAACAAAAAAAACTTTTGAACGATAGTGTATATATGATGACATATCTAATATGTTATGTTTGTGAGGAGTGATTGACAACAAGTGTGCATGTGACCTGACAAGCCCCTCCCTCCAGCATTAATTAGGAGAGTGTGACAGGAATCATTGTGATCAGGAGTGAATGTTCGGCTGGCTCTTCCCACGCTAAATCATAAAGTTAATCAAATTTGAGCTGTAAATGAGCCGGATCAAACCTGCAGATAAAAATAAATGTGTAGAGCAGTGGGAGACTCCTCTCAGCTTTAACTATGCATACAAAACAAGAGAGGGCTGCTTAATCTTTCATGAAGTACAGTCTCAGACCTCACCTTTGACCTCAGCTTTACACACTTTCAAGGGCACGACTGAAGTGATGGGAAACGAGAGACATCCATCCAGACAGCGAGGGCTTTGTTCAGGGGTTACGGAGCGGCACAGGCCGGAGTTTCATATCAAAGTGAGAGGAAGAGCAGGTAATGGTTCCTCCGCAGGCTGTGTATGAAGGGACATAACCAATTCGTGTATGAATCCAGTGTTCAAGAAGCAGGGCTGTAACCTTCATTGACATTCAGATTATGGTCAATTAGGATAAAAACATGTTGGCTTTACAATGCCAACACACTAACCTACTAGGGCTATTTAAGCTTATTATCATTACAAATAGTGTGTGGGGGGAGTGTTTTAAAAACTTTGTACAATTAGACTTATCGAGTATTTAAGTTATCACTAACAAAGCTACGGGACTATTGGTAAAACATGCTATCAATATGCTAATCATGCTAGCAACGTGCTAAACATGTTAGCAATGTTAGTAACATGTTGATGCAAACATGCTAGCAGTGTGTTAATTTATTTTAAAATGTGTTAAAACATGTTAGAAATGTGCTAAATGATGTTTACAGAATGCTAAATCATACTAGCAACATGTTAAATCATGATAGTAGTGTTAAAACATGCCAGCAAAATACTAATTCATTTTATCAAGATGTTAAAACATGTTAGCTACATGTTAATGTATGCTAGCAAATTCATGATAACAATGTGCTAAAACATGATAATCCATCCATGCTATAGCTTTCTTTCTTTCTTTCTTTCTTTCTTTCTTTCTTTCTTTCTTTCTTTCTTTCTTTCTTTCTTTCTTTCTTTCTTTCTTTCCACTTCACTAAATTTAAAGCTTATAAAACGTACAAATTTTAATACGGCTTTGTCAAGCCAACATCAAACTTTGTCCTAATTAACTTTTCTTTCTAGTTCCATTTTGGATTACTGAGATGATCCTGGATTCTTCATTTCTTCAAAGCTCCTTATGGGCTTATCATAGCATGATGTCCATAAACTCAAACCTGCTTTATATTACTACATGTGATATTTTTAATAAGCATGTGAACTCACTTTTTTTTATCCAGATAGTCAAATTGAATTTGCATGAGTTTAAAGAACCAAATTAGTCATAGAGAAATTTGTACGACTATATAAGATCAAGCACAAGTCATATAATATCAAATGCATTAAGGAGATGTACTGTATCCTTTGATAACCCACAATCCTATGTTTGCAGTTAGACGTTTAGTGGAGAAAAATAGTACATAAATTTCAGTTTTTCTTAACAAACTGCATGACTCATTAGCATTGTAGACATTACTTCAGTATTTTTTCTGGGTTATACATTATGATGTCTTGCAAGTCTGTCTATAAAACAGACTGTGAACGACGTGCCTTCATTGAACAACACAGTCTGAAGTCATTGACTGACTAGGCAGTGAGGCAGCTGGCTTCAGTTTCACGGCCAGTGTCTGAATGTGTTCTCAATGATTTCATCTAAAGCACACTGTATGCCTCACTGCACCAATAGTTACACCAAGAAAGTGAACTGTTAAGCAATCCTGTCAAAACTGTGGAAATCGTTGCAAAAAAAGACAGCTTAGAAAGTTTGTTTAGCGCTGTTATTTGTATTGGATTTATTTATTTTTTTTCTCTTCAGATATTTTTTCCTCAAATGTTGCCAAATATGCCAAAACTATTCACACAGATATACAGGTTTAAATTTTGTGCAGCACCACAAAATATACCACACTGTTTTCAGCTAAAATTTCAACTGATTGGTTGTGTCTTTAAAGCTTTAAAGTGTGATATCCAGAAAGAATAGTTCTATTCAGGCCTGACACTGTTCTCAGATGCAAACTCAGCGTCCTCATATGACTTATGCACTGTACTGTTGCCTAGCTGAGGCATCTTAGAACTGAACAAATAGTCTCATTGTTTGAGTTTAATTTCGTTTTGGGGAAAAAGAAGATTGCAGAAAGCAGGAGATTGCCGCAGTCACGATTCGGTCGACGCATTTTCCTTTTTTAATTATGCACCTCCAGTCTCAACACACACACTCACACATACTTAAAACATGAAAAAGGATATTAAATGAAATTTGAGTGCTTTTCATGTCAAATATTGTAATCTAATATTAAGGGGAATATTTCACATGGGCTATTGTGTACAAAGCAGAATTGCCTCATTTAACTATTTTATTTGAATTCAAAGTGGAAATTATCAAAGAAAAGAATCAGTTAGTTCAATTAATAATAAAATGTTGGTAATAAATAATAAAACATGTATAATTAATTCCCTCAACTAAAAGGAAAACCACAAACAGAGCTGCTTAACTTAGGTTATTTTCATCAAACTCTAATTAGAAATGCTTATTGATGTTGAGTTGTAAGAGAAACTAGATGTGTGTGTGTGTGTGGCATGCAGAGTTATGGATGATGGAGAAAAGAAAATGTCTTAGAACAAAATGCTATTGATTTGTTTTCTTAGGTACAGGGTGTCTCTCAAAGAAGAGCATTACTGTACATTGCCAAGCATTGATGATAATTAAGCTTCATGTAGTGAACAAAGGTACCTGATTGAAAATTTAGAAAACAAATCCAGGAGGAAACACCAAAGGATTACAGTCAGAATGAATCACTTTTTATCTGTTTGAAAGCATGAAACGTTTGCTTTCTTACTGCTGGTTCCTGCTAAATATTATATTGCATTTAGCAAGTAGCCTAAAGTACAGTCAATGAAGTATATCACACAAACAATATATTATTAAAAAAAGTATTATAATTTCCTTTAAAATAGCATGCATGACTTATTTCTTAAATTAGTTTGAACAAATTGCTTTGACAAACTTGAGAATGTAGATTATTTATTTATTTACTGCGCTTATTTAAAGTATTGCCATGAGTTTTTCATTTTAAGTGTGAACTCAAATCCTTTCAAGATCTGCCCAGCAAATTCTTCTGTTGTGTTGATTGTAGTTATAGAGGAAAAGCAAAGATATTTATTGCCTTGTTTGTTGTTTTTTCTTTTTTTCCTGCAGTCTTGATAGAGTTGAAATCCCCTGAGGGACATAAAACACACTGGAACTACCAACTGCCATGGAATCATGTTGATTAACAGCTTTGACAGCTCACCAATCTGACTGTGTGTTGGCTATCAGGACTCTCCGGACTGCTGCCGGTGTATGAATCACAGTTTCACGGTCAGAAACGACTCGGGCCGGATAAACTCACTGGACCGGACCTTCCCGGAGAGACGCCGCGGGCGAATTACAGCCTTCCAGTGTAAACTGCATCATCCGCAGAGAAGGTGACACACAAATTGCTTAGGTATCAGCCAAAATGTTAAATCTATTAAATAACCTTCCTCGATTTTGTGAAATGCTGAGCCTGACAAATATGCTTTCAGTGGCATTGCCTGTGAGAGAGTGATTAAGGTCACAGCACATTTTAAAAAAAACATATATAATAAAACCACTGAATGTTTCTGGAGTCTTAAATCTTTCAAGAAAAACAAGGCCAGAGACATATAGAGTATAATATATAATGTGGTAATGGGTGTCAATAATTCTGGAATATATTTTAGAAAAATATTTGTTTTGTCTTGCAATAATATTTCACATCAAAAAAAGTCTGCGATTGAAAACTAAAAGAATGCAGCATATACACTCTAAAAAATGCTGGGTTGTTTCAACCCAAATTTCGGTAAAATATGGACATACCCAAATGTTGGGTTAAAAATTGCAATTAAAAAATTTATAGTTGAAAGTGAAAGTTGAAGTTTATTTGAAATTACATTTTTAATTTGAAATTACAACTACATTTTTAACTCAACATTTGGGTTTGTCCATATTTTACCCAAATTTGAGAGTGTACCCTCTAAAAAATGCTGGGTTTTTTAACTCAATTTTGGGTAAAATATGGACAAACCCAAACGTTGGGTTAAAAACGTAGTTTAAAATAGGTTTGTCCATATTTTACCCTAATTTGAGAGTGTACACTCTAAAAATGCTGGGTTGTTTTATCTCAATTTTGGGTTAAATATGTTGTTTAAAATAGGTTTGTCAATATTTTACCCAATTTGGGTTAACCCAACGTTTGGGTTTGTCCATATTTTACTCAAATTTGAGAGTGTACACTCTAAAAAATGCTGGGTTGTTTTAACTCAATTTTGGGTAAAATATGGACAAACCCAAACGTTGGGTTAAAAACGTAGTTTAAAATAGGTTTGTCAATATTTTACCCAAATTGGGTAACCCAACGTTTGGGTTTGTCCATATTTTACCCAAAATTGAGTTAAAACAACCCAGCATTTTTTAGAGTGTAGCAAAGGCATATTTCAATATGTAGTAAACATCATTTGCACCCATTTTGACCCAAAAATTCACGTTTATGTCCTTGCAAACGCTTTGGCTATTGCTTTTAGTCCCGAGTCTCATAACCAAAGGTCATGTGCTGGTGAATATTATGACTTAAATTTCCCTGTTTATCACACACACACAAAAAACTATTATATCACGAAATGTCTAACTCAAAATATTCGCAACTGTAAAAATTATTCAAAAGAAGGAAAAAAGCAGCAAAAGTATCAAAGCATGCGCTAACGTCATCCAGGGTAGAGCAGACAAAATAATGCCAGCGTTTCTTTTCCTTCATTATTCACAATGACAGGAGGACGGCAATTATGCACTAGACAGAAAATGATTTAAGCAGTAGGGTGGATGTATTTAAACTCGACTGCTTGCTAAATGATCCATTTGAAGTTTGCAGTTCAGTCTATGGGTCTTAAAAGGAGTTTGACTTCCCAGAATCCCACCTGCTGGGCTGTAGTTCCTCTGTAGATCTGCTGCAAGTCTAGAAAAGGACACATCCTTGTCCTCAAAGCCTCTTGAAGTCTGCGTCAGTTTATGGCTCAGCGTGGACTTCAAATATGTGCTTGTTCTTTCTTTAGCACCTCTGGAGAAACTAGAGCACTGTTCTCCAACACCTGGTGGGAGAAAGACACGTCTGCACTCTCAAACCCCCATCTCTAATCACAAAACTCTCTCAACAGGATTCAGCAAATGTGATAAAGACGAGAATTGAGAGGAAAATTGAGCCGTACGGTGAGTCTAGGCTCAAGACAATTACTGGTGGAGGTGTATCGGGTCTGCAGTCGGACTTTGGATGGAAAGCTGGTGAGTCTGGGAGCACGGGCTGTATTGATTTTGGTTCAGGACCAGGTAATGTTTGTAATACAAAACAGGTTGCGCTGCTTTGTTATTCCCATAGAGGATGAAGGTTACCTTGGATACTTGTCACCTAGTTGATACACTTCATCCAAAGCAACCTACTGTAATAATCAGCCAGGATATCTCTATGGAGCAAGATATGATTGTGTTGTGCTGAAGGGCAAGATAATGAAAGGGCAGAAGGTATTCCTGGGATTCAGACCTGCTGAAGTTCTAATAGTACATTTAATAATGCATGTTTAAAGTAAAATATAAAATGCCAACAAGAAACAATATTATACGTGCAGTGCAATGGACATAATGGTTTTTTTTATATATATATATTTTATATATATATATATATATATATTTTTTTATATTTTTTGTATATATTTATTCATCAACTTTTTCAAAGTATTAACAGAAAGCATTAACATAAAGCAGATACAATCAAAGTTAAAGCTTTTCCCCCACAATAACCCATTCCGCCAAAATAAATATAACAATACATTACATAAAAGTCAAGACAACAATATCAATAATAATAATCCCCCCCAAAAAATAAATAAATAAATAAACATACGTAGCCAATGATGAAATTCTGACATGTTTGTCATGTCAGAATGTCAGAACATGTCTGCAATGGACATAATTTTGTATCTCGTTTGGTTTTCCAGTGTTATTTTAAAGTTATAAATATTTTGTACAACAAAGTAGTCACGGTTTAGTCAAGTTTTCCCAATGGTACAATGCAAAATTTATATATTTAATGTAATAAATGTATGTATATTATATTATGCATTGTTATATATATATATATATATATATATATATATATATATATATATATATATATGTGCATTATTATTTTATATATATATATATATATATATATACACTGTATATGAAATATAATTCATCACAGGTGCTGAATTTTATTTGTTTGCTTATTTATTTGTCTAAGATGTTTCCTGCATATGGAGGCTTGTTTCTGCCACAGAATAAAAAAGGTAATTACGACTTTCACAAATCTTTTTTTATTATTTTTATTACTTTAATATAAACTTGCAATTGTGAGATATAAAAGCTCAACTGGGAGAAAAATGTGGAGATAAAAAGTTCAAATTGTGAGATATAAACTCGCAACTGTGAAGGGGGAAAAAATCCGAATTGTGAGATAAAAAGTCCCAATTATCTTTTACGTTTTTTTTTTTATTCCATGGCGAAAACAAGCTTCCATACTTGCATCAGAGAGCCGCCAATGATAACGGATAGCTTTCCAGGTATTTACTCGCATCAAATCTAATCGCATGCAACTGTGCTGTTTTGTGGCTGTTCTGTTGAGTTTAATTTAGGGGCACAACTCTGAAAAGAGTATCAAAGAGAAGATATCAAAGCCCTTTCCCCCTCCGCCTGGTTGTAGTTTTCTTTCTACAGCCATAGCATCTTAAGCAGCTTAAGGTTCTTTAAGCTCCTTCTGCAACATACGCAATCTGTTCCCAGCATGGTCTCCTTTCCATTTCAACTTACAGTTAACTGTGAGCTTAATGTTCAAGCTGAACTGTAAGCTCAGTGTTACCGCTGGAACTGACGTTGCTGTCTTGTGTTGCATTATGCATGCTGGGACAGATGCTTCTGTATCTGCTCAAAACTACAAATGGCAGTACTATGGCGTAGTGTGTAAAGCTTGTAGTTGCAAAGCCCCCGTTGAGCTATTGTAACCCAACACCCTTTTAAAAAAACTCAGAAATAGAGGTTACAATGAGGCACTTAGAATGAAAGTGAATGGGGACAATTTTAGGAGAATTTAAAAGCTGAAATTTGGAGGTATAACATTTTATTAAAAAGTAAAATAATTCTCTTGTTACCGTTTTTTTGTTACGTGAGCTGTAAAGTTGTTCTCATCATCTGATCAATTAATTTGATAATTATTACTCAATTCTAATTTGTTCAATTTAATTAATAATATTGCTTGTAATCTGTTGCCACAATTTTGTTGATTAGATAAAGCATATTCATTTTTACAATGTACTTTCCGGGCGTTACCCAAGTCCCTTACTGTAACCCAGATTTTTGCTTTTCTTTTTTAAAGAAAAAGGGAGTTGTGTGGTAAGCACCATTATGCCAAATGCTGTTTTTTTTTTAGGCCTAATAAGGTTTTCAAGCACAAAGTGCTTAAAACATATTGTATTTGCTAGAAAGAAAAAAAAATCCCCTAAAACGCATCGTGCAGCCCAAACCGTAAGGCCTAGAGACTTGAAACTCAGCCATGGTAGGGCCTCAAATTGAGGAGAACCTATCAGAGTATGAGCCCGATTGGCCCATAGGTTGTGCTACAGCAACCAAAAGTACTAAATTGCTCATAACTCCTAGACCGTTTGACTTAGCTTCAAGGTTTTTACACCACTGTAATTCCTGTCTCAAGACGGACAAGATGTATATCTCCTATTTGCATTTAAGGCAAAAAAAAAAAGTTGTCAAATTTTGTCCAAAACCTACTTTTGCGAACTAGTCCCTGGTTTTTTACCCGATTGGAACCAAACCAGTCTAGGCCTATTCTCTTGACTCTTTAGATCAATAATTATCAAATAATGTTGAATTTTGCCATTTGGTTGGCTACAACAGGGTCGTTTAGAAAAGGGGTGTGACAAAACACACCCAAAAGCCTATAAATCCTAAAGGAAAACTCAGAACTTCACAAAAATTGATGAGCTTATGTGTCCTAACATGCAGAAGAAGCATGCGAAATTTCATGAAGATTGGACTATAGGTGGCGCTGTAACTAGGGTTGGGTATCGAGTATCGATTGGAACCGGGACTAACTTTTTGTTTTTCCCGGAATCGTTTAAAAGTAAAAGTTTCGATATTCACAGTCCGCCGACGAGAAGAAGAAACTGCTGAACAACACCAATGAAGAAGCGTCTACCGAAAGTGTTGGCATAACCACGCGAGTTGAACATGAGTAGCTTACGTCAGCGGTCGAAATTGTGGCTTCACTTTTCTAAAAATAACAAAATCTCGGCAAAAATTTGTGACAAAAGGAGTATTTCATTCAGAAAGACCGTTGGTTAGCTAAACTTTTTTGACCCTGCCACTTAAAAGAATCGGAATCGAGAATTGTTGGGAACCGGAATCGAAACAAGGAATCAGAATCGTTCAAATTCAAACGATACACAACCCTAGCTGTAACCATCAAAAACGTCTCATTCTTATTAGGTGTTCAAGCACAAAACTATGGTAAATCATATGGAACACGGTAAATAATGAAAATCGCACTGAAATGTGGTGTATCATGGTAAATCATGCTAAAACATGGTCTATTCCATCTATGATCTCAGTGGTTAAATGCTTGCTACATAAAACTTAGTCTTTTGATGCTTTTGTGCTTAAAGGTCTTAAAGGCCTGAACTGCTTGAACACCGCTAAATGTTGCTTGCAGCTTTAATTTATACTTAAATTGGGATGTTCCTTTAGTTAAGCATGTTAAGTCTCCCCCTGCTGGCAGAATAGTGAAACGCATACGGCATTGGGCACAAGAAAGCATGAACAAAGGTGTGATACACCATATGACTACCATCTTTCATGCTGCTCTTGTCGTGCGGTACTCAGCGGTGGCTCGTTCTATCGCCTGCATCTACATGCAAATGAATAGCAGAGGCCCAGAGCAGGCGAGTGAAGGACAACTCATAAATTAATCATTTTTCCGACACTGGCTTAAACTGCAGAAGAGGGGCCAGAAATGCCATGTTACCTGTAGTGGACGTAAAAAAAGCATGCATTAACCGTGCATGGAGCAAAAGGTAAATCAATGTTATGGTGATAATTTTCTTTCCCTGGCTGAAATGCTCATTGCACGAGGAAGCTCTCTGGTTTTTATTTCCCTCTGGTTCAAGGCAGTGGCAAACAGCTCAAGTTCCATATTAAATTATGCAACACTGTTGTAAACTCACTCGTCAGCGCTGTGCATAAACAAGCAAACATTACCAAATAGCTGATCGTTGTAGCTCAAAGGCAGGATGGAAGAAAATGATGCTTTCACTGTTGCATGTTTACAAGGAGGGTAATTAGCAGGGTTAGCGAGCAAATAACACCTGTTTGATTCAGGTCTCGAGAAAGTTCTTTGTGCGGAAAACAAAGGGACTGTGTGAGTGTCCGTGAAAAAACAACAGAGTGCATGATAATGAGATTCAGGAGAACAAAGCACTTGAGGCGAAAACAAGGGGGCGAGGAGGGTGGATCGGAAAAACCTCTGAACAGAATCCTGATGTTGTTTGTGGCCTTATGAAAATGGATTTCAGAAAACTATCATCTGTTCAGAAATAGCCCCTTTTTCGAATGAATGACAAATGTATTCTGGGTATTTTCCATGCAGACAGTGCGGCAAATGTCATTAATGAGCATCAGTAACTGGTTACAATTAAATCACGAGCTTTATGTATAGGTCTATGGATTTTTTTGACGAGAGGGATTTTCGCTCTGCTCATTTTCCTGGATGGAAGAGCAGAAAACCATGTGAGAATAATATGAATATGAAGTTTGGAACCTGTTTCATTAGCTTCGGCGGTCCAATTATGCTTCTGTGCACACTTCCTGCATATGATTTGCATGATTGTAAATTCGTCCCATAAGGGCAGCAGAATTTTGTGTGTTTAGCACCAATTAAGATTTGGTGGTTTCAATAATTTTATGTTAATATTCAGAATTACAGTTTGGAAAGAATGTGAAATAAGGGAGAATGGGGATGGTTGTCACTTTACTAGCTTTCATCTAAAAAAGCTGGCTTTATCTTTAAAAAATAAATTGACAACATGCCCCATTATATTTGTGTGTTAAAAGGATTCTCCACTTTTTTGGAAATAGGCTCATTTTACAACTCTCCCAGAGTTAAACAGTTGGGGTTTACCGTTTTCGAATCCATCCAACCGATTTTTTTTTTGATATTTAGAAGAATATCAGTAACCAGACAGTTTCTGGTCTCATTGACTTCCATAGTATATATTTTTTCCTACTATGGAAGTCAATGAGACCAGAAACTGTCTAGTTAATGATATTCTTCTAAATATCTGAAAATCGGCTGAATGCATTTCAAAACAGTAAAACCCAACTGTTTAACTCTGGGGGAGTTGTAAAATTTTTTTGTGTGTGTTTGTCAAGACTTCAACATATATGCATGTATGTTGAAGTCTTAACGTTAACATTACGACAATAATCCCTGGTCTCCCTTTTGTGGTTCGTCTGGAGAGGCAGCAGCATTCAATATATTCTCATAATGCTTTATTTTGTTGCTCATTTTTCACTACTATTTATGTTGCATGAAAACAGAGCTTGAAAATGGAAATTTAATTAGAGCATAAATATTTGAAATAATCTATTTTTCCGAGTGGATTCGACCACGTGGACTTCCAGAGAACCCCAGGTGGTGTGCTATAATTAATACACGCAGGTCTGCAACCTCACAGAAGCCTTTTCTGTCTCCATAAAGCTTTCGGTCATAATCAAAGTTTTGTTTTGTTTTTTGCACTTTGTGCTAAAGGGAGTTAAAATGCTGCGTGTCTACTAAGCTTTTAAAATTTAATCTTTGGATAATTTGGTCAAACTTTTATTTTTAGTAATATACAATGTGCAGTGGTGTTGTCAAACGTACCGCTATTAAAGATACTAAAGAAAGAAGATTGTACCAGCATTTCTGCATTACCGGTACTACTAGGGTTGCCAACCAATCGTTTCGTATCACAATGCATTCTCATCCAAGGGCCTATGTATTTATTTGCTTTTTATTGTTGCAAAGTAGTTATTAAGGTTTATACATCTTTTAATTGTAGTTTAATTTCAGTTCTACTTCTTTAAATTCAAAACTTCAGTTCTAGTTCCTGTTTGATATCAAACCTGTTTAAAATTCAATATATTCCCTATTCTGAATGGTGCATGGCCTTGCTGCCCATTTATGTATAAAAGCTTCATAAAAAGTGTTGCCAATAATTTTTGTCTAATAAAATGCTGTAAAAGTGTCATTTCCACCATTTCATCATGAATCAATTTCCTGAAACCCAGACAATGGGCTCATTGGTTTAATGATTTCACATCACATCAGAAAAGGGATCAGGGATCAATCAGAAAAGGGATCACCACATGACTAAAGAAGAGAAGTTGACTGACTGACAAGCTGGATAAAGGACTTCTGCAGTCTCTCGTTCGGTAAATGGGTCAGGCGCTGCTGTGAGATTCTCTTTAAACTCAAAACCAGCCATAACCAGGTCTTAGTGCATTTTGGCTTTGATCAAATGCTGCTGTTTAACTGACAAGGCCATTTGTGGCTATATTTAATTCACCGACTACAAAATATGGGGCGGCCAGTGTTAAAATACTTGAATAGAGAAGTCACTGAACTTTTTTTCATCGGTAGATGTTCTGATGTCCCTGAAGACTATATTTAGATCTTTAAAGGAAAGAACTGAGCTGATTTGGTAAACCACAGTGGACCGAAGTAAATCGGGGGCGCTTTCTTCATAGAGCCACTTGCATTGCGCTAAATTATTTAGCACCTCAGAGTGAACTGAACTGAGAAAGATGATGTGGGAAATCAAGTCCAGCTTGTTCAACCAGAATGTTCAAGCCAAATTACGACCCCATAATCAGAAAAGTTGGGACATTTTGTAAAATATAAGATCAAGAATCTGTGGTTTCTTCACTCTCTTTAACCTTGATTTATCTGACAAACGTATAAAGAAAAAAATCCAATGTTTACACTGGCCTAATTAATAATATTAAAAAAAGAGTGAAAAGACTAAACGGTTAAACTGTTTTGAATTAGGTGAACTGGTAATAGGTGATGGATAAAAGGTGCATTAACAAAAGACTCTGGCTTTGCAAGCAAAGATAGGTCATCATGGCTTACCACTTTGTGCCAAATTTCAGGAGAGAATTGTCAAACAATTCAAAAATCACATTTCTCAATGCAAGATTGCAAATTATTTAGTTCTTTATACCGGGCATATTATTGTGAAAAGATTCAGGAAATCCAGAGAAATCTCAGTCTGTGTGGGCAAGACAAACCTCTGAGCCCTCAGATGGCATTGCATGAGAAACCATCATCATGCTACTGTGTTAAATATAGCCACATGGACTCGGGAGAACTTTGGAAAATGATATACAGTCTGCCGCTGCATCAAGAAATGCAACTTGAATCTCTGTTACTCAATGAGAAAGCTATACATCTGTTCAATGCAGAGATGCTGCTGAGTTCACTGGGCCCGATCTCATCTCATGGTATAAAACCAGTGGTGGGCCGTCAGGGCCAGCAAGGCCTTCTCTTGTTGCCCTAAACACCTTTAGAATTACTGACTTGCACTTTAATATATTTTTTCCATAAATGAGTATTAAATTATTCCCAATAGTTCATTCTCTTAATTTCATAGCTTTTCTCTTGGTTGCGTTGCTTCCAGTAGTGAATTTTTATGTTAGAGCTTGTATCCAATCATATTTCAGCCATCATGCGTTGCCAAATAAGTCTGCCTGGAGGCCTTTAGAATCGACAGAGCGGGCGCCTGTAGCTTAAAATGAATGCCAATGAAACTTTTTCTTTAACCAATCAGATAATCAGTCCGATTTAATCAGCCAACCAGATTTCGTTTTGACTGCAGCGGGGCCATCTTGCAGGCATATAATAATGTCTGTATTTTCTCGTTCTTTGATTGGATGATCAGAGCGCGTACTATTAGTGGTAGTAGACAGTAAAGGGTAGTATCCGCATCTGTAGCGAACTGCGTAAACTAAAATTTTAGATTTTTAGATTTTAGATTTTTTAAATTTTAGAAAAAACTAAAATTCCGTAGACGTAATAGTTTTTCTACCCACAAATTAATGTTTCTTTTTTTCTGTTTTTTTTTCTCTGATTCAATCATAAACGCTGGCGAACGATCCCAACTTCAACGTCATTATTACAACACGGAATTGATTACGGCTTTTGTTCACACAGCACGCGTTCCGGGACTGAGCATGGCAATGTTACTAGGTCCCCGACCCGGCATCGATCCCGGCATCAATCCCGGGTCGTGTTTGCGTTCAGACAGAAGACGTTCAGGCATTTTCCCGGTATTAACTTGCTGCTTGAAAGGGGCTACAATGGTAAACTAACACAGTCTCTTTCCAAGTCATCATATAACTGACGTCTTGGGACGTCTTTTGACCAAACGTCAACATCTGCCTTTTTAGGGTATCCTTAAACGTCGGTTAGTTGACGATCCCGGGCCGTCATACAACTGACGCTTTACCTTTAACGTCAGTTAGGTGACGGGCTAGGTTTAGGTCTGGGGTAGGGTTAGGATCTGATAACGTCACCTAACCGACGTTTAAGGGTACCCTAAAATGCGGATGTTGACGTATGGTCAAAAGACGTCCCAAGACATCACTTATATGACGCCTTGGGCGCTGGGTAAACATGTCTCTGTCCCCAACTGTTTTTGAGTGTGTTCCAGCCATCAAAATCTAAATTTGTGTATATTTACACAAAAGAGAATCAGCAAACCACGGATTCTTGATTTTATTACATTTTACAAAATGTCCCAACTTGGGGTTGTATATTAAGCAGACATGCAGCTTTACAGTCTTGTAATTTTTAAAATATATATTCATATGTCTTTACCTACAAAAGCTATAAAAGATGACAGTTGTCCAACTGAAATGAATGCTTGTATTTTTGATGCCAACAAGGTGGAAACGTCGACTCAGGGGATGTCTGAACTTAAAATTAATAAGCACTCTTTTTAAACTCCTCTCAGTCCAATCAACAACAGACCACTTGTTATTGATTGCACAACATTGTGTGATGCAGGAGAAAATAACTTGTTTGCGAGAAGCTTTGAAAGCCCACTTTGGTGTACGTGTAAAGCTTTGCTCAGTTCATTTTCAAAAAAATGAAAGGCAGATGATAATCTTTGCCGTATCTGTACCATGTGGAAATAGTACATTCAGTATCTGTAAGTCTAGGAAGAGGCATCCGAATATGAGCTTTATTGTGGATTTAACAGCACATGCATCATTATTAAAGCAAAAAAAAAAAAAACTGCTCAGATCTGCAGTCCAATTTTGAATGCAAAGGAACATCCTTTTACTTGCCAGACGGTGCAATTAGTGACCCTCATCATTGTAAGCTTTAGTAATGAGCATTGCAGAGGCGCATAGTATGATCAAAGTTAAAGTATACTGCAGCTTCTATTATTTATGTATTGCTGAACAGGAAAAACATTCAGAGAACTTATTTCAGAGTTTCACTTGCAATATTTATTTGTATTTTTTTTTAGATCTTCACTTGAGATCTTTCCTTTTGGTGCTTGCACTGAAAATAGAATAAAATTAGGCAGAGCTCAAGTATCATTATCTAGAAAATAAATCTGGGTTGTGAAATCTCGATAAAATCTCTCTGTTGTTGACAAGTTACAAAATTTCTGCCACTGCAGTGGTTTAGTTTAGGTTAAAGGCCTGTTATTCGCCAGCGTTTTTCCAACGCGTTTTTTTGTGTTAACACCCAAGCGATTTTTCACTGACGATGAGCCGAGTGAACATGCAAATTCACGCCCTAACATTAGATGGCGCCCATTTGCTCTGCAATACCACTCCATACAGTTCTCTTTTATCAAGATTTTGTAGTTGCTGTCGTGTTTGTCATATAGATTTTTATGTTCTAGCACCAACGAGACCAGCAGCTCTACATTCATCGTGCCTCGCATCTTCCTCGTCTTATTTCTTGCTGGCTGTGTAGATGGCGACGCTACGCTACCTGGACGCTACTTGGCGTATATCTTCTTCGCCATTACGTATGTGTGCTCGTCCAGACCGTTTTGTGTTTGAGCGCCCCCAAGCTGTGTTCTACTGTAACTTCAGAAGCTCCAAACACTTGAGCAAAAGCGCCAATCTCATTGGTCGCATAGTTTTTGATGCGGCGCGTCAAACTTAAAAAACAAACCTGAGGCGTTTTTTTTTTTTTAAATGACGCTTTTACGCATGGCGTTTTACGTGTCACATTGGCGCCGTTTGTTTAGTCACAAGGCGTTAAACGTCTGCGTTTAAAGGCCTGTTTGGTGTGAGTTCATAGAATAGCAGTTTCTTTCAGTTTTTTTACCTCCATTTGGCGTAAAACACTGTTCGTTTGTCATCCAGTTTGAAAAGTTGCAAACACTGAGTTTTTTTTTTTTTTTGGTCTTTGATATGTATTTACAATACTTGGCAGCCTATAGCCACTGCTTACAATGCCCTGGGTCCTTCACTAGAAATTGTTTACCTCAGCTAAACATTTAATCTTTGAATTCGTGCATTCGAGAACAATACAAGTCGACACTATTATGACTAAAAGTTTGCTAAGAAGAATTTCCTACAAAAGCAAGGTGCTATTTGACTCTGGGCAAGCATATCCAACACTGATAGGAGCCTTCAAAGGTAATATTATCATATCTATTTGGCAAAAGTGATGACAACAGCCTTTATTCTCTGTTTTGTCTGTTATCTATTTGCACTATTAACTCCCGAAAACAGGTGGTAAATGTAATTTTAAGAAAGATGTTTGTTTGCATGCATGTTGTGTTGATTTTTTTAAGAAGGGGGACTGGAGGGTGTGTTCCAACTACAGGGGATCACACTTCTCAGCCTCCCTGGGAAAGTCTATGGCGGGGTAGTGGAGAGGAGAATACGACCGATAGTGAAACCTTGGATTCAGGAGGAACAGTGCGGTTTTCATCCAGGCCGTGGAAATCTGAACCTGCTCTACAGCCTCTACAGGGTGCTGGAGGGTTCATGGGAGTTTTCCCAACCAGTCCACTTGTGCTTTGTGGATTTGGAGAAGGCATTCACCTGCGTACCTTGCGGGAGCAGACCCCGGGGAAGACCTGGGACACGCTGGAGGGACTATGTCTTCCGGAACAGCTGGAGGAAGTGTCTAGGGAGAGGGAAGGCTGGGCATCTCTACTTAGACTGCTGCCCCCGCAACCCGGCCCCAGGTAAGCGGAAGAAGATGGATGGGTTGTATTGATTGTGGTATAACAGTTATTCATCAAATAATGTAGAAGAATGTTATTATACACTTTGGGCATTTTCAAGAGATTCAGATGCCTGGATCACAGTGGTGGTCAGTCCCAGCATTAATATATTAGATTGAGGTAGTCTACAGTAACCTGCCTGAAATTAAATAAACGTCAATATCAGCGGGTGCAATTCCTATTGAATTCTTAGTGAATTCCCTCTTGAATGATGAGATAATCAAGCATGCTAAGTGGAGAAGGTTCACTAATTTCTCTAGTTTCCCAAAGACAGTAATCTGAATTTGTTTCAGTCCACCAGGAGTATCGAAATTGACACATGAAACGCAATCCTCTTTCTGAACTCATTAAGATCAATAGATGATTATTTCAACCACTGATGTATAACTCTTACTGATGCTAGTTTGATACAATTGATGTTATGGCTTTTTCACAGTAATCTGTTTTCCTGGAGGTATCGGATATATTTAATCAATTTTGGACCCAAGAGAGCAAACAGAAATTTGCAGACCATTCTCCTGGGGATCCCTTCAATTCTATTAGTGTCAATTTAGCTGCTACAACTGGGGCTGTTGTTATTACACATGGGATTACTGGCATGATTTTAGTTAGATATAAAAAAGATATGGTTATTAGTTAAGATGTTGAGATGTTTGTTTAGAAAAAAATGTCCTTCTTTGCTATAGCTTCTTGATTCCATACGTGTCTTATTTAGGAGATTTGAGAACTGAATTATTGAGTCTGCTCCATAGTTCTGTCATAGAATAAATAAATAGAGGCAAATTGCAATGGACGCCATGTGTAGTCTGAGCTGAAGCATTAAAAAACACAACACACATTTCAATTAGTGGTACAGGGATTGAAAAAAAAATTGTGCAAAACACTCTAAGCAAAATGAAGAGGTTGTGTAGTATCTAGCAGGGCAATTTGAACTGCATCTCATGCATTAAATTATACGGCATTTCTTTAAGATACATTCACCAGATCTCCTGGGTAATCAGTCATTTTGCTGTTTTGAAAGTGCTATAGACAGAATTGAATTGGGAATGTTTATGTTGAACAGATTGTTTCGTTCCGGTGTAAAATGAGTTATATAAATGCATTCCCATTTGTTTCCAACCATTTGAAGTGGACTTAGAAAAACAAGGTAATGCTAGCCTGAGACCACCGTTGTTGAACAAGATTATACTTCCCATCAGAATAGCCAAAAAAGTAGGAGTGGGAAACTTAAAAGGTACAGTGTTTTAGGGTCAATATTATTTTTTTTAACAAATGAAAGAAATTAATAATTGATAATAATTATAATTGACAATGTTACAAAAGATTTCTAGTTCAAAAAAATGGTGTTCTATTTAATCCTGCATAAAAATAAAATGCATCCGTTTCCACAAAAATATGAAGCTGCATTATTATCAATAGTCAATAATAATAAATTTTTACTTCAAATAGACTATATTGACCATACACTGTTTTCTTTTGTCAAATCAACTTAAATAATTTATGTGGTTCCGATAGCATAATATTTTGAGTTTCTGATGATTAAATCAACCATTTCAATGAACTTAAAAAAATTTAAGGCAACCAGGCTACTTCATTTTTTAAGTTAAACCAAAAAAAATAAAATAAAAATACAGTAGTGCTGTAGCCTTATTTATAATAAATGTGACTTTTGAATTATTTTTAATCTAATTTCTCAGTATTTGACATAACCTCTCATCATTTTCTTCTCCTAATGTGACTTATTTTGTTTACTTTGATGACCAGCCTTGACATTATTAATCAGGTGATATTCATGCTAAATGGAAACTATTTTACTCTGAATTTGTCAGAGTCTTGAGGTCAGGCTGACCATAATCATAATTCATGACACACAGACTCGTTTAATTTCTGTTTTCCCAGGCCATGGACATAATTTCAAGCTTCCTGTCTAGACCTCACTCTAAGAAAAATCACCTCTAAAGAACAGGGAAATCAAGGATGATAGACCTGCGTCTTGTCATTGGTGCCAAGGGAGAGGTAAGTCCCACAGCGGCTGTTTGTTCCTGTCTTGCTTCTGATTAGTGGGATTAGATCCTGCCACCAATGTGTATTCAGTGATCTGGATGGAGTTTGGCAGTCACATAGTGCAGTTTATGGGCATTACCACAACGGCAGTGCCATCAATCCAACGGGTTGGGTAACTAGAAATTTTGTTTATGGATTGTTTGGTCATGTAGCATCTGGAATTGGACCAGTTTCACACATCCTCTGTCTGCGGTGTGTGTTTATTTGAACAGATTGCAGTGTGCGCACTTCCCAAAAAACACAACTGAGAGTAGAATATGTCCAATGAGCCTATTTTTTGCTGTGTACTATAAACCAACAGAATCTTGAATCTGAAAAAAATATGTCTGTCAGCTAAATCACAACCAACACTATTTATTCAGTAAATCTCTCTAAATTTAAGCAGTTTAAAGCTATGCCATAGTGTTTGGGTTGCATTCTGTGTATATTCATTAGCATTTAGATGTAAATGTCTAAAAACGCTAGGCCTGCTTTCACACTACTAAAATGCTCACATGCCACAAATGCAGGATAATAATTGGCATACTATGCAAAAATAATAGTGAAGCAGAGCACTTGGGATTCTTATGTGGGTGAGTGGACCTTTTGTTTGTCTTGTTCTGGAAAGTACTGAAAGGTGATTTAAAGTGCTTTATAAGTTTCTCCACATTCATTTTGTTTCTGTAAAAAAAAAAAAAACGAAGGTAAATGTTAATGGACAAGAGCACTAAAGCCTGAGATGGATTTAATTGCCATGTTCAGAGGCCTTAGCATCTTTGTTTTGCCCCACTGAGTGCAATCTGTGAACTTTCTTAAAATGAGTGCAATTTGTGAACTTTCTTAAAAGCCTCCCTCAAAAGAAACAACACTAGGACATTGTCAACAGGAAAGCAAACTAAAAATTAGAAAGTTTCTGGCAGTATTTTTTGTTGTTGTTGTTATTTTTATCTCAGTAAGCACGCAAACTTCAAAATCAATACAATCAATTCAAAAATGAATTCAAAAATGTTTTTTTTTTGGTCTTACCCTGATTAAACATTAACCACCTGTGTTTATATTTTAGACCTAACGGGACGGGTTTTGTGGGAAATTAAGTACATACAGTTCGTCACTCACCTGTGCGTGTCACGTCATGGCCGTAAATAGAGAAAAGTTGCTCTGGTTTTGACAAGTGTATGGTGTGGCTGGTTAGATGTCACACAACGTGCGAGAAAGGTTGACATGGAAAACGCTAACGAGCTCCCGATCTGACGGCAGTTTGTACAAATTTTACAAGGTGGCTAATTCGTACAAATTCATATGACCTCACTTGTACGATTTGTACGATATTTGCTAGTTCGTACATATTTTAAGAGCAACCAAATTTATATGAATTCGTACGAATGACCTACCCCTGACCCCGCCCCTAAACCTTCCCATCATGTGGGTTTAGACAAATCGTACAAATTCCTACGAGTGAGGTCGTACGAATTAGCCACCTTTTAATCACTCGAACAGAGGAGAGTCTGCTGGCAAAAAGAAAAAGTGACGGAGCTCGTAATAAAACAAGAATCAACATTGGCTTGGCTTTTCAGAGATGAAATCTTTGAAATCTTGTAAAAGCAAAGCGGAGATGTCGCTTTTCTCACTCACTAGCTCTTTAACACAGTTCATAGTTAAGCATTATCGATTTTGAAAGGTCATTTCATCATTTCATCAACACTTTGCAGGAATAATCGTGCATATTAATGGGTACAGCTACTAGTCAGTTTAAGAACATTTCCAACTAAACTGGTTATCACTTAAGCCTAGTAGTGGATGTGTATGCAGTAGGATAACCATATTCATCCACATAGTCATGCAGAGCCGAAGCACAACCAATGTGTTTTTAATCACTAGATGCCCAAAAGTTATGGCCTGACTACATCAGACTTTGTACTTCTGCTCGATTTCAGTTCGGTTCTGTACTCAGCCCGAGATAGCGACCTATCTCAGTTTTCCTCCAGCCTTAAAACAGCCGGCCAATCAACGAACAGAGGGCGGGCTGAGAGCCGTGACCTAGACGCTAAGCGCCAAGTTTAAGATCGCATTTTAGGTTCGGGAAATCGAAAACGACTGTGGCTATGGAGAAACGGGATGCAATTCGCTGTGTTTTGGAGAATATTCCCAGCACTTGCAAACTGGCGCCTGAACAAGAAGAGTGTTTGTTAAACATTTTGAATAGAGGTGATGTTTAAGTTAGAGAGAGAGGTGATTGGCTTATGGGTAACCAATGCTTTTATACAGTACTTCAGACAAGCCCCAAAGTAGCAGAGTTTGGTATTACCAAAGTTACAGCTTTAATCGTTTCACTCTTGACAGGAGGTAAAAGCATTTTTTAGACATTTTTAGACAACAGCAACCATACTTAAGATAGTAGATCTTTCCTGTCCGTCTTTTGATGTAGATTGAGAGGCTTCACACTGAGCTGTTTGCACCGTTTGCCAACGCTCAGTACCTATTGCAACCTTCCATCTGTTGTTTTCCTTGTACTTCTAGCAGTCAGGTTTTTCGTCTCCAGAGCCCTTCGATCGCACTTTACACTGTTCACCTCATTGCTATTGCATTTATTTATCTATTTAATTTGTTAATTAGCCTCGAAATGTTAATGGGATATCCAAACAAGTATTGATTCACAGTCCTCTTGCGATTGTGGAAATGTTCCAGTTCTGGAAAATAATCTCTCCAGTAGCACTTTTAAGGTTATTTGAGCATTTTAGGGTCCACATAGAGCCTTTCAAATGTTCCTGAAGCTAAACTTGAAGAGCACAACACAAGCAATGGCATATAACAAATAATCATAGCAACAAACAAAAAGACAAATAATCATATTGTCGAATCAGCAGCCCTGGGCTGAATATGTGTTTGTGATCCTGACAGTACATTTATTCTGCACTAAACAGCAAATGTATTCTATGTGTATTAAATGGACATTGCATTCATGGTTGTCATGGGGCTGGAAATAGAGGAGTATTAATAGAAATGAATACAGTTGATATGAAAATATGACTCAGAACAAAAGGCAAATGAAATATACTCTGGTTAAAGATGTATTTCTACAACAAAAATCTGTATTTTATTAACAAACCACCTGCAATCCAGTTGTGTCTTAAACCTGGAGTGTAAGCCATAGTTCTGTCATAAATATTTCAATAAAGACATTCGCAAGGATGCAATAAATTGATCAAAACTGACAGTAAAGACAGTTATAGTTAAAAAAAGTTCAAATATATTCTGTTCTTTTAAACATTCTATTCATCAAAGAATCCTGAAAACATATTTCAAGGTTTCCACAAAAACGTGAAGCAGCACCACTGTTTCAAACATTAATAATAATGAGCTATCATTTTTTTTTTTTCAATCATTTAAATTCAAAAAACATAAAAAAAAATATCCTACCAACCCCAAACTTGAAGAAATTAATAATAATAGAAAAATACTTTCATTTGCATTGTTTAGTATAGTGAGGCTTGGTTAAATGACTGGAAGATGAGAAGATGCCATCAAAACAGCAGTCTAGTTTTTTAGTTTTGAAAGTAAACACAAGAGGAGACTCCATATGCCAGCTGCATGCTCTTAATAGAAGAATAAAGCACACTCAGCGGGGTTCACTCAATAAACGTGTACGAAGAGAAACCGGCGTCCAGGATCTTAGTCAGCAAAAAACGGCACAAGGTCCCCGTCAACATATTGACTTCTCAACAAACAACAAACTTCTCCATTCTAGAAAAGACAATGCAGTAATTCATTTTATCGACACGCCCTGTAAACGCATCCACTTTTCTGATTAGCCAATCAAAATATAATTTCCTCTAATTCTATCTCTAATGTTGTGCAAGCGATATGTAGTTAGGAAATCAATTAGCGTGTGCAGCTCACTCACTACACACAATGCTTTTATGTATAATTAATTAGGCATAATATAAATCAGCCACATTACTATGTGCCATTCGTAGCAAAAACAATGAGGCGAGCAAAATTTTACCCCAACAGTGCTTTTATTAAAGACTTTACAGGGAAAAGCAATGGGGTGGAGTGACAGTGCTCTTGCGGGTGCGATGCAAATCTGTGCAGGAAGTAAAAGAGATGCTAACATGTTCCCAAAATTGGTGGGACAGCAGCGGGCTACCGAGGGACCCCGTCGAGTCTGCATCTGGAATTATAGAGAGGAATGAGTTATTAGTCCTTATGCTGTTGCTCTTTGTGACAATAACAATGACAGCTTGCTCTCGTGTACTACTGTGCTTGGATTAGCATGGGTGATTTTTTTTTTTTTTTTTTTTTTTTCTGGCTTTCTTTTTATCTTAGATTGAATCCATGCAGGATTGGAGCTGAAGCTAATAATTTAAGTCACTCCTCATGGCCTACTGGGCTATGAAGACACTAACCAGAAATCTATAAAACACATTTTAAAAGAAATTGTTATTGCTCAAGGTCTTTAATGAAGGTATTGGTTATGTTTCATTGAAGTATCAACATCTTCTGACATGTTGATAGTAAAGACATTATTGTGGCCAATGGGTAAACAGATCTGTGTGAATGGGGATCATTGGACAATGTTGTTGTCTGTACTCAAAAAAGCGAAGGAAAAAAATGTCCGTTTTAGTACATTCTTGTCGTCTAGATGTGCCCTAACTTTGCTCTCCATGTAATCAGCTTTTTCCCTCATGCCCTAATTTTTTTCCAATTAATTTATTCTTGCATTAATTGTGACTGTCCGTTGACATCAACTCTCCATCAACATGTGGAACACGAATGTAATCTCTTCCCTTTCCACTCGAGCACATGAGAGTGAGATTGGGGGGAAGGGATGGGGAGGGGGGGATTTTAGCATCAGCACACCTGTTAGTGTCTCATGTGGGAAACGAGCCTGAGGCAATTAGTCATAGTAATTAACATCACCTCAAACTAAAGCAGGCAAAAGCCAAGTTACATAAGAGAAGACTACAATTAGACCTTCTGTCAAAAGTCTGCAATTAAAGCCGAACCCTAAAGTGCCACAAAACACTCCAAATGTTTTGTTAGTGAAGCTTTATGACATTATTATTTGAGAGACAAATCCTCAGAGTTTCTATTATTTCCCCCCTTAAGTCACACAGATAATTAGCGCTGTATTTGCAATTATAATTGTTTTTCTTGTTCGTTGCAGATTCATTTTACCTTTTAACTTCTATGATGGGCTTAATATTACTGTCTTTATATTAGATTGATTTTCTTATGTGCTGTCCATGAATATTTTGTTTGGACAGCAACCATCTAAAAATCTAAGGGTGTTTTTGATAGGGTATTGAAATTAGATTGCTGGGGTGCGTTTCCCGAAAGCGTCGTTAGCCAACTATGGTCGCAAGTTGGTCGCAATTTTCATTGAACTCTATTGGTAACGACGGAAATTGTTGACTAACGATGCTTTCGGGAAAGGCACCCCTGGGTGGTTGCTAGAGTGTTGCTTTGTGGTTGCTAGGTTGCTTTTCAGCTGTCTTTTGAATATTGTCAGGGATTCTGCATACTGGATGAAAGCGGGGAGATCATTCCAACAGCAAGGAACATTGAGCAAAATTTTCTAAAGAGTGATTTTAGTGTCTCTCTGTGATGGTACCTCTAGCCAACCACTCATTTACTGATCGTAGGCTTCTGTTGGGGATGTAGACTCGTAAGAGCAAGTGGGAGTAGGAGGAGGAGGGCGCTGAGCCTGTGGTAGATCTGTAAGCAAGCTTCAATGCCTTGAAGTTGATGCGAGCAGTGCAAAGATATAAAGAGCGGTGTGATGTGGGCCCATTTGGGTTTGTTGAAGACAATATATGCTGCAGTGTTCTGTCGAGGTCTTATTGCACATGATGGAAGTCCAGCCAGGAGACCATTGTCATAATCAAGCCTGGAAATGACCAAGACCTGGATGGGAAGCCGTGATGCATGCTCATAGAAAGGTCTGATCTTCCTGATGTTGTGTAGTGCAAACCTGCATGGCCAAGCTGTCTTTGCAATGCAGTCTTTGAAGGTCAGCTGGTCTACCTGGAATTCCAATAGATGATTTCAAGATATCTGGCCGATCTTGATGGGGTAATTGATGGTGAAGCTAGCTGGATTGTGAAATTGTGCTGTAGAGTTGGATTGGCGGGGAAGATGAGAAGCTCGGTTTTCGCCGGGGTGAGCTGCAGGGAATGTTCCTTCATCCATGCCGAGATCACCTCCAGACAGCTTGAGATTTGTGCAGCTACTGTGGGATCATCTGGTTGAAATGAAAGGTAGAGTTGTGTGTCATCAGCATTGCAATGGTAGGAAATCATGTGCCTGTAGGATGGGTCCCAGAAGAGAAGAGGTCCTAGAACTGAACCCTGAGGTACCCCGGTGGTCACTTGCTGTGCTTTGGATGCCTCCCTTCTCCATGCAACCCTGAAAGACCTACCTGTGAGACAGGATTTAAACCAGTCAAGTGGAGTTCCTGTGATGGCCAGCGATACGACCCAGCAAACAAATCTGGGAACATTCTGGGAATGTTAGTTTTTGGTTCCCAGAACGTTCCTAGAACTTTCCCTTAAGGTTTGGGGAACATTTCCGGAACGTTCTACTTACGTAAAAAAATGGAACCTAAAAATAACCTACATGGAACGTTCCTATAATGTTCTTGTTTGGTTCCCCAAAAAAAATAACCTCATGGGACCATTCGGGAACGTTAGGGGAACGTTCTGTGTTTGCTGGGGAGGGTGGACAGAACAATCTGATGATTCACAGTGCCGAGGGCAGCAGGTAGATCCTGGAGAATGTTGGCTGTGGATGTGGTTGGTCTGAGTTCCTGTGTGTGTGGAGCTGAGAACTGACTGCTGATGGTTATTGTTTTGTCAGTAAAGAAAAGGTTGACAGAGTGTTGCTATGGGGTTGCTAGAGTGATTTGGGTGGTTGCTAGAGCATTCTGATGGTTTGATGTTTTGTGTGGTTGCAAGAGTGTTGTATGTTGTTGCTTGGGTGTTCTGGGTGATTGCTAGATTGTTGTGAGTGGTTGCTAGAGTGTTGCTATGTGGTTGCTAGAGTGTTCTGGGTGGTTGCTAGGATGTCGCTATACTGTACATTTTATGGTTTGTCGGGTAAAAATCATAAGTCGAATCTCATAGAAAAGCAGTGGCACATCTCTGCTAAAAAACACAAAATTGGAGTTATCATTCATAACTCTATTGCAAAGGATGATTTGCAAGTTATTTATCAAAATGTAATATTTAGCGTTAGAGGCTGTTCATATCCCTTAGACTGTATATGACCAACAAAAATAATGATGCTTGCTTTAGCAACCACTGCCAAACAGAACATTGATAGCCTTTGAAATAGATAAATAAATAAGGTTGAACAGCTCTGAATGATTTCTGCTGCTGTTATACTGTATGTGGCAAATACGAGAGTGAAAGTAATCAATTGCAAATGAAATTATTCAAATATAAAGCCTTCAACTTGTCAGCCATTGATTCTCACTTTTCCTACTGGCAGTGAGATGCATTTGGTACAACTCGTCCTTTAAATCCACCACAAAGAAAGTGCAATCCTAAAAGACTGGTACATAAATACTGTTTTACGAGGGATATTGAGAGCCACTTCCAGCAGCATGCTCAATAACTCTGTGGTGATAAAGCTTACATAGGCCCTACAGCTAAACTGAATACAGCTCATCATGGATAAGCTACACACATACCGAGCTGGTAATGTCCTTTTCACAAACAATCTTTCATAATCAAAAGCAAATGGCTCTAGAATTTCTTCAACATGCTAATGCGAACCTCTGTTTTCATACAGTTAGCTGCTGTAAGCTGCTCCCTGCACTATGACACAACCCCTATTTACACGCTGTGCAGTTCACAGTCATCCAGATAGAGGTATTTGAGCAACGCGGATTCCAGGAGGTCGCAGGTACAGAGCTGTTATGGGTGACATGTTCTCACAAGCGAAGGCAAATGCTTATATTGGTGGAAAAACAGCTCCTGTAGGCATTGTAGAATGAGATAAGGCAATGGAACTGCCAACAATGTTTAGAAATAAAATGAGTAAAATAGCTGAAACTGAATTCAAAATAGCTCGTTTTTTTACCACTGCCTGAAATGGAAAAGATTAGACTGAATGCAACAGGAAGATTACAGTTACATAAACGTGAACACTTTAAGCTGCATAAAGGCATACAGTACAAGCTGTTAAAATGCCGGTTTCCCTCTCAGGACTATTTGAAGTCTCCATATCTTGTATGAAAAAAGTTTTAATTATGCAAATTTTAAAATGTCATTAAAGGAGCAGTGAGAAATTTCTGAGAAACACTGTTGATATTTGAAATCAAACCAAACAAACACATCCTTCCCTTCATTGCTCCGCCCCCAAAACACATTGGGATGTGGATGTCTCTTTATTTGATTTCTCAGTTCATCACCCCTTTAAAAAAGAACTACTGACCACTTTGTAATGTTATCAAGTATAATACGCTGGGACATTCTTATTCCGGTAGTAAATTTTGATAGTGAAAATCTGCTGGGAGTGAATTTTGTTTAGAGCACACTAGCATAGATGGCTGCAAAGCTAACACACAAAACTTTATAGGGTCTTTAAAGCTCTCTCAAAGACATTTCACCAAGAGAATCCAGCAACAGAAGCCTAGGCGTTAGCTATCTGGGAAAAGAGCCAGTTACTCTCCAGAGAGATGTTTCTCTGACCGCAAGGCCACCACCCACAACATAAAGATTATGTCCATTGCACACATATATTTTGAGGGGAGATTCGTGACAAGTCATCCTTGGTTATTTAGACCTCTCAGGACTACTGATGGGAGTAATATCGGATGTTTGCCGAAACTGAATTGAGAACATAAACAACGTGGTTGGAAGGAGTTCTGTGTTCTCTATTGACCCTCTGGGCTTTTGGGGGCTCTTGGAGCAACGGATGGAGAGATAAACACAGCCATTAATTGGGTAATTGGTTTTTCTGACATCACTGTTTGTGACTGATGATTGGACAAAGACTGATGGGAATCTCTGCAGGGGGCACAAATTAAAGACAATCCATTTCTCTGATCTAGCCCAGATTCATTAGAGGCACATGTGATAATTGCAGGGGGTTGATGAGAAATTATATTACTGTCACCAGATTATAGGGTGCATACTTTTTGTTTGTTTGTTTGTTTTTGTCTTTTGCTACAAAGAGTATCATGCGTGTGTGAGTCAGGCAGGTTCAACTTTTTTTTTCTCTCCCAAAAAAGTATATTATTCTACATTATTATAATGAATTTCTCAAGAACTTTGTTAAACTTGATTACATCATTCCTAATACTTGAAATATGAGAGTTTGTTCTTTGCTGCTGATCTGCCACAATTCTCTGATTGGTGGATGTTGTTCTTCCTTGGTATTCATTGGTATTATAATTCTTCATGTTTCATTTTAGTGAACAAAGCTTGTGTGTTAGTACATTCACAACACAGACATGCACAATCTCAGGCTGAACCCAAATCCCTTTTGAATTACTTCATAACCACTAAAGAAAGCAGGGTCTATATAGTATGAATGTGTGTATGATTGTAAGTGAAGTTCACAACGTTTTAGGAGGAGTGAACCCATCTAATCTTTCAATTAACTGCCGAAGCATATAAGCAGCCGCTGCTTTGGCATTCCTCCACCTCCCCAACTCAACCAATATAATTTAGGCATCCTGCAACCATACCCATCATCCAAGCATTAGTAGTCCCACTGGGGGGTATATATAAGCTCGAGTTGAATCTGTTTCCTCGAGCCCCTCCACTGCGGACAAGTTTAAAGGGGTGATGAACTGAGAAATCAAATTTTCCTTGAGCTTTTGACATCTAAGAGGTCATCATATTATAAGAATATATTGTAAGTTTCAGAACTGAAAATGTCCTTGTTAGTCCAGTAAAAGCTTTTATTGACACCAGGCTCAGCAAACGACTCGTTTTTCAAAGTGGGGAACTATGACGTCAAAGAGGATAAAACACCACCCCCGTAGAAGAAGATTAACGCCTACTTTAACATGACCGGTTTAGCCCCGCCCACCGATTTGCACATTACATGCATAGCTAAATAACATAGATGCCTACCTTGTGATGGAAACTGGATCGAGCTACCGTGCAAAACAAAATATTGTACAGTGCCTGGTTGTGGAAGAAGACAGTCGCTTCAAAAGCTTCTTTAGGACTGCATTTAAACTTTATTTTTAATGACATTCCAGCTGATGAGGGTAAAATATTGTCCGTCTGTTCGCTTAATTTCTCTAAAGTTTGTTTTGTAAACAAGACTGGATTTGCAGACCGATTAAGATTAAAGAACGGTGCTGCGCCGTCTATATTGGATCTGACAGGAATTGTGCAACACACGGACTCTGGGTCGAACATGTATGGGCGAATCATTCCGGTTGCCATTTTACAACATTGGGCGTTTTCAAAACAATTTCCCCCAAGTGCATCGACGGGTGAGTTGAAACTCATTATAATATGCAAAACTGTTATCCACTCACAGCAGTGGGCGTTTACTTCTTAGTCTTCAATGCGAGACGCCCATAAAAACCGAGCGTTTTTCAGCTAGACTCAAAACTAGGGTACAAAATAGCCTATTACTTATTCATTTTGATGTTTTTGAATGCAAAAACCAAGCGAACGTCATAAGTTGACCTCAGACAACAATAATATACAATTTAAAAAGCCAGTTCATCACCCCTTTAAAGATTATATGGGCAAAGGAACTCATGAATCTGCCATGTTGTCGCTGTCATGTCACAGTCACCTGTGTCGCTATACACTGCCATTCACAAATACAGGGTAAAACAGGGTAATACATAGTAGTGTTCATTGAATGCGCACTTCCCAGACAGCAACGGTGTCTTCCCAGATCCGGCCCACTCAGGTCCTTTTTGCTGACTTTTTTTATGACTGTTATTCGGACATGTATTCTTGTCACATATACTGTTATTTTTATATGTAAGTATTATACGTATATGTGATTGACTATACTCTATATCTTGTTTTTGCCTACTATATAGTAGGGAAGTGTGTGAGTATAGTCAGATACTGCCACAGCTTTGATGGAGAATGCAAATGAAGAAAACCAGACCTTTTCAAATGACAAAATGGAGTGATGCATTTGATACGACAGTACTAACCCTCCAGGAGGCGACTTGACAGCAGGTTTGATATCACAATCCATCTTGACTGATGAGGTGAAATCAGGCTAATTAAATTCAGGCATAAATCAGCATGTTGTTTGAGTGAAGCTGCCATGATATGAGCTGGCTGAAACCCAACACACAGTTTCTCCAGCGTAAGTCGTGCACGAGTTATGCTCTGCATGGATGAATCTGGGTTCTTGGCCATTTTTTGATGTCTTGCATGCTGCATTCACTGTCATGTCCTCTTGACACGGGATTAAAGTGATCCGTATACACCAGAGCAGATGGCAGGAACCGCTGGCAGATGATATGTGGACAGCTCAGGATTGGAGCTGTTGTTGTCCAGCTGTTCTGGTCTTGTGTTTTGCTCCAGAGATGCACTGAAGGTCTAATCAGCAGACACTGATTTCCCTCATATTCATTTCTTCTTTTCCTTCTCAAGCTGTGTATTCTCATGGTGCTCAGATGAGAATGCTGAAAGAAAATGATACACTCTTTAAGGCTATCAAATCAACAACACAAGTGTAAAAGCATGAAGGAGAATTATCTTTCCTTCCTTTTTAATCTTTAATGTGCATGAAAAGGGAAACAATCTTGCAAACGTTTATTATGCAGGTTTTTAGGAGTAAAAAAATACTTCCTTTTGTTTTGTTTTTTGTTCAATTATGTACTGTGTGTTCTGCATTTATCTTTATTATGTTAATTTAATGTCTGAATGCCATTGGAATAGGAGCTTGTATTGCAAGCATACTGTAGTGCAGTGGGGATGGCAAGTTTTATGCATGTAATGTGGAAATTATTATACATTTATCTGTTTGTTTTTAATAAAAAAGGTGGGGAAAGCATATATGTAACGTCCATAACGAAGATGCATTATTACCATCACAGTGATGTTGTTGATGAATTCCAGCTGCATTTTAATGTAAAACCTTAAACGCTTGAAAGAAAAGTGTTGGCTGTCTTCATAATCTGATGGCAACAAGTATGTGGTTATTTTGAATGCTTATCAGGTTTAATACAAATATTTCTTTCTTTTTTTCTTGTGTTTGATTCAAATAAATGTATGTGTTTATTTTTGTAACTCGACGGTAGGAAGGATGCAAAAAAAGAACATTTATCTTGTCAAACACAAGGAAAACTTTGGTATGTGGCACTTCTGCTTTACATTTCAAATCAGAGTGTGATTATTCCAGACAACTTTAATGCAGTGATCTGTTTTCTAAGGAGCAAATTGCATATGCATATATTTCCATCTTGCTATTGTTCAACCTTTTCAGTTACTCAGTATTGTTAACTAATGGCAGCATCATTTCATTAATTGTTAATTCAGAATAATCTTTTCGCATGTCTATAATTTCAGTATATTTAAAGGAAGTGTGGAGATTTTCTTCTTAGTTTAATTTTCCTATGCGTAAACACAACCCTTTTGACCCCAAAAATATTGACCTCAACCCTGTAAAAGAATCATAATGCTAAGAGGTGGTTGGTTATGTGATTTAAAATATGGACTGGTAACCAAAGATGGTAGGAAGGTAACTAATAAAAATGCTTTTTGAGTAACTTTAAGTAACCCGGGCACCATCTGGGCTCAGTTTTGGCAGCAGCAAAAGTCACATGGTTTTAGAGTTGTGGATTGCTATATGTGCCACAGTTGGCCCATGAGGCCTGGATATGTACACTGTAAATCACTGTAATCACGACAATTTTTCTTTTGTCAAATCAACTTAGATAATTTATGTAGTTTAGATAACATAATGTTTTGAGTTTCTAATGATTAAATCAATCTCCTTCATTGTGTTAACTCAATTTTTCCATTTCAATGAATTTAAAATTTTAAGGCAGCCAGGTTACTTCATTTAAGTTAAACCAACAATATTTTTTTTACAGTGTATGCTATTGCCAGCCACACTCTGGCTGAGGAATGTGGGAGATGTGGGCCATAACTGGGCCAGATGTCATTTGCTATCCGGGGCATAAATGAACGGCTGCAGTAAAGTCTCCCCACCACCAGAGGCAATGTTCACAACGGCTCTCAACTCACCTGTTCGCCAGTTCCTGTTGGTATGTATACAAGTTTTGTTATTTGATTTGACTATGTGGAACGTAACATAAACAAACAGGAAAACAGGTCGCATTGCATCCGCTTGTCAGAGACAATGCGATATCTATGGTAGAAATGGAGATATTAAGCCTCTTGAAATATAACCTAGCTAGTTCTTTTTATTGTTGGCGTTTAATTATTTTTAAATATCTAAATGTTTGTGAGAAGAAGGAAAAATAAGACACTTTTAGATAAATCTGCATATGCGGTGGACATCGGTTTTGCTCATCTTTGCTCTCTCCTTTGAGTAAAATGGCTCTATATTTAATGAAGCACACACGAAAGACCCGAACCGGAAGAGATGCAACCTGCTTTACAGAATACCAAAGTTTGTTGCAAGTCCCAATTCAGCAACTCTAGTGTTTTCCTCATTCCCTGAACCTCATTACCTTGTCTTAATCTCCCTTTAACTTTGGATTTTGGATTTGTTTGTTGGTTTGTGTTGACTCTCTGGTTGATCTTTTAGTTGTGTCTGCTGGATTTTTATGATTTTCCCATGCGATGTGGATCTATTCTCTGCTACTTTCTCTGATTAGCAGTTTGATATAAAGGTTGTTGGGAGTTGACAGTGGCCTTTCCCCTAGAGATAATATAGGAATGGGAACAGTGCTCAAGTTGGTCCAGATGTATATTTTCATTAATTGCAGACATTCCTTTATTTATTTCCTCCATCGACAATGCGTGATAGTTTAAAAGCATTTCATTATGAATTTCTACGGTACATTTTAGAGGAGCTCTTCTATTCAGTTCAATCTTGTAAGAACACATGACAAGATAAACATGAAACAAAGGCCAAAAAATCAACTAACATCAGTTATGAAAGCTAAATCAGCCCTAGAGAGCAATTAAGATGAAGGGTAATTAACCCTCTCTCTGGATGGTCAAATCAATACGGGAATGATTCCTTGCACTAAAAGCTTACAGTGTAAGCTGGGTGATCGTATTGACTTCTGAAGCAGCTGGTTTGTGTCAGGGGTTTTTCAGCTCTAATTAACTGTGAAAACTCTATAGCCCTTCCTAAGAGGGTATGCAGCATCTTGTACCTTCTTTAAACTCATACTAGAATGGCACCTTTTTTCTTAAAGGTGCAGTATGTTTGTAACAGTCATTGTATAGCAGCATTGTAGATGTATCATCGTGTTGATTTCAATATTACTAATTTTTTCATGGGGTATAACTTTTAATGAAAGTTAAAAACATTAAAAGCCTAAGTAATTACATTTATTTCCAGCCCAGGAATTTATGTCACGGTTATTTATTAAATAGACTGCTCCAATAATTATGAATATCAGCCCTTGCAATGTCACTCGGCCTAAAAAGAGACGTCTGAAATCCCAAGGTGGTTGACTGACTGAATTGACTGATCTCCACACATAAGAACTGTTCTGGAAGTGCAATCCTTCAATCCTCAATCGGCAGGTGATGCATTAATTAAAGCGAAGTTGTGTGAACAAATTCTATTCATGCGTGAATATAAACGTCTAAACTTATCAAAGATATACTCTTGCTGGTTTGTTCAACTAATTGGTATTGAACAAGAGACATGTGACATCCTCAGCTCTTGCTGAATGAGTAGAATTATTATGGATCAATTATTGGTTGGTGGATAGAAGCCAGCGAGTTCATGTGACACAAACACTGCGGGTGGGATTCCAGGAGGGCAGCCTGTGTTAAACCTCATATTGCTCTATAGGGACAGAAGCTGAAGCTTGTTTACTGAACAAAAATTTTGCTTGGCAAATAGGATGTTAAAGCAAGCGTAGTTTCTTAAAGGGATAGTACATCCAAAAATGGAAACTGTGTTATCATTTACTCAACCTCATGTTGGCATCTCATTTTGTGTTCCACTAAAGTAATCGACTCATGCAAGTTTGTTGATGTAAATGAATGTTCATTTTTTTTGGAGTAGCTATCCCTTAAAGGGATACTCCACTTTTTTTGGAAATAGGCTCATTTTACAACTCCCTCAGAGTTAAACAGTTCAGTTTTACCGTTTTTGAATCCATTCAGCCGACTTTCTGATAATTAGAAGAATATCAGTAACCAGACAGTTTCTCGTCTCATTGACTTCCATAGTGTATTTTTTTCCTACTATGGAAGTCAATGAGACCTGTCTGCTTACTGATATTCTTTTAAATATCAGAAAATCGTCTGAATTGATTTGAAAACGGTAAAACTCAACAGTTTAACTCTGGTGGAGTGGTAAAATGAGCCTATTTCCAAAAAAAGTGAGTCATTGGTGCAAGTTATTCCAAAGAGGAAAAACAAAATCTTTTTTTTTTTTTTTTTTTTCTTCAAAATGTAATGCATAAGATACTCTTGAAGTCCTAGGCTTTTTTGTTCTCAGCCAGTATAGGCTACATGCAGTATGTTTCAATCGGAAATGTGTTTGATTATGGAAGCAAATTTTGCCGTGAATGCTGTTGCAATCTGAATTTAAGACTATGTTCAATGTGCCATTAGCACCACTAATAATGTGGTAAATAATGTGCACCACTGTTTAGAAAGTTGGTGTTTTTAAAGAGTAACTAAACACTAAACCAACTTTTTTTAGTTAATGATCTGTAAGAATGGATCTTTAATAAAACAAGTCATTGATTCGAGTAACTTTTTTGACATTTGTGTGTAAAGTGTTTTATTTCTACAATATATGGTGTAAAAACGTAGTGCTGCCCTCTTCAGGTTGAACGGTGGCTACTGCAGTTGAATTTTCCTACTGGATTTTACGCACTTCGTGACGTACGCAGGTTTCAGCTCACCACGCAAGCTACGCCCTTGGCAGTATAAAAACCATCTTGTGTTGTCAAAACCACTGTAGGGAGTCAGGAGTTGGAATTGTGAGTATTGAAAACGATCAGGATAGAGTGTTTTAGCATCTATTTCATCCCCTCTATCTCTGCAGGGGTCTGCCCACTTTTTTAGCATTTTCAAATATTGCCAGTGGGTGGAGTCAGGCTCCGACCAGGGGTTTAGTTACCCTTTAAAGGAAAAGTTCACTTCAAAATGAAAATGTTGCCATCATATTCTCACCCTCAAGTTGTTTTAAACCTGTATGAATTTCTTTCTTCCGCTGAACTCAAAAGATGATATTTCGAAGAATGTCAGTTACCAAACAGTTGATGGACCGCATTGACTTCCATATAGGAAAAAAAAAAGTACTATGGAAGTCAATGGGGTCCATCAACTGTTTCAGCAGAAAAAAAAAAGAAATTCATAGGTTTGAAACAGTAAATGATGACTAAATGATCATTTTGAAGTGAACTAATCCTTTGGAAAAGTATTCTCTTATGCTCATCAAGGCATGTTACTATGGTGGGCCACTCAACAACAACAAAAAAAGGAAATAAATTCATGAGTTGTTGCTGCAGAATAAGATGAGATTAAAAAATATCTGTAAAAAAATGACATTCAGTATTTGAAACGCTGTGGGATGTCAAGCTTACAGAACTTTATAGTGAATGGCAGAGCCCTGTGACCCATGTGAAAAAAGAACATCTGTCTTCAGAATTTCTGATATGCTTGATGGGAGCCATTTACATCCCCCTTTGGGCCTGTTTTCATTGTAGACTTGTGATTTTCATTAGAGCCCTGATGCCCTGTAGAATGTAGCCGAGCTCACGGTTGCAAATTATCACATTGCTGAGCTCCGTAGAGCACAACGGCCCGCTTCTCCACCAGATGTATGCCTCGGCAGACTCTGAGAGCAGTCAGCTAGAAAACTACCAGCAGGTGTCTGCCTGAACCACTGTGTTTGTGTATGAATGTTTTAGAGAGACAGGGACCTGGGGAGAGTGAGAGAGAGAAAAAGCGAGTCCTGCGGGGAGGCTGCGTTTCTCCATAGTCCCTCGAGGCATCTGTCATCAGGCTGCTCATGGGATGTAACAGCTCATTGTTTACCTCTTTTGTTTTCATAACTCTCTCACCTGTTTTATGTAAAACCTGGGAACAGGCTTCATTGCACACCCTGAAAAACCATTTAGAAACTTTAATGGAGTTCGTCTGCGAAGCGCTACTACAGACCATGGGCATCTTTGCATGAACGTTTCATCACAGTATCTGACAGCAGGCCTTTGTTTCCTGTTAATTGATTTACAGTCTGAGCCGAATGTGCGCTTATGTACGCTACCAGAATGCTAGTATGCATACACAACCTGCCTCGATTCCCAGCGGATTTTTCCCAAAGACAGGCAAGACTACAGTACAATGCACATGACATCTCACGTGTGCATGACAAAAGATTTCTATTTTAGCAGCAATTCAGAATGATTTCTAAAGGATCATGTGACTGAAGACTGAAGTAATGATGCTGAAAATTCAGCTTTGCCATCACAGGAAGAAATTACATTTTAAAATATATTAAAAGTTATTTTATATTTTAATATGATTTACTATTTCACAATATTACTTTTTTTACTGCAGGCTTGGTGAGCATAAGAGACTTCTTACAAATCTTTATAAAATTTTATTGACCCCATACTGTAAAAATGAATACGCTTTATCTAATCAAAACAATTGTGGCAAGATATAATAAGCAATATTATTCATTAAATTTAACAAATTAGAATTGAGTAATAATTAATGTAATTAATTCCTTAAAATTTAACCATATGAAATTAGTAAAACTTACATCAACAACCCAAAAAAAAAAAAAAACAACGTAAATTTAACTCACCATTATGGTGATCGGTATGTTTTAGGTTTGTTTTAAAATTACTGTTTTATTAATGTTTTATTAATGTTTTATTACTGTTTTATTAATAACATCAGGTGTCTTCAATGTTGACAATATAAAATAAAGAGTTCCTAATTAATTTTTGACGTCTGTCTGTTAGTGAGATATTTTTGTTAAATTATTTGGTGTGAACTTTACTTATTTTAAATGGTAAACTTTTAAGGAATAATGTGATTAATTATTACTCAATTCTAATTTGTTAAATATAATTAATAACATTGGTTGTAATCTGTTGCCACAATTTTATTGATTTGATAAAGGGTATTAATTTTTACAGTGCAAACTTTGATTATAATATAATATCAGCTATGCTTAAAATTGTTTTTACTTATCCCAAAAATGAATGAAAATATTGATAAATATTGATTTTACAATTATTGTTATTGTTATTAAAATACAATTTTAGTATTTGTACATGCATATTTTTTTCCAAATGCTGTCAAATGTTATTTTCCTTTAAAAAGAGAATAATATTTTAATATAATAATACAACTTTTTATTCGATTTTTAATTAACTGGAAATTTGCAATAGTAGCCTGAAGTTATACAGCGGGCCAGCTGTATATTTAACCCGTGGTATATATAATAATAGTATTCAGCTTTTGAAAAGGAAATACCTCCTCTTTCCAATGACCATCAATCTAGTTCTGCATATCAGAACATTGTGCTGTCTGTGTGTGTGTGATGAGCTCACCTTCTGCCTACCAAGAAGGTCTAATAGAAATCTGTCAACACTCCTATCCATCTCAATGGCAGTTTCTCGTTTCGCGCAAACCGCCCGGAAACACCAAAAGTCAGATTTATTAGAAGACACCATGGCTCTTTTTCTTTGTACGCCTCAGATTTAATCACCCCAGGGCACGTTTCTCCTGCGCAACTTTATACTTCGTATTTCTGTTTGAAATAAAAGCATGTCATCACTAATCCCACTGTGACTGACTCTTCTCCCTCCACATCATGTTACAGAAAATTACATTATTCTGCTCTTTTGAAATGCACCAGTGTAGCCTGTGGAGTTCGGCGTCATGCAGAACACAATTACTGTTTGAGAGTCTTCAATCTCTTTGTTAATATAGATGCAATTGGTTTCTCGAGTGGCCAAATGGAAACCGGTTTTACAATAAATCCATAAAATATATTTCCAAAATCCACTCACAAAGAATATGCATATCATATTTTCCCATGAGAAGCCTCCCAACCTTAGAAACATAAGGAAGATTTTAATTTAATATCTTTGAGCCTGTTATCATCCATCTCGGTGATCCATTCGCAAGTGGACAGCTGGGACAGATTGCTGTGTATACATCTGTATAGTAACTTGTATCACAGATTTGTCTCTTGTGACCACTTGTGATGAGGTCTTTGATTTCATGACTCCATACATCGTTTACTATGTGCTGCATGTTGACATGAGCATTTAGCTACACTAAAAATACAATGTTGTCACATGCAGTTTTGATTACTTTTCAATTTGACTTGAATGATCAAGTCATTCAAAATGCTGTTTGGCCCTACACTCTCAGGAAAAAAAGGTCCAAAAGCTGTCACTAGGGCTGTACCTTTTCAAAAGGTACACTTTTGTACCCAAAGACTGCATATTGGTACCTTAGTGGTACATTAGCACCTGAAATGTACATATTAACACTTAAAATGTACATATTAGGACCTAAAATGGACATATTAGCTCCTGAAATGGACATATTAGCACCTAAAATGTACAAATTAACACTTAAAATGTACATATTAACACTTAAAATGTACATATTACGACCTAAAATGGACATATTAGCTCCTGAAATGGACATGTTAACACTTAAAATGTACATATTAGCACCCTAAAATGTACATATTAGCACCCTAAAATGTACGTATTAGCACCTAAAATGTACATATTAACACTTAAAATGTACATATTAGGACCTAAAATGAACATATTAGCTCCTGAAATGGTCATATTAGCACCTTAAATGTACATATTAACACTTAAAATGTACATATTAACAACTAAAATGTACTTATTAGCACCTAAAATGTACGTATAAACACATAAATGGACATATTAGCTCATGAAATGGACATATTAGCACCTAAAATGGACAAAAGTTTACCTTTTGAAAAGATCCAGCCCCAGTGACAGCTTTTGTACCTTTTTTCTGAGAGTGTATAGTATTCTGAGTGAGAAAATGAGCTAAATGATTTGGTGTTGGAGTGAGCCATCCAAATGAACCAGATCAAATCAGTTTTGCTAACCAATAAAAATCATTGTAAGCCATTGGAGGCAATTGTCTCTCCCAAAAGCATTGTAAGACTAAGTAGGTTGTAAACGCAGCTATTGATTCTTTGAACAGAACCGACTCCAAACGTTCATTCAGCAGACACCGTTATTTCTGATTAACAGCTGACAAAAACTACAGGACATGATTGCTGAAATATTGAAAAGCTGTTCATGATTCAACCAAAGAAACGCTAACACTTTGCTACTGAGAAATATAGTTAAACATAGCTTTGTAATGATTGCGTCACTTGAGTCGGTTGTCAATAACAGATCTAAACGGGGCCTTTGTGAACGCACATGAAAGCGGAGGGTGACGCCAGTTTTCTCTCAGCACATAGACGGTTCAGTGCCTTCAGGACTTCCAGCTGTCCAAAAACCCAGACAAGACAATCAATTAAACAAGCACGCAGAGAACCCCAGCAGCATCATATTCAATAACGACACTTTTACCAGGCACAGCAGAGGAATACATATTATACACAAAGGTCTCATTAATCTCGATTTTGTTTGTATTGTAGCGTGAGGAGGCAATGACCTTTAATAAACACCAGCAGTGATAGCGAAGTAATTAAGCTGAGAATATGTGTTGATAACCCTGTCGTGTGGGTTTATCAGGGTTGAAGTGAAATGATGTATGTAGTGATGTTTTCACATGTAGACTGAATCCTCTTTACTCAGAAGAAATGGACATGAGAGCCATATCGTATGACAAGCTGCTGAATTAAAGCAGGAGGATTTGATAAATGTTTCATGGCCTTATTGTATTACAAATGAAACCCTGAGATAATAATATCCGTCTTATAGAGGTCCTGTCCTCACCCCATTTATTATACATAACCGTCTTCAATCGTGTCAAGTCACAGAGTTGACTTAACAAGAAAATATGCAGTGATGTCATGCTAGTGGTCTAGCCTGATTGGCCCCTGCTTACTGTAAAAGTTTATTTCTGCTGGATGACTATTACAATTTGACCAACCCGATCACACTAAATGCATCTTTATAGCGCGCATGTGTATTGTCGTGTAATTTATACGCTAAAGTGAGTTTGTACGTGCATAGGATTCGCTTTGGTCTGGTTAGGGTAGGTTTCGTAATGGTGTGGAGTGCGTGTGTATAATACGTTTGGGTAGAATTAGTGGTGTGGGAGCCCGTTCTCATCGTTTGGCGTCATATAAGTCATATTTCGACACCCTTTAGCATCAATATAACATGCAAAACCCAAGGCGTCATAAAAGTGCCTGGCATCCTTTAGCGTCATATGAGACGCAGACCCTACCCCAGACCTGAACCTACCCATAACAGTGCATGTTATATTGACGCTAAAGGGTGAAATGTACATAGTATTTCGACGAAATGTCATATGGCATCACCTATGTGACGCCAAAGGATGAGAATGTGTTGGGTGTGGGGTGTGTATTACACGCAAATGAACTGCGTATCAAATGCACACGGAAAACTGCGTCTCATATGCACGTAAAAACTCATTTTCGTGTATAAATTACACGACAATACACGATACGCGTTATAGAGACGCATTTACGTGAGAACTGGCTGATTTGACAAGATGGATTCTTTATGTGGAAGAAAATGGCACTATCAACATGAGTTAATTGGTTCTTTTGCTACATGCAATTAACATTTCAGCATCTGACTAATTAAGGAATGAAACGATTCCTTCAGAATTGTATTTATAGCTGTTTGATAAAATCCCACTGTGATATTACATCTAAATGCTGAAGAAAGCTCATTCTGCAGGTCACATGGTTCCAACATTAGTAAGTCGTTGAATCATTTTTTCAAATAATTTGTTTAAAAAAAACACTGATTCATTCAGGAACTAAGTGACTATTTTATTAAGTGAGTTTTTGAAACATTATTTCAGGCATTTAAAAGAAGCAAACATTGGTTTTAGTGAAAAAGCTTCGCTTTTGGTTGGTTTAAGGGTCCTTAAAGGAGAACTCCGTGCAAAATGAACCTTTGGTCTAATAAAACTATGGTACCTAGTTAACCATTCTCTGAGATTTGTTTTCATGATACTTAAATATAAAGAGTTTAATCTCTAAAAACTGTTTAGCGTATAATGCTAGTGTATGGGGGCATTTAATAAGTAAAAAGAAATCACTAGTTAATACCAGTAACAAGGCTCAAAATAGCCTCACACTAACACAGTAACATAATGAGGGTCCCTACATGCAAAACGAAGCATTGAGTGTACAGAACGTTTAATAAGAAGATACTTTATAAAGAGTCCACTTCGTGTATATAGAGCAGGAGCCATCTTTGGAAAACAGTCTTGATAAGTCAAACCACGAACGACGTGCCAAGTGAGCTGAACTGTATGAACAGCGTTCGTGGTTCGACTTGCCGAGACTGTTTTCTCCTGCCTGTGTACACACAGTGCACTGTCTTTATAAAATATCTTCTTATTAAACGGTCTGTACACTTACAAAGTTCTCAATGCTTCGTTTTGCACGTAGGGACCCTCATTATGTTACTGTGTTAGTGTGGGGCTATTTTGAGCCTTGTTACTGGTATTAACTAGTGATTTCTTTTTACTTATTATATGCCCCCATATACTAGCATTATACGCTAAACAGTTTTAGAGATAAAACTCTTTACATTCGATTATCATGAAAACAAATCTCAGGGAATGGTTGACAAGGTACCAATGTTTTATTACACCAAAGGTTCATTTTGTGCCGGAGTTCTCCTTTCACATCACACATACACAACTTCTCGAGAATAACACATTTTCAGTCAAGTTTCTGTGGCTGTCATAAACCATTCGATGGAGAAGGTCTGATTATGGTAGAGCTGCAAATTGAAGTCAGAAAGTGTGTCTCTGGATCTTCTTTCTGATAACGGGAAATAACGCAGAGATACTCAACGGAGATCTCGCCGTTTAAAAAGATGTGATTGTGCAAGTGAGAAATGATTTCCACCTGCTATTTTTGTGTCTTTTCTCACCTGTGTTGAAGTCTACAGGCAGACAGATGACAGGCAATCAGATGTTGTTTATGCTGAAATCCCCAAACTTCCACTGGGTATATATTTATAGGAAATGTAAATTATCTTTTCAAGATAAAGCCTTTGTTTTTGGGTCAGTTTGTTTTCAGATATGTCATTTGCTTGACAGAGCCGTATACACCAAGCCAATAATACTATGATCCAAGTAAACGTAAAACTATACTCTTCCCTTATGGACATAAACATTAATGGTGTTGTGGATTACAATATTGGTTTCCGAGAATAAAACAAACTGAGCTCATGGCACAAGAGGGACGTTAAGCTGTAGTAATGATAGCTATCTATAAAGACTTGTTCTTCACAGCAGGTTGAAGGCAGACGTGAGGAGTCTCTGGTGTCAGTAGAAGTACCGCCGACTGGAGTTCACCTGTCACTCCGTTCACACCTCTGTTCTTTTATTGGCATTACAGTGTCTGGCTGATAAGTGGAAATAATGGAGCTTTCTCCTCCCACCTAAGCAATTATAGCAGACAGAGAGCTACTGTGCATGTCACAGCTGTCTAACACATACTTTATTTTACATCCAGACAGCCAAAGTCATCAAAAAAGTTTCGATTTCTTTATGTAGCACACAAACACTTGTGCATAAATACAGAGTATACAGTATGTATATACAGAACAGTGGCCCCAAAAAGTATTTGTACACTTAAAGGGATAGTTCCCTTTGAAATTAATTTTTGATAAGTTTTAGTCTTTGTTTCCGCAGTAGTTTCAATTTTGATATTTTTAGGTCAAACAGTTCTTGTCTGTCAGTCATATAATGCAGGTATATTGGGTCCACCTCAAAGAGCATGCACAGAGAAGTCCAAATTAAACATGATTTAATGACTCGTAAATGTTAGTACACATTGATGGCCTAAGGCACGAAATGAGCGGTTTGTGTAAGAAAACAAACAGTACTTATATCATTTTTACCTCTTGTAACCACAGTTACATCCAAGTGATCTGAGGCCACGGGAGTTTCGGTCTGCGTTAGTGCCGGAAAGCGGCGGAAGTGATCTCTTGCGTGGTTGCGAATAAACATCAACGTTGTCTGTTGATATATTGAAATCGTCTTCCATTGCAATTTGTATATCTAAATATGTTTAGATCTTCACAGTGAAGGGCAACACTTCTGAAATCTCTGTGTAAACAATGAGTGATGTACACGCGTGTACAGGCGCCCAGCGTTTTTTAGAGGTCGTTGAAAGTTGAAAAATGTTCAACTTTGGAAAAAACGCAGCGCTCATCACTGTCACTTCTTACCCAGCCGTCCAATCACAGTGAAGGATGGGCGGGACTAAACCACATTGACCAACTGTCACAACATTCTTTCTGTTCAACGACATCAACCAGCTGAGCTAACCGAACAAAATGGATGAAAAATACATTTTTAGTATGAAACAAATTATCTTACGAGTAAACTGTGCTGCGGATATTCTGTATCATAGCAACGAAACGTCTCAACGGAAAAAACGCTGCGATGCGAAAACACTCTCAACCGCCCAAAGCACGGCGTCTTCAGTAGAGCGTCTGGCGTTTTGACGCTTTGGTGGACACGGCACACGGCCCTAGACGTGAATGCGCAAAACGGAGGGGTAGGGGCAAGGGTTGAATTGGGATTGAGCCTGAAGGTTCTTCATGGAACCATAGATTCCAATACAGAACCTTTATTTTTAAGAGTGTAGCTTCGGGTTGAGAGTATTAAAGCTACGCTGTGTAACTCTTTTAGTTTATTCTTAGCTAAAAACACTTCTTTCAAAAATATATGAGCTCATTAATGTATATTTACTTTGTTCAAGTAATAAAGTATTCTCCTGAGTGTATAATATGCCATTGAAAATACATACGGGTAAGGGGTTCTAATGTCGGTCGCCATGTTGCCCCTCCATCTTGAAAGTACATTAGCCAAAGAGGGACATACCCGTTAATTCAAGCTTCGCCTTTCGCATTTACGTTTGAGTTAACACTCATGGACGAGGTCGAACTGGAAGCCATGTTAATCTTGGACTACATTGGCCACCATAGGAGTTAAAACGAAATCGGAATTGAGAGGAACAGAAACTAATATTCACTGGATGGTCATATACCTTTTCACCGCTAGATGGGGGTAAAAATCACACAGTGTAGCTTTAAAACATGGTTTCAGTAACAGTAAAAGACTGCTGAAATATAATGAGAATAAACTATTTAATGATTTGTAACCAAGTTACTGTATATAGTTCATTAAGATGATTGAAATGAATTTAATTTAGCTAAGATAACTGAATATTTAATTAAATAAATACATGCAATAGGTGTGATATCTAGCAATGTAAGTGTGGCTAAAGTGTTTAAATACATTTAGGCATAACTATTGCATCACTAAGAACAAAATCTAAAATAAATGCTAAGTCTTACAATGTTGCCAGAGTACAGTAAAAAAAAAAAAAACAGCGCAGTGATATACCACCACAGCTTGAGCGGGCGGCCCTGACCTGCTCTCTCAGCGTAATATAAAGACCTGCAGTTTCACCTCCGTAACGACTGATCAGAAAATAAGATTCGCATCCATCACAGGAAGTGCAGCCTTCACCATTGGACCATCTAATTCTACTGACAGGCATGGTTGCACACACACACACACACACACACACTAGCATTGTGGTAAGTCGGAAGGGAGGTGATTTGTCTGTGAAAACAAACCAGGGCCGGGCAGGAGGCATATTACCACTCAGGGCTGAGAATGATTGCAGGTGATGATAAGGTCATTGTAAGTCAGATCGATTTGAGAGTGTGAAGGTAAACACTTCCAAAGCTTTCCTGCTTCATAAGGCACAAACATTGAGTCATTGTACACTGCTCCAGTCAGTGATGATGTCTTCATGAACAGGCCAGCTTGTTTAATTGAGCTCTGGCCGCTGCGGTTAATACAGAGTGAAGTGGAGTCTTCGGTTCAGTAAGCATGTTCTCATGGATAAATCATAGATCGGTGGTGTGGATGGACTCTGGATTAAAGATGAGAGGGATGGATTTGCCATGGTGTTTTGGTTTTAACATGCCTGTCTGCTGTAAGAATACAAACAACAAACACCCAAAGATAGCCTTAGCTGGTTTAAGCATGGTCAAATTCATCACCCAGATGAATTTGACAAACTGTTATTAAAAGGGATACTGGTACTAAAAGGGACAAACTGTTATTATTATTATTATTATTACTATTATTATTTTCCATTATTTTATTTTATTTTACTTTATTTTTATTTTTTATATTATATTTTTTATATATTTTTAAATTTATTTATATATTATATATTTTTATATTTTTTATTTTTTTATATATTTTTTATTTTTATATTATATTTTTTTATGTCAAAAAAGTACCTATAAAAAGTTTTTATATATATTGACACAGTACATATTTATAAAATCATTTATTTAAATTTGAAAAAATGATTAATTTAAATCAAAATAGTTCGTTAGGACTAAATACATTGTATTGCAAATGTATAATGCTACTGTACTTCACAATAAAAAAAAGAAATATCCACATTTTAGTTAACTTAATTGTTTGTGCCTTGCCATGTTTCATTAATCTTTATTTTCTCTATTTTTGATTCATTAATCTTGATATTTGTTATGGGTATTAGTACTGTTGCCATTGGATATTCAGTTTACATTAATATACAAGCCATTGCCGGACCTTAATAGAAGTTAAACATGACCTTTATGCCTGGAAAAGTCTGGTTCAGATTTCTATTTTTCAAATGAGATTGGTTTCTAATATGATTCTACAAAAATTAAATTGACTTTTTTACCCATGGTTGGTGATGGATAATAATAAGACAGAATGTGAGATAGCATCCACAGTCACATTATTCTTTTAATTTTAAAGAATCATACAATATTAAGAAGCACAAGGCAGTGGAATAAAAAACCCTGAAGTTTTTTGCAAGGCCTTTAAGCTACAAATTCATATTTGATGGTTCATATTATTTGACTTATGATGCAATAAAGCAGTATGTAATGAATATTCACAAAGACATTTCATGAAACTGTTGAGACATCTTTTTAAAGGAATAGTTCACCTAAAAAAAAAATGAATATTTTGACTTTCTTTATTGTGTGAAGCACAAAATTCGCTGTTCTTTTCACCTCACCTGAGGCCTCAAGATCCAACATTAAAGATTTATATCAGTTTAACTGCCTTGTTTGTCTTGGATTGCCATGTATGGCTTCCAACATCAGATCTGTCCTCGTGTTATTCTGTTAAGGCTTGTCACCATCAATCTCGTCCCTGAGAAGGACTCGCATCTAGAGGCGCTCAGCCATGACTAAGAGGAGGTCTGTCCTCTTCAGCGTATATGCAATGTGACATTGTGATTAAAGTTTAACACTTGTGCCTAGGTGAGATTATCACAGGGTCCCAGAGTTTGAGTTCTGATGCATGCAGGGCTCTGAGCGTGAACTGGTTTGCCTGACAGTATGGCACTGAACAAGTCTCTAGTGTCCTCTTCAAACAGGAAGCCAGTGGAGTGTCTGTTTTTGCATTTTTACCTTCTAGTCAGAAGTCTAGCAATTTCACATGTTAGTTCTTTATTGAGCATTAGCATCTTTATGTACCAGTTTTTGCAGCATTTGTTAAATTTGGCAGCATGACAATCTAATATATATATATATATATATATATATATACATACCGACATACTGTAATTTAAGTAGCATTTTGAATTTGGGGTTCAGTTCACTGTAAAAAAATATTGTTGGTTTAACTTGAAATGAAGTAAACTGGATGCCTTAATTTTAAATTCATTGAAATTGAAAAATTGAGTTAATACAATGAAGAAGATTGATTTAATCATCGGAAGCTCACAATATTATGTTATATGAACTACATAAATTATTTAAGTTGATTTGACAAAAGAAAAAATTTTGTGATTACAAATCATGAAAATATGTACACTAACAGTACTGTACACTAACAAGTACGAAACCTAAATAAATACAAATTATGTATTAATTATTAATTTATTATTATTAATTATTTATTTTTAAATAAATATATATATATTAAAAAATACAGTAAAACTTAATATTGATCCTGAAAATGATATTGATCCAGAAAGTCTAATGTGCTGATTTGGAGCTCAAGAAACATTTATTATTATTATCATCAATGTTGTGCTGCGTAATATTTGTGTGGAAACTGTGATATGGTTTTTTTTTTTTTTTCAGGTTTGATGAATGGAAAGCATTTAAAAAATATATATTTACTGTCACTTTTGATTAATTGAATGCATCCTTGCTTGCTTTATGTAGTATATGGTTATGGTATTTGGTATACAGTTGTTGTAGCAGTTGAAATTAATTCAAGAGCACTGTTTTGGCAGGTTGAAATGGTAAATAGTAGCCATGACTTTGCATTTGTGTGTAAGAAAGAGTAAGGTAGTGTTATTTGAGAGGAGAGACAGAACTAAAATACGCACACGTACAAACTTTTTATAGGGGGTGCAATTGGAAACAAGACCCATGGCTATTAATGTGGTATCGATCCAGTCTGCTTCACTCCAGCATAAGCACAGGGTCAGAGTCAGTGTCACACATCACTGCGCAGAACATAGAAAACACACTCACCTCACTGATCTGCCCTGCACCTCATTTAAACTGCTGGGATTATTTCATATGAGCAGTGACCTGATGAAAGTGAAAAAGAGCCTTCATGCATTGCATTACTTACCTTCATAATCTGTCATTCATATATATATATATATATATATATATATATATATATATATATATATATATTTTTTTTTTTTTTTTAAATAACATAATAACATTTCAAAACATATAATAGAAAACAGATATTCTCAGTTGTAATTATATTTCACAATATTACTGTTTTTCTTCTTTCAAAATCATTTAAAAAAAAAAAAAAAATCTTATCAACCCCAAACTTTTGTGTTCAAACCTGGATTCAAGTATGAAGCATTACTCTTTAGATAAGAAGATTTTGAAGAACCTTGAGAAATATTTTTATTTGGAGCAATAATCGATTCCTTCCAGCTCATCCGACTGCAGGAGAAACTGACAGTCTGGCTTTTGTTGACGCTATTGGGTTTTCAGTTAGTGGACAGAGTTAAAGTCTTGCATTCTAATCGCAGTCTATAATCAGTCCCGATTAGAATGGATACAGCGTGTGGACAACATCTTCTCTGAAGATGACGGTAACAGCTGGTCGTCTCTGACTTTGAAAGGCAACAGATGTAGAGACATGGTGAGAGACCACAACAACAGTCAGGACTGAATTGCGAAGCAACATAATGTGAAGTCAAAAAGCATTCGAGAAGTTTACTTTTTTACTAGCTACTATTTAAAGGGATAGTTCACTTTGAAATTCATGTTTGATATGTTTTTAGCTTACCTCAAGGGCATCCAAGATGTAGGTGTCTTTGTTTCCACAGTATTTTCAATTTTGATATTTTTAGATCAAACTGTTCTTGTCTGTCAGTCATATAATGGAGGTCTATGGTCACCACCTCAAAGAGCATACACAGAGAAGTTCAAATTAAACATGATTTAATGACTCGTAAATGTAAGTAGGCTACACATTGATGGCCTAAGACATGAAACAAGTGGTTTGTGTGATTAAATGAACAGTATTTATATTGTTTTTACCTCCTGTAACCACAGCAACGTATAATAATAATAATAATAAGGTCCTTATTATGTAGCCCAATCTGTGCTGGTTTGTATTGGTCACCTCCAGTTTTCCCTTTGATTTGCCTCCAGTTAGCGCCTGGACCTAACTGTGACATCGGCTCGAAATTGGTCTATTAGCGATACTGTTTCACCCCTATAGCTAGCAAATCCTTCCTCCTGTGATAATATGCCTGAAATTAAGGTATTGAAATAGGTTAATTACCTTATTTCAGGCATTTAAAGGGTTAGTTCACCCAAAAATGAAAATTCTGTCAGTATTTACTCACCCTCATGTTGTTCCAAACCTCTATGTGTTTATTTGTTCTGCTGAACACAAAGGAAGATATTTGGAAGAATGTTTTAATCAAACAGATCTCATTCCCCATTGACTAGTATGTATTTTTTCCTACTATGGTAGTCAATGGGGAATGAGATCTGTTTGATTAAAACATTCTTCCAAATATCTTCCTTTGTGTTCAGCAAAACAAATAAACACATAGAGGTTTCGAACAACATGAGGGTGAGTAAATACTGACAGAATTTTCATTTTTGGGGGAACTAACCCTTTAACTAAAAACCATTGACTTCAGGACGATGGAAGCAGAAGTGCTAACATGCTAACTCGTTCCCGGGTTTCGGCCTACAAAAATACATCATCCGTGCAGCATTCTACACATATGTGTATCTGTGATGTCACTGTTCATGAGCGGGGCTTGTCTAATGGTTCACATGGGGAGAGATTAGCTCTAAGTCACTAGCTTATTGGTTCCAATTCAGAACATATGGGAACTAGTCAAGAGGAGATCAGAGGCACTGACATATTAAAATAGTTCAGTGTGTAAGAGCAGCTCTCCATGTGTAAGAACACACCTCCAAACATGCTTGAAGCACCCCTTCTGAACGCTACTGATGTGTCTGTGATCAAAGCGAGAATCCTATTCATTTGGAATGCTATTTCAAAAAGCTCAGACTTTTGAAGAAGGTATATGGCACTAATTAAAGTGCAATGGGTGCTCTGTCACGGGTTTTCAAACTTGTTGATTCCAGGAACCCTCAAAATATTCTTTAAAACCCATTTTCTTTTTTAAAAAAAAATCAAACCAACTTCGGAATTTTGAAAAGTAATGCACTTTCGTGTAAAAAGACACATTTATTACTGTCTATGTAAAATGAGTGTGTTTCATTATTAAAGACCAGATAACTTTGAGCAAACGTTCTATTAATGTTACTTGAATAATGTTTGTTCATAAATCTCAGCCACAGGTCTGAGAAATGTCCCTGTTAGCTGGTTGTGTGTTCAGCACATTTCAACTCACTGTTAAATGTATGCACATAGCTAAACAAAATGGCAAGCTTCTAGAAACAAAGGCCAGTGTGGAGCATTAGCATTCCCCTCACATACTCTTAATGGATTTCTGTTAACTAAACTGTGTTTACCATTTTCTCAGTGCTCTAAATAAGAAAGTGGTGAAAAACAATTTCCCTGTTTCATTTTTGCCATGACAATCAATCACGAGCCTCTCTACGCACTGACATTGATTACTTCAAATGTACATGAAATGCATAAGAAATATCTATGACTGTATAACTATAAATGTAAATTGTCTAATATTGCCTTGCCAACAGCCTTGCCATTATTTCAACAAAATAGAAACAAAGACACCTGTCAAATATCTCATAAATATTTATGTTTACCTATTAACACTTCTCTGTGTCCTCAGTCATCTGCGTGTGAATGGAAGGGATGAGAGAGAGATATGAAGATGCAGATCCGAGCAGATCATGATTTATTTGTCTGGTGTCTGGGATGGGTTTGTTTTGTGTCTTCCGAGTTATGCCTGTTACGACATGGATCTGATAAAACTTGGGTACAGCATGTATAGACTGTACGATGATGACACCTATTGAATGGTAGGCTATGACGCAAATTAGTATAGAAGAATAAAACTAGAATGCACTAGTGGTAAACAAATAGAGCAGGATGAATCGCACTTTGGCAATTGTGTTATGTGCACTGAAAAAAAGGACAAAACGAAAGGGGAGAAAGAGAAAAGAGGCCAATTTGATGTGGCAATTTTGCAAATGAAGCTTGAGATAAGTAGTTTTAAAGGGACACTATGCAGGAATTCCATTTTTGTCAAACAGCGACCCCTAGAGTAGATGTGGAGTACTTGTATTTAAGTTACTGTTGTAAATACCACTCACGTAGAGTGTGACATGGCGTGACGTTTCACACGGTATACAATAGTACATTGTGTTTAATTTGTTGTTTAATGAGGTCTAAAATATGTTGTTAGTAGTGAGAATTTTCATGTGATTAAATACATCCTAGTATTATATCCATGAACTTTAAAGGGATACTCCACTTTTTTTTGGAAATATGCTCATTTTACAACTCCCCCAGAGTTCAACAGTTGAGTTTTACCGTTTTCAAATCCGTTCAGCCGATTTTCTGATATTTCGAAGAATTTCAGTAACCAGAAAGTTTCTGGTCTCATTGACTTCCATAGTAGGGAAAAAAATATACTTCGACAGTTGGTTGAACCAACCCGATCTCACGACCAAATCGTGCGAATACGACAAATGATTAAAAAGTGGCTAATTCGTAACAATTCATACGACCTCGCTCGATCGTACGAATTAGTAAGATTTTGCTAAATCGTACATATTTTACGAAATGGCCAATTCGTATGAATTCGTACGAATGACCTACCCCTTACCCGCCCCTAAACCTACCCATCACGTGGGTCTAGACAAATCGTACAAATTTTTAATCATTCGTCAAATTCGTACGAATTGGTCGTGAGATAGCGTAGGTTGAACCGGCTCATTCCGTTCTTTTTGAAATGGACGTGCTACTCCCGCTGTGCGTCTTGAGTCATCAACCCCCCAAACTAAAGTGCGATTTAGTTTGATTAGTGATCCAGCTTGACTTGTTACTTCCCGAGAACCGTCTCAAAAGAATAATTCATTTAAGAATTGGACATCATCCCTGTGTTGCTTCTGATGTGATTAAGTGCCATTAAACATCACTGTATTCTCACCTGCTCTTGGTTCTTCGAATCGTGGCAGTATTAGTATGCAGAGGAGCTGTATGGTTCAGCGTGTCCTGAACCACACATGAGAGAAGAGGCTAGAGACACGTAACTAAAGGTCAGACTGACCTCTGAACTGCCAATGATTCTCTGTAGATTGCTCTGTTTACATGACTGGCAGGATTTTAAGGGAAGAACCTTTGCACCAACCTTGTTAGAAAGTACAGAGTAATTCCTTTGTGGTTTAAAGTATTGTGTTTGAATGATTTTATTTGGAAAGTACTGTAAGACATTGTGTTTTTTAGACGTACTTTAAGACAACAGCTGCGTCCCAATTCAGAGGCTGCATCCTTTGAGGGCTGATTGTGTCACAGCTGTGTGGCGAAGGCTGTCCCAATTCGAAAGGCTCCTTCAAATGCGTCCTTCGTTACCCATGCAATGAAAGATACAACAGATGGATCCTTCGCGTCCTTGCCTACCCCAGAATTCCTTGCGTGCCAGTGATGACAGGATTTTTTCAGCTTACTCAAATTTCTAATGATACACATGTAAATAATTAATTCAAGCCATTTAATTGTTGACACATCTTACCAAGATGTGAATATATAGTGCATACTCTTTATTAAATACAGAATTATATTTAGAAATGAACATATTTAGTGAACACAATTTGTGAACCCTGTTTTGTTTTCATACAGTTTAATAGAACTTTCAAAAAAGTCCAGTACAAACATTACTTCTACTTATCAACGGAAGCTGTTACAGTTGCTAGGCTACAAGAACAGTTCTCCTTAGGCTAGACCGTCCCATTTAATGACGCTCAGTCCCATATTCATAGCGTTTGAAGGATGTAGCCTCTGAAGTCTGAATCCTTCTAAGGATGCAGCCTCTGAATTTGGCTTTATGCACAGCTGCACTACTTCCTGAACTTTAGCCAGCTCCTTGTTTCCTGTCTGCCATTATTGGACAAGTTAATTAATCCAGGTGTGCCTGACCTCAGTAGTCATGGCAACAATAATCAGACACACCTGAATTAATCAAGTTTGGCCAATAATTGCAGACAGGCAACAAGGAGTTGGCTTAAGTTCAGGAAGTAGTGCAGCTGTGCATAAAGCCAATTGGGACACAGGTAGCATCCCCAAATTAGTATTATTTTTTGAAGGCAGCAAACAAAGAAGATATTTGCGGCTATTTCGATTTACTTAATTGAAATGATTTGATGTAACACAATTATAAAAGTTTTTCCCACAACTTGATTTAATTGTGCAATCCACTTTGTAAAATCTGTAAAATGGAGTTTTACTTACTGTAATTGCATTGGCAGTACATGAATAGTTTTTGTTGGCAGTAACAGAAGCTGGGTAGGGGATTTCTATAGCTTCCAGGATGCTTGGCATTGGACTGGATGGGAAGGCTAAATGGTAAAATTAGGCTCTATTTTACACTACCTGAGAAAAGTTTGAAATCGTTGCGATTTTTAAATGTTTTTGAAGTTTTTAAATCAAAATACAGTACAACAGTAATATTGTGAAATAATATTACAATATAAAATAACCGTTTTCTATTTGAATACATTGAAAAAATGTATGTAATTTATTAACAGCATCCTTACTCCAGTCTCAATGTGTCACATGACCAAGAAATATTTTTTTCTTATCAGTAAAGTTTTTGCTGATTTATATACAGTATTTATATGTATGTCACATCAATATGAGTGTGTGTGCATAGGTATATATACTGTATATATACAAACATTATTACTGATATATCTCTGGAAATCACAAGCTAAAGTTAGACGTCAACCACAAGCGCACAAGAGTGCATCTCCTGATTGAACTCTTACAGGCAGGAGAAAGCAATTAATTGGGTTCATCATGGTCATGGGTTCATCCACTCTCTTCAAGTGCCAAAGAAAGTCAGCTGATCACAGCCATGCACACTCTCTGAAAACTAACTCTTATCTTCTGCACAGACTGACAAACACGAAGTGCAGCACTCTTGTGAGATATTGCAAATGTAAAAGAGAAAGTGCTGATGGATTTGAAACTAGGGAATCTATAAAGTCCAGGGTAAGCTGTGAGCTTATTCAGCTTTGTTCATGTTCTCAACACAATTAGACCACCTGACCTATAAATGCCATGATTACAATGAAACGATGTCATGACATTGCCGATTGACAGATCACCTGCCTAAGAAAGCATTGCTCTTAACCCGTTTTGTTATCACCCTGATTATTTTTAATCACTTGCAGGTGTTTTCGCTTCTTCAACGCTTGCATTCGTGATTGGCTAAATGTCGTTGCTCTTGGCAACGGTATACAGGTGCGCAGGTGCAACATTTAATTCAACACTGTACTGGGGAATGACATCTTGACATCACTCCACAACATTTATATCCCATAAAATAAAAAAAAAATAAAAAAAAATATTGCATAGAGAATTTACCACTTCCCAAGGTCTTCAATATTCAGGGTTTTTTCCCCCCCACCTTCACTCTTAGAAGAAAAGGTTCTATATAGAACCTTAAAAGGTTCTATCAGCGTTCTATACACTCTTAAAAAAGGGTTCCTCTGGGTTCTATATAGAACCTTGGGGTTCCATACTTGGCCAATAGAACCTTTTACCAAAAAATGGTTCTATTTAGAACCATTTTGGAGTTCCATATATGAACCATTTCTTCTAAGAGTGTTGGTCCTTTAAAAAATAGATTTTAGTTTCAATGGAAACTCCATTTCTTTCACTATTAATCCATTTTTAAGATTCAATCAAGCATATCTAAGAAACTAATTGCTACCTTTCCCCTCACTAAAACCTATTTGATGTCAAAAACCTTCTTAGACTTCTTCTAAACTTTCCCACAGCTCAAACTGCCCTTGTTCAAATTCATTTGAGACCATATAATTTGACTAAAATGAAAAGTGCTTTTTGTTTCATGAAATACGGAATAGCTGGGAGAGGGATGGATTTGTTCAGTGGAGATATACACTATATATACTACATAAGAGACGAGTTAAAAGCAATGTCAAACGTGGATGAGGAGGAGGAATGAACAATTATAAGGAATGCAACTTAAAACAGAATGAGACAGAGATTTAGCTCTCATTTTCTCTTTCTCTGTTGCTCAGATTTCCACAAACCTCCTCTGAGATCTCTCTCTCTCTCAATCAGTTTTCAATTTCAAAGTACTTAAGTATTTTATTGGAAGAATTATTTTGATTATAATATTTCAAAGGAACACGTACTCATATTTGCTCACATAAAACTCCATAATGTAAGTCAGTTGTCACGATTCTTTTTCTCGCTTGAAGATGTTTGTGAGGAGACAAAGTTATGTCAGGTTTGCATAGGTGTATTTATAAAATGTATGTATTTATATAAAGGTGCATAGAAACCATCCTACATTTGATATAAGATCATTTCTCAAATGTGCGTACACATAATTCTCTTCCAGGGGAGACATCTATCATTTGCAAATGATCCGGAAATTGTGTGGAAGAAAAAAAAAATCATAAAGAAAGTTCAGAATCTCTTTTAAAAAGCATCTAAGATAGGACCATTGGTGCATCCGATCGGTACACTTTGAAAAAGAGTCTTCACATGTCCTCCTCCAGCTGTGATTTGCGTCTGTGAAGTGAGTCCCAGCAGTGCTGATGAATAAATGAACAGAACTCGGAAATCTAGATGCTTTGAAAACTGCAGCTTTTGCACTGTCACATCTGCATGGCAGCATAAAATGAGGAAAGATGATAGAAAATCAGTGTAGAGATGATGATGATGATGATGATGCATTACAGTACTGACTTACATTCTCATATAGATGCAATGATGTGAGCTGGGGTTTTCAACCTTTATATAAAAATCTATATTTTCACTATTGCATGTTATAATGTTCATAAAAACACAAACTAACATTGTATTAAATAATGTTTATTGGTACATAATGTTCATTCAAACAGATTTCATGAAAGTTTAAGACAATGTACATCCACAGACCCTTGTTTGAAAACCCTGCATGCGTGGGCCATTAGGTTTTGTGGGAGTCGGGACTTATGTTAATTTGTCACGAACTGAATGGATTTCAGTCTAAATCTTTCACAAAACCATTTTACACTTATATATTTCGTGAATGAGGCCCATTCAATCTTTTACTGGGATGGAGATATTCTGTCATTAATGAAGATTTGACAGATGGACTCTTGTTAAAGGAGAAGTTCACTTAAAAAAAAAAACTTTTGCTGATAATTTTCTCACCCCCATGTCATCCAAGATATCCATGTCATTCTTTCTTCAGTCGACAAGAAATTAAGGTTTTTGATGAAAACATTCCAGCATTTTTCTCCATATAATGGACTTCAATGGGAACCAAACGGTTCAAGGTCCAAAAGACACTTTCAGTGCAAACTGCAAACTGTTCAAAGGGCTTTAAACGATTCCAGACGATGAATAAGGGTCTTATCAAGTGAAACGATTGCTCATTTAAAAAAAAAAGTTTAAGTTTAAGTTTTATAAGCTCAATTGGTCACCTTGCTCAGTTCTGTGTTGAGCGTTTGTGACTCTCCTGTTCGAACTCGTTCATCAAAATGAACAAATCTTTTCCTGAGTCAACTCATTCATTTTGTTCATTGAATGAACTAAATGACATGAAAAAAGACTTGTTCAGTTTGATAAACCAGTTTGAACAGGATAGTCACGAACACGCATCACATAACAGAGCAAGGCGAACTTTTGAGCTTATAAAACTTAAACTTTGTTATTTATTTATTAAATGAGCGATCGTTTCACTTGATAAGACCCTTATTCATCGTCTGAAATCGTTTAAAGCCCTTTGAGCAGTTTGCACTGAAAATGTCTTTTAGACCTTGAGGCGTTTGGTTCCCATTGAAGTCCATTATATGGAGAAAAAATCCTGGAATGTTTTCACCAAAAACCTTAATTTCTTTTCGACTGAAGAAAGAAAGACATGGACATCTTGGATGACATGGGGGTGAGTAAATTATTAGCAAAAGTTTTTTTGTTTTTTTTTAAGTGAACTACTCCTTTAAGTCGCCTAACTTACAGACCATGTAATACTGCAGAATCTAACACATTTCCTAATCATTTTATTTCATGTTCTTTGCTTAAATTGTGTACAATTTGTACGTTTTAAAATTGATTTTGCACCCCAGATTTTCGATGTGGTCTCAGACGTTTAGATTTATAATGCAGATTAGATAAGTATTTCTTTCATCAGATTCATTCAAAATTTCTCTTTTATTCCAGCAGTCAGAGTCTGGCTTATAATCATAAAACACAGAGGACCAGAGCTGCTACAAGGGATGTGTATGGACGAAGAATATGAAGAGCTTCAGTGGCCAAGCACCAGGGAAATTAGCATTGAAGCTGTGAGAGTAATAAATCAAGAAATCCTGCAGTGGACTGAAGAGAGGAGGATATTCTGTGGAGAACAGTATAGTGATGCATATCAGTTCTGGAGAAGCCAGAGGGACTGAACTACTGAAATGGTGAGGTGACACAGATTTTTCCTCTCTAATGGTTTCTAATGATGTGATTCAAAGCAGCTGAATGGAGGGGATGGGAAAGAGACACTGCTCTGCACAGCTGCAATCTCAAAGGGGACGGTGTCTAAATAGTACACATAAGTTATCAGAGTCTGCGATGTACTCAGTGAAGTACACTTGTAGGTGTTTCAATGAAATTTTCAAACTCTAATGTCACACGTAGGAGGCAGCACAATCCTAGCAACCTGCGTACCTTTCCGCTGAGTTCTAGTACTTTTTTCTCTTTTCCCATCGGTCTCTGGAATTGCCAGTCCGCTGTTAAGCTGATTTTCTGTAAAGAAATCTTTGAGCTGGCAGCTTTTGATGACACTTTGGTTCCCATGTGGAAAAAATTCTGAAAGTTTTCTGTGACAGGTATGGTTAGGAGATAGAATATACAGTTTGTACAGTTTAAAAATCATTAAAGCCCATAAAACATGAAAACCCAACATAATTAATTTGGAGCAAGAGTATCTGGGGGAGTGACTTTATTGCATCAGAGATGTGTCACTTTACTCACAGCTGATTGGTTCAATTTGGACATAACCTACCGATGAACACTGCTAAAAGTTAAGCCACTTTCCTGGTACATAAAAACCAGGGTTGGCGCAAACTAAACATGACGCATAGCTATCATCCACCTACACCGGCTTCATGGTATAGGCCCTAAGAGAAAACGAAGATGCAGTTTGGCCATAGGTGACACAACAGCACATTTTATCGCCAAAAGCAGCCAGCGCATTATGTGAAGTGACCTTCACACTATTGGTGAGCTATATCAGCTCAGCGATGAGTAATGGGGCTCGAGTGCATCCAATCACAATATTGCATTATTAATACAGAATCTCTCCACTCGCAAAATAGCCTTGGATTCCTATCCTCCCTCTATGCCAACACACACACTCCTCCACTCGCTCAATGTCTATCCTTTTCACTTTTTTGACTCACTCACATTTGTGGTTAATAATTTATATATATGCATCCAACTGGTTCTCATATCTGATTGGGCTAACAGCCTTTTCCAGCAATGTGATAATCTACCAGTATCACCATAGTATCATCATTTCATTTAGTAGTGAGTATTTGGTATTGGTTGGTAAGGATAGTGATTGTGATTTCGACTTCAGTGAAGGTCAGCTACATTATTACTACATTATTATTACATTATTATTATTATAATAATATTATTATTATTATTATTATTATTATTACATTATTATTACATTATTACATACAGTAAAGACTGTATGAGTGAGTAAGTAACGAAGACTTTTATATTGAAAGGGAATGAAACAAGAGAGACTTGTAAACAAGTTTGCAATTTACAAATGCATTGAAAAGCGCTGTCATGGAAAATGTCCTTAACTGTTTAAAGGACAAAGACAAAGATATTCCTTTCCTCAGCACTAGCAGACATACAAACTGATTTTTTGATTATGAATATGTCTACTTCATGCTCCAGCACATCCCTAAGACTTTCAATGAGTTTAAGGTCTAGTGACATGTGTGAAAATTATTCACGCTCCCTCCCAACCATTCTTTCACAATTTGAGCCTGATGAATCTTGACATAATCATCTTGGAATATGAGCATAATATTACAACAAAGTCCTTCAATAGGGTTAGAAGAACTGTTGCCGAACATGATAGAAACATAATAATCACGGCAATAATAATCCAATCATAGACTCTTAAGCATTTGCCAATTTAAATCCAAAAGGCTTTTTTTTTTTTTTTGGCCAGGCAGTATATAAACAATTTTGTATACAAATAGAAATAGGCTTATACATAATTTTGTTACATAGGCTACAACACAAAAAGAATCAGACATTATCAGATTCCAACCCTTTACATGTCATGTCGTCTAAACAGTCTTACAATATTGTGAAATGGTTTGAAACAACTTTTTGGTCTTATTATTATTATGCATGCAAGTTTTCCATAGCAGGCTACCATGTTTTGGTGCTTTTTGCAAGCGAATAAAGTGTAAGAAGTTTTGCAGAAGCTATAGTTTTGAAATCTGGATGTAATCCTATCAGTATTCCAGGGAGTTGAGTGGGCTATCGTTCTTGATCATGGCTTATATGCAGGGTGGAGGTGATCCATCAGATTCCCAGTGAGGCAGAAGCATGTAGGGCCCACTGCATCTCAGATTTAGTGCTACCAAAGGCCTGTGGTGGTTAGAACTGAACTGAGACCTGAAGCGAAATGGTTAGGAGGCTCATATAATTGTCTTTCACAATGTGTAGACGTGTCAACGTGTAAATAGCAAATTATATTAATGTAATTGATTTTATCAATGTAAAGGGAGCATATTGCAATTCATTTGTTAATATTAGTTAACCACAGATTACATGAACTCTCAATGAACAATATGGCTATAACATTTATTCATCACAATTCAATTTCTACATTTATTGTTAAGTGTTTTAGTAATATAAACACAATTATAAATTAATTGTGGTGTATATGGAGCTTTTGGTCTCGTCTGCACTGTAAACTAAATGCAATCTAGACCTACTATCTGATCATGTAGGCTATGCAAAGTAAATGGAAAGTTCTAAACAATAGCTAGCAAGAAGCTGCAAAGCTGAGATTAGGGCAAAAAGAAACGGTCCATTTTCAATCCCCGAACTGTCTGAAGTCTTTTATATCCTGGTATTAACCTGTCTGGCTCAAATTCCAGATAATTGTAACACGAAGAGCACAAAAAGCTCAATCAATTTCCCATTGATCGGTAAAGCAGCGAATAAATGGAGCTAAAGGCTAATCAGATGGTAAGCCTCTGAAAGAAGCCTATGTCGCTTTTTTGGGCTCCTCTTTTGCATTTACTGGCAGAGCAGAGAGAGTGAGACTGAAATGACAAATGTTTAGGTCTGCCTGGTGTGTGTCATTTTGCGTTAAAAACAGAAGAACTACCCAAACTTACACAGCTTTTCCGCAGAAGCATTTGGATTGTGGTGAGTGTGTGTCCCCTGGTGGTCATTGTCGGAACTGCATATACAGTTCACATTAATGTACATAGCTTATAATAATAATAATAATAATATTTTTTAATAATAATAATAATAATTTAATATAATTTTAATTATATTATTATAATATTATTTTATATTATATTATAAATAAATAATATTAAATTATTTTATAACATTACTTTAATTAAATAATAATAATGAAAATAATAATAATAATAATAGTAATAATAACAATTTTTTTTTTAATATTTTTTTTTACAACTTTTTCTTCTTCTGGTAAAATACACTGCCTGAACAAAAAAAAAAGTAAATAGGCAAATGCTGTGTTGTAAAAAGTGCTATATAACTAAATGTGACTTGACTTTACAAATATAAATGCTATTTTATTTATTTTATTTTATTTTTATTATTTTTTGAAACCGGAATAATACTAGAACATTAAAGAAAATGTCTATTTGCTCTTCCTAATGACTTGAGAACGTCACTGAAACTAACCTCAGGCATTTTTCTCACAAACCACCTGGGTGTGTTGCACTTTTAAAAGCTTTTTTAATTACTTAGGAATCATTTATGGCAAATTAGATCATTGTTATTGAGGCCTTTGGGCAAGACAAGAACTATACATTAATATTTGATGAACAGCATTATCTGCTTACTTGTGCAAAACTGGGTCATTCTAATGCAGACTTTATACTTTGAATTCTTATTCTCTATAACAGGGGTTAAAGTTCTCCGTCGCTACGACGGATTTCCGTTAATTGCAGTGAGTCTAGGACGGATATCCGTCAATTGCAGGGTTCCCGTCTGTCCTTATGTCTTAAATTAACTTTTCATAATTTTAAGGCCTTAAATAGGCTTTCATTTCGCAAATAGTGTGATAAATGTCTTAATTTTAGTTTGAATAGGTCTTAAATTAAGGAAAGATGATGCGTATTCACCCTGCTGAGGGGGTCGTGATAAAGCCTGGAGTGGAGCGAAAGCACGTTCCTCTCTCCACTCTAAGCATTCTGTAATCACTTCGCTCATGGTCCACTCCGGTTTTTCCAATTCCCGCTCACGGAAAAACTGCTTCCTTTACACTCAGTCTTGTCAGGCGAGGCAACAGCTCATTTGCTGCGGTCCCATGATAGAAAACAGAACGCGGGTCAATATTGGTCGTTTCTCAACACCAAGTACGCAAACTTCGGACTTGCGTCCTTGGTAGTTCGGACTTGCCAAGTTCGACTCGGGAGAACAAACTCCTGAGGACGAGAGGACGCTGCTAACAGCGCGTTCTTGATCGGCTATGTTTACACGGAAACGATTCTGAAGAGAAAACGCAAAAGTGGCGTTGCATCATCTTTTTTTAAATTCTGCGTTTAGACGAGTGTTTCGTGTGGGAAATCTACGTGCAAATGGAGACGCAAAAGTGTGAAATTCAATGTAGTATGCACTTCAGGCGGCGAGGAGTGCATACTACAACAACACCAAGTCCACGCACCTGCGTACAACTTTCACCGTCAAGCAGACTTTTGCGTTTTTACCGTTTTACACGGGAACGCGACGGTGGAGCGTTTTTAAGATTTCCATTCTGGAGGGTGGTTTCACTTTTTTGCGTTTTTGAGCCTCAAAAGCGCCCTCGCCGTGTAAACGAAAGGCACATCCGATAAAATATTTTTGCGTTTTCACCCGCGAGCGTTCTCGTGTAAACAGGGTCTCAGCACTCGGATACACCGGTTATCAACTCTGCCTTTTTTCATCAACACCACTCTGCCTCTTTTCATTTATAAATGAACATAATTATTATCATAAACATATAAATGGCCACACAAATGTGGTTCAGGCAACTCACATTAATTATCATATATTTATAACAACACGAAATATAGCTAAAACCTGCTTCTTTTTGTTTTCATTTTAAAAATATGAAACATTATTTATCATTAAAACTGACATTTAACAAACAGACAGGGTTGTATCGTTTTATTGTATTATGCGTACACATACAGTGAAGAGAATGCATAGTAATATAATATTTTATATATTTTAGAATATATACAATTACACAACCATGTCTTTTTTGTTAAATGTCAGTTTTAATGATAATATCCCGTTCAAAAGTATAAGTAGCCTAATAGGTAGGCTATAATACGCTATACAATGAGAAATAAAGCAAACTATTCAGTTAAACATAAGTCAGCTCTCTAATAGGCTACAATGTTAAATAGCCTACATATAATAAAGTTATAGAACTTCACTTTGCCCTCAGCCAAAACGATTTGCCATGGCACAAACTATATATTAATATAGTTTAGCATTGTCTGGTCTCATAAGATAAATAACATACACTGAAAAGTTATGTGGTTGATTATTTGTCAAGATAAGTAATTGTTTTTCATAGATTAAAATGGCTTTTAAATTACGCAAACTGGCAATATTAGATCGGTTTTAAACATCTCCCCTTAAAACGCTATTGGTCTCGACAATTTAAATAAAGTTACAGGAATATGACTTGGCCTGAAAAAAATTTCAGTCAGAAGAATTTTTTTCACTTTAAGCCCTGCTATAAAAACTGCAGATATTACATTGCTACTTTAGACAAGGTCATTTTAGGTCAGTCAGAATAATTTTTAGGTCATTTAAGGTCAGTCAGAATAATTTTAGTGATAACAAGTGTTAATGACTTATTTTCCTCCTTGTTAAATCTGATCAAAAATGGCTGTAAAAAAATAAATCTGCATTGTTAATCCTTTTGATATTTTATTTAAAAAAAGCAAAAATCTAACATTTCATTGAAGTAAAATAATTGAAAGTGGGGGAAATAACATTATGAAATAAATGTTTTTCTCCAAACCACGTTGGAAACAATTATTTGCCCCTTTTAGATACTTTTCCTATAATGCCTTATGAGTTTGGAGAACACCGGACGAGAGATCAGAGACCATTCCTCCATACAGTATCTCGCCAGATCCTTCAGATTCCCAGATCCATGTTGGTGTTTCTTCTCTTCAGTTCAGCCCACTCATTTTCTATAGGGTTCAGTTCAGGGACTGGGATGGCCATTGCAGATGCTTGGTTTTGTGCTCAGTGACCCATTTTTGTTTTGATTGTGATGTTTGTTTTTGGATCACTGTCCTATGGAAGATCCAAACATGGCTGTCAGGTTTTGATTCAAAACTATTTGATCAAATCCATGATGCCATGTATCTGAACAAGATGTCCAGGCAGAAAGTTAAAGGCCACAGCATTAAAGATACAGCAGAGTATATCATTTTACACATGGGGTACTTTTTATCCCTGTATAAACCAAACCCATATTAAATGTTTGCTTCCAAAAAATCCCCCCCCCCCCCAAAAAAATAATAACTGTTTCGTCTGTCCATTGAAAATTTTGAAAATTACAATAAGTGTAGCCTACTATGGTTGTCAAAATATTTGGTAGCAACTACACATCATTTTATCAAGTTTAGCGACAACATGGTGCAACAATTGATACAGGCTACTGCTTTTAATATTGCTTGATACAAATTTTACAATTTCAATTTAATTCTTGTGGTTTTATTTCTTTATTCAATTTGGATACATATTAGGTAGCCTACAGTAGATTTCAAAATCTCACCTAATGCTGTAAACATAGACTACAGTCTGCTGGTATAATTAAAGGTTAAAAATAACAACTCAAATTAAATATAGGCCTAATGCAGTTTTTATTACAGCTTTATTTTTATTTTTCAAGCTAAACTCAACAATTTGGCAGCTCTGTTAGTTAGAAAAAGTAACTCGGGTATTGTTGTAAATATAAAAGCAGTGCATTACTTTACTTTTTTAAAGTAATCTGATAATACATAACTCTCATTACTTGTTAGGTATTAGACCCAACACTGATCTGGAGTGGACTCTTGAGTTTGGCCATTTCAGGCCCAGATATAAGGAATTTATAGTCAGTTAGTACACTAGATGGCAGCAAATTCCCACAAAATGGCAAAGTAGTGCTTGGCATACGTCATAATTTAAGTTTTGAAATCATAATGGAGCAATGCAGTAGGAGAGTGACCTTCTGTGTTGACATTTGGGGAGACCAGTTTCTGTGAATTGAAAAAATTTCAATTTTTCGAAATAATTGAAAATACTTTTTTAGCATTCTTAATCTTAGTTGATGGTAATTTCAACATTTACTAATACATTATGAACATCAAAAGTTGTCTTCATATTATTTAGCTGACCTGAGCTAACAACAAACACTGTATTGCTCATTAATGTTCTAATGCATTAATGGGTCAGTGTTGTTCAGTGTCCATTTAATCTTTTTTCACAATATGATTGTGATTTATTTGTTGGTTTAATTTATGTAAAACCAAAATTGCATGTGTTTATTATTGAGTCCAACATCTATCTGAATGATTACCCATTGTGTTGTTATCCTTGATTAGAATGACATTTTGCTTGTCTTTTGAAACAAATTACTTAGTGAGCAAATGAATATTCTTGAGTTGTAATTTAAGGGAGTATTTGTATAAAATAGATATATCAGACTTTTAGAAATACGCTCTCACAGTCTCCGCTCTGTATATTTGAACAGTGAATCATTGCTTAGATTATCAGTGATTAATGCAGAACTCCAATCAGAAAACACGCAAACAGCTGCTGCAATGGTTACATAGATTGCTTGGGGAATTAAAGTGGATTTACCGCGATGATTTGGGATTGTGGTAGAGCCGTCATTTACACGTCATCTGGGTAATCAGCTGACTTGAGAGTAATTTAGAGTGGTTTTGAGTCTGTGAGACCAGATGTGAGTCGGGGCTGGAGGGGGGTGCAAACATAATATACCTACTCAGGCTTAATCCAAAGCTCATCTTTGAATTAAACCATCTCGTGCTTCATTTGCAATTTGTACTTCACATTTGCAGCAGGCTACAGCAGCACGGGGTGTTCTAAAAGTAAAATCGAGTCATGGTTGTGTTTGCATTCATATGCAGGGTGTTTGTTGGTATTTGCCGTTTCATTCCTCTTAAAAGGCCTTTAGAATGGCTTTGCCTGATAATATTTTTGACAATAGCAATTTATTCCTGGCTTTGTTCTCATGAAGGCTTTGTTCATTGTGTTGATAATTTGAAACCTGTGAAAGCTTTTCATACGTCTGTGTTAATATTCAGTGTTTGATTAGCTCAGCTATTTAGAGAAGCAGTAACTCTTTGTCCATTATAAAGAGAGAAATTAATGTTTTTGAATCATTAATGGAGTTTGCCAAGGCAATCATTGTTATTGTGATGTTTTATTGAGTGCATGATTTAAACAAATCACTAATATTACAATTCAGTGCATAACTGGCCATTATTGTGCTATTACTTCTCTAGGCGATCGGCTTCATTTAAATATCAAAATCAATCATTTTAATAGTTTAGTTAACAATAATAACACTGAGACTTACATTGGAGGAAGAAATTCAAGCCGTGATCTTTTTTAACTTGGGAAGTCACCTAGCAACCATCCAGAACACCTTAGCAACCACATAGAAAACCACTCATCACCTAATGCACTTAAATATGTCTTGCAAATTGAGAGTGCCCTTAACAAAATCCACAGCTTGCTAAATTTGCCTCATGATAAAACATTCCTCCAACCACATTAATCACTTCCTGGTCCCAGAATCCCAATTATGATTGGTCTGTGCCTCACATTAACCTCTCTGTTATTACTCAGCACCGAACAGCTTCATCCTGCAAAGCATCCTGGGGTAGAGCAAAACTGTAAAGTTTTTCATTCATGACTCTTTGAGGGGCTTAAAAAGAAGTTACTGTAAAACAAGTTCAGCCTGAGGTCTTGTTTTATGCCAATAAGGTATTTCTGTAATCAGTATCTCACTTCATTTTAGGGGTAATGTTCACAACCATCTTGAGGGCTGTTCCTACGCTATCTCACGACCAATTCGTACAAATTCGTACGAGTGATTCAAAAGTGGCTAATTCGTACTAATTCATACGACCTCACTCGTACGAATTCGTACGATTTGTCTAAACCCACGTGACTGTTATGTTTAGGGGCGGGGTCAGGGGTAGGTCATTCGTACGAATTCATTCGAATTGGCTAATTCGTAAAATATGTATGATTTTAACAAAATCTCACTCGTAAGAATTGTTACGAATTAGCCACCTCGTAAAATTCGTACGAATTCCCGTGAGATCGGGTTGGCTGTTCTGTTTAAATCAGTTATGAAAGTGACATTTTAACTGCTGGGCTTATAGAGCAGATTACAAGGACCTTACACAGCACTTTAGCGATGACACTGTTTACACCTTGTATAAAGATAATTCAGGTTCCCTTTCAGTTGTTTAAATTCGACGTAGTCGATGTCGACTGAATGGGACCGCACTTAGGGAGCCTGTCATTTTCGAGTACTGTTAAAACGAGCCAATGCACATTGGCGTGCAAGAATTGTATCTATCACTCCGCCCCGCGGCGATATGAAGGCCGGCTTCTTGCCCGTACTTCATTGTACCCAATATAATAATTTCTAATGTTGAATAACAGGTGTAGTAATGTAATGTGTGGTTAACCGTTTGTGTTCAGATCACATTTCATTCATTATAACAGCCCACTTTTCTCTTACACTATGACTGGTGGTGATTACTCATTCAGTCTTCTACTGCAAATGTCCTACAGCTGTCAGGGATGAGCACGTGTCCAAAGAAGTCCAACGCTTCTGTACACAGTCCTGTCAAGAAGTGCACCACCTCAGGGCCAATGTGACTGATTTTTATTTATTTTATTTTTTTTTTCTGATCTTTTCAAGTCATGCTCAGCCAGTCATAGCCTTAAACCTTCAGAGGGAATACATTAATGTTTCTGCAATTTCAAGAGAAAAAAAAAGCTCATTTATGGTTCTTATTATAGGTGACATGTCATTAAAATCGGACTTATTCCGTGTTTAAGCGCTATAATTTGGTCCCCGTTGCATCTACCGACCCAGAAAACGTGAAAAGTGACAACCCAGTAACTTTGTTTTGGTATGGATTTCTCTGTCTGCTAGCATGTAAAAAAACAAGCCGATCAGATTTCTTTTCTAAAATGTCCATATTAGCACCTAAAATGTACATATTAGCACCTAAAATGTCCATATTAGCACCTAAAATGTACATATTAGCACGTAAAATGGGCAAAAGTTTACCTTTTGTAAAGGTACAGCCCAAGTGACAGCTTTTGCACCTTTTTTCTGAGTGTGCTAATAACGAAACTTAAGTTTCTTCTTCAAGAACAGCGCCATTATTAGCTCACTAGTGAGAAATGTCATAGCTTTTAAGTAGCTAAAATATTTGATAAAATAGAGCAGTGCTGACAACACATTTCTGAACAAGTGTGTGTGTCTGCGCTGTATGTGCGTTTGAGTGAGAGAGTGTGAGAAAGAAGGTATGTGCTTTCTGTTAAATAAAACCTAATTTTGTAGCAAAAAAACATGGAAATAATTTGTATTTGACTGTTTTTATTCTATTGTTTAGGCTACTATATTTATTTGCTTGGCCTGACAGTGTTATTTGGGTTTTGGTAGTTTTGCTTTTGTAAGGAAATAACTGAAATCACTTGGCGGAGTGATATGGACATGTAATGCGGTCAAGACCTGCGTGTTCCCTGAAAATAATTGCACAGTGCATGCCTTAGAACGTCCCACTGTAAAAAAATATTGTTGGTTTAACTTAAAAAAGTAAGTAACCTGGTTGCCTTAAAATTTCAAGTTGATTGAACAGGAAAAAGTGAGTTAATACAATGAATGAGATTAATTTAATCATCAGAAACTCAAAATAATAAGTTATCTCAACTAAATAAATGATTTAAGTTGATATGACAAAAGAAAAAATGTTGTGATAACAAATCTTGAAAATATTTTTTTACAGTGCATAAACCAATCAGATTCAAGCATTCAACAGCCTCAGAATAAATAATTATATAAATTCAATTAACTAAAAGTTTGCATCTACATTATTTGTTAAAGCCCACATTCAGCTGTTAAAACAGTGTATTTGAAATTGCAGACTTCTGCCAGAGGGTGACCATGAGGACAAGACAGGACTAATTGAATGAACTAATGTCAGAGCTAATGTGAGATCTCAGCAGAGACTGAAATGAATAGTGCAGTTTCTCTTGTGCCTTAGGGAGAGAGGTGCTCAATGATGGTCATTCTCGACCGTTCTCTGATGACGGTTCAAATCATTGTTATTGCTGAAGGGCCAAGATCAGCTCTTTGGATCATTTTACCGCTTTTAACATAACAGAAGAACATCCAGTGAATTAATTCCAATGCAATGAACCCCTGGGTACAGTTCAGGATATTCTATTACTTTGCAATGTAGAAAAAGAAAAGAGAAAATGAAGAAGAAATATTATATGCTTGTATATAAAGGAGGCATTTAATAAAATTGTCTTTCAACAATATGTTCTGTCCAATATCAGACACTTTTAATATTAATTATATTATATTTTAATTTTCTATCAATTATTAACACTGTCTCTACACACACACACACACACTCAAAAATGGGATGGAAATAACTCTGCAAAAAAAAAAAAAAAAAAAAATGCAGTTTTAAAAGTTAAAAGTTTTCACAGTGGGTTCTCCAAAGCTTGAGTTCTTTTTTTATGAGAGAAAAAAACCTTTCAGTTCCTCAAAGAAACAGTTTTTCTTAGTGTGACTGTAAAGATATTTTAATAATTGTAAGAACCCATTTCCACCTTCTTTTTTTTCTTTGTTTCTTTTTTTTTCTATGAAAATCGTCCAAAATTTCATATTTTTGATTGTAAATGTTATTTGATCTAATGCTAAAGTGTAATATTATGTGTTTAATATTTATCCAACACATATTATGGGAATAAGACCATATACTGCATGTTAGGAACGTCTTTTTAGTATGCCATTCATAATTGGCCAACATAAACAGATTTCAAATCTCCCTTTGAACTTAAAATACTGGCGAAACTTTTTCTTTGAAAAAGAAATTTAGCATTTTTCAAATTTGTTTCCTGTTTTGTACAGTAGATGCTTACTTAATGCATTTTTTATCTCTGGAGACTCATCAGAGTTACATTGGGATGCAGAGCAAAGCTCCAACACTTGCCTTTAAGCAAAAGAGAGCCTGTCACCTCATTCCCCCACTGTTTGATGCTGTGCCAAGAAGAATCACGTGGACAGAACGGCAAGCGCAAACGAAACATAAATATGTATGACTTAATCCAACCACTGCATGTCTGTGCATCTGTGGGAAGGAATATAAAGTTCTTTACCCTTGCAGTCCAATCAGCTCTTGCTTACTGTAAGATGAAATTTGCATATTATGTTTGTAGACTGGACACTTTATTAGGAACATTCATAATATAGTGAACTCACTGTCATGTTAAAAAAAAATGATAGTGTTAGCCTGTACGAATTGTAGCCTCAGTTTCCTGTTCTTATCTGGCATCTGGCACCGGTGTGTCTTCTGCTTCACATTTTCTCATTTTTTTTTGTAAACCCTAGAGATGGTTGTGCGTGAAAATCGCAGTAGATCAGCAGTTTCTGAAATACTCAGACCAGCCCGTCTGTCAACAACCAACATGACACAAAAAAATCACCAAAGTCACTTAAATCACCCTTTTTCACCATTATGATGTTCAGTTTGATTTTAAGCAGATCATCTTGACCATCTCTATATTGCTACCATGTGATTGGCTGATTCGATTTTTTGTGTTAACGTGCAGTTGAATAGCTAGTATAAAGTGCCTAGTGAGTGTATATCAGTATATATATATATATATATATATATATATATTAATAACTGTTATTAATATATATATTAATATATATATTAATAACTGTTCTTTCAGCTTAAATTGTGTTTTATATATATATATATATATATATATATATATATATATATATATATATATATATATATATATAAAACACAATTTAAGCTGAAAGAACAGTTGTTAATCCTACATGTTCATACTTGGAAATGGCAAGATTCTAACTGAAATTGGACTTCATATTGGATTTCTTTTACCCCATTACTTATAGTATAAGTATAAAGTGAGAAATGCTGAACCTCATGACACTAACCCTTCCTGTTGTTTCACTTTTGTAAATCCTAAAGCCCAACAAAACATCATATGATTCTAAAAGTATTTTATTTAAAAGCCACTAGAATAAACATTAATAATTCCTATTGTAAATAAAACCTTTTTCTGGTTTAGTTGTGCTGAAATTCAAATGTTGAAAGAAATGGAAAAATAATCATTGCGAGCCATCGGGGAGTGTTTTCAAGCAAGGAGAGTTGACAAGCAAAAGCAACTTAACCCTGTACAGCCAGACATGAAATAATAGTCAGAAAAAAATCTGATTTTTGGAAATAGAATGGTTTATTGAATCTTATACTATATATATGTATATTTATATATATATATATATATATATATATATATATATGTGTGTGTGTGTGTGTGTTTGTTTTTTTAGAATCATATTTCATACACCAGGATTTAATGGCTCATAAAACACATCATTTAGGGGCACTGAGCAAAAAAAAAAATGAAATTTGGTGCTGTTACTTCTGATATTGAAATGGCCAAGAAGTTTTCTTTGAAATATTATGTAAATCAATGTGTACAGCAGAATGCTAAAATAAAATTCATATAAATATCACGTCTTAGTATTGATTCTCACGTCTCCCAATAACGTCTAAGATTTAAATGCTTACCGTAGTTGTTATTGTGGGGAGCAAAACTTAGAATGCAATGCAATAATGGCGATTGATTAATCGTCAAATAAACGTCCCTCCGTGCTTCAGTCCATGTTTATCTTGAAATATAACTACAATATAAACGTTATTCTTACAAATCTGTAAAGATTGTACAACACCATGACCTGAAGGGAGACATTTAGAATGTAATTAAAACATTTAACTCAATGGCTGGAATCGTCCATGTTTGACCCAAAGTTGGGTTAAAACAAGGGAGCTGAAGGGAGACATTTTTTAGAATTATACTTAGGCTTTAACTATCAATATGGCGACAGAAGCCATGTTATAGATTTTTAAACAAAGATTTGATCATGTTTGATCATGAAATTTGAGCATCAAATATGATACTATCGCAATGTGGGTTTTGTATCTTGTTCCTTGTTCTTGTCTGTCATGTGATTCCCTGTTTGTCATGTGGTCCTGCCATGTGTCTTGTCATTTGTTAATTGTCAGCTCATTGTTCACAGGTGTTCCTTGTCTTGTAATTGGTCAGTGTATTTAAGCCGGTAACACTTTATTTCGATAGTCCACTTTAGACATTCTACTAACTATAAGTAACTTTTCAACTACATGTCAACTAACTATCATTAGAGAATTAGTAGACTGTCAGCTTAATATCTGCTAACACTTTATTTTATTGATCCCTCAACAGACATTCAGCTGATTAAAAGTAACTTGGTGACTACAAGTAAACATATTCTCCTAACCCAAACCCTAACACCTAACCATAACCTAACAGTCTATTGACAGTCTACTATAGTCTACTAATACTGTAATGAGAGTTAGTTGACATGTAGTTGAAAAGTTACTTATAATTAGTAGAATGTCTAAAGTGACTATCGAAATAAAGTGTAACCTTTAAGCCCTCTTATTTGCCCTGCGTCTTTGTCTAGTGTTGTTTTTCCAGTTGGTTTCCAGTTGGTTTCCACGTTTCAAGCCTTTGTTTTATGTTTGATCTTATGTTTATTATTAAAGTTGCATTTGGGTTTGCCACGTCTTGCCTTCGGTTGAAACAATTCGTAACAGATACATTAGGCTTTAAGATTAAATTAAACTTCTGAAATTAAAAAAAAAATGCATCTCCATTAGGTTACAACAAAAGTGGGATTATGTTCACTGGGAATTATGGCAACACCCCCTTTATGGAACCTTTATTTTGAACTACTTTTGGCTAAGTGCATTTAATATAGCTTAAGACCGTATAAGAGTTAACACAACAACGTTTCCGTGTGTTGATATATTTCAGTCCTTCAAACTAAACCTTGATGAGTATTGGGATGAGCATGCATCTGTATCATTAGACATCCACTTCACAGACCACCTGAGTGAGAATGCCACAACTGAAGGGTAACCTGCCCTGACAGGACTCCAGGAATCCTGCTTATCTGGTACTTGTATGTATAATTTTCTTCTCATGAAGCTTTGCAGATGACAGGTAAATAGCCACTCTGCATGATCACAGGAGTGTGGAGGGTCTGATTGGGTGCTCAGTATTAGAACATGAGCAATATTTTTCTTTCATAGTTTTCACAGCATTATTAATGCAAAATGAGCAAATGCTTACTGTAGAAGCTACATACTAAAAATGATGGGTTGTTATAACCCAAATTTGGGTCCAATGTGGACAAACCCAGCCATTGGGTGGGTTGCATTTTTTTAATATTACATTTTTAACCCAATTTTTGAGTTTGTCCATATTTGAACCACAATTGGGTTAAAACAACCCAGCATTTGTTAGAGTGTACAGCATGTTGCTGTAGATGCAAGTATCATGGTCAAATGTCAATGGTGGGTAAACTCAGCAATTATTTTGTATTGTGAATTAGCCAACTACAATATATATGAGCAAGATTTTTTTTCAGCAGTAGAAACCGACAAGATTTCACTTTTTTTTCCCCAATTGAAGGTAACTTTGTTCATTGTTTTGCAATGTTACATTAATTTACCCCATTTTCCCCTTGTCAAATTACCTGTGTGCACTGGAAGAGAGCAGCACCTTCTTAATTAGTAGGCTAAGCCGTGCATATTATTACAAAAAAAAATATTTATTCATTAAACCCTAAAGAACCCTAAAGAACATAAATTAAATTGGTAACATTGACTTAACTAACATTAATTAACCAGGAGCAAATCATTAGTTCGTATTTGTTAACATTAGTTAAAAGTACGGCTCATGTTAGTTCACAGTGCATCAACTAATGTTAACGAATACAACCTTCAATTTTAATAATGTACACTATTACTAGATGTTGAAATTATTAAGATTAATAAATGCTGCTCAATTCATATGGATAAATTTGGAAAAAAAGTGACAAAGTAGTAGTTGCATGACTCTCCGATCGCTCAGACACTTCTAAAATAACGCTAGTCTTGTATTTTCTGTGATTAAAAAATACAGCATCCTATGAAATTCTGATGACAATTCTAGTAGCCTATATGATTTTTTACTATTCCAATGCTCTTTAATTTGACAGTGTGTGAAATGTGCCACAGCAACTAACTTGCTAATTGCTGCGAGCAAGTTACTGTACATTTTACAGTGGACAGAGAGTGATATCAGAAACCTATGAAAAACGCTCCAGAAAAATTGTTATTGGTTTCTCACTTTCTTTCTTTCTTTTCACTCTCTTTCTGCTTACATTTCAGTCTTTCATGGACAGGCTAAGAGCTTTAGCAAGTCATTGCCTAGCAACTCAACTCAGCTGAATGCAATGTCCTCTGTACCAAGGACTGTGCTTTTAAAACTCATTTGTATTATAAAGTAGTCTTACTTTATATATGTAATTGTTTGTGAACAAATCAGTATTTAGTCACACTATATTCTACTGTACTAAGAAAGGCGCCAACATACCAACAATAGGTCAGGGTTATTATACGACCGTATTAGCACTGTCCAGTTTTCCTATGGTGTTGGTATTTTAATTTACAGAAGTCGAAGTGTATTCTGTAATACATTGTTAAAAACACTGTAATAAGAAGTCAAATGCGTGGGCTTATAATTGAAACAGGCAGCGCATATATTTATATAGGCTACAATTAAGTTGCAGCATTTACGATTTAAAAATGACACTAAGGCTAAGCAATATCGCGATTTCTGTTTAATGACGTGTATCATGCAGGTGCAGCCCTTGACTAAACTGTGTGTGTGGGTCATTCAATGAAAACAGCCTTTTCCCACTCTGTTTGAAAACCCATGATTTAGAGGGTTGTGACTTGTTATTGTAAATTGGTAGTTCCAGAATAATTTGTCCTCTGAACTATGAACATATGAACTATGTTCATGGTAAATATCATTTTGTTAGATGTTAACATTTACATAAATCCAGCATGCCTTTTTTTCTTTTGAAATCTCTGCCTGAATTTGGCTGGTTTTATTGTGAACGGGATTCAAAAGAAAAAAAGTTTGAAATTTTGTAACCAAAAAAACTGTAGGCCTGTGTAATATAGTGATTTATGTGGACCCTTTAATGATTGATTATTCATATTTGCATCCAGCACCCTGCAGTCAAATAAGCTCTGTGTTTCATGAACTGTAAAAAAAAAAAATTATTTGTGAACTAGTTCTAATTTTCAGTATATTACTTTTGCATTTCTCATTTTCTTTTAGATTATGCTTTGCTCAGTGTGGTTCCTATCTCAATGCAAAAGAGAAACTAAAGTGTGGCTGGGCAACGTTTTTGCCAGTGATGTGCAGTCACATTTAATCAAGCCCTGGAGGAAGTTGGACTGTATTAAGAGCATTTCCATTTGCTTTTTTTTAATGCAAATATATATAATAATGTATTTTTTTGTAAATCAATCATTTCTAGAGAAATAGTTTACTATCAAATGCAACACTTGTGGTGACGTAAAGGTTAATTTACCGTTCTAAATGATAATCTTGGCTTCCTATGACTTGCTAACTCTAATAGATGCCAAATCAACACCAGCAACTCAACCAAAACAATGCATTGGTATTATGTGTGCTGAAATGCAGCTCTCTCCATGGGCTGTGCCATGCAAGGCTGTTTGCAGAATAACAATAGCAGTCCATTTATCACTGGTCTTTCATGACAGCACCTGCTCTCCCAGGTGATTCATTCATTGGACCATATTTTTCAACCATCGCAACCATAACCAGAGGAGAAAGTGGCAGAGGATGATAAAATAGATCGTGTTTCCTTCATATTTCTACAAAGTTGCGGTCCATGTGCAATTTCGGTTGTACAGGATATGGACTGTCTTAAAATGGCACTCATGCGACTGTTTGCATGTTGAAATATGCTTGCATTTGTTTTTGTGTTCTGCAAAATATTCTTAGAAAATCAAGTTAATAGCCACTGCACCAGCATGCACATACATGGTTCTACTAAAGACCCATATGTATTTTAAATTTCAAAGCATAATCATTGGCTCATGAATTTCAGATGCCTCAAGGATGTATGCAGACATTTTTAATATCCAGCACAGTATATTAAGAGAGATTTTTTAATCAGTGTAATTGGTGGATTGTAAAGGAATGCATGAGCAGATTTTCACATTTCCGGGGGACTCAGAAACATAAGTCGTCATAGTTTGGTAAACTAAACTTTTATAGTGGTGATCAGGAGACGACAACAAATATATTTTTGGTATTTCCATTTGCACTAATAGCAAAAGAAAAACCTATTATAGAGTTTTGATGACTTTACAAAAAAAAAAATATATATATATAATGGTAAATTTGTCCTCGCCATTGTATTAGAAACAGTCTCGCTGCTACTTTAAGTTTTAGGCTACAAGTCAAGTCACCTTTATTTAAATAGCACTTTATACGATACATATTGATAAATAGAAAATATATAAATATTCATTTTGCTGTTGTTCAGCTGAAGTCAGTTCAGTGTTGATTCAGATCTGTTGCAAATATCATCAATTATTAAATTTGTTAATTTCAGAAAACAGTCAGAGTTTTCTGAATGTTGAATATTAAGTGTCCCCAACTAAGCAAGGCAGAGGCCAAAACTCCATCAGATGACAGAACAGAGAAAAAAAGAAAGAAAAAAAAAACTTGGGACTTTAACCAAGGTTTTTGTTGTTGTTGTTACACAATATAGCATTATAAATGTGTATTGAATGTTTTCAAAAGGAAAATATAAAATGAAGACAACTTAGGAAAGGCATCATCACAGTCTGAAAAGGGTCATTATTTCAAATGAGATGTAGATGAACTAGTCATTTTTCATAATTTCTTGTTTGCATAATCCTACAGTATGACAGATTCAAACTGCATTCGGATCATGTCACACAGTGTGTCAGAAAAAGTAGGCCTACTTAAAAATAACCCTTTTGAAATATTAACTAGACCGTGTTAGTATAAAAATAATAATAGTAAATGAAAGATAATTAAACGTAGGACCCTATTTATATTTTCATACATAACTGATCAGCAAGATGTGCTTAAGCAAACCTATTTTCAAACACGTTCTGACACAAAAATAGAATAGCCTAATGTTTTATTTGTAGCTCCTTTCCACCTACCCGGACGTTTTCAAAATCACTTTTTCCCCCACAACGATTTTTGCGTTACATCACATCTAAAAGTGAAAAGAGCAGAGTGAAGGAGAGACAGGAGAGGAGGAGATCAGAGAGAACCGTGACCGACGGAACTGACGTCACTGGCATAATGTAAACTGTTGAGATGATCCATGGTAACAGACTCAGTGCAGCAACCGCTCGCACAGACACCCGCACAGAACCCGACAGAAATGCCTCGAACCTGGATCGCGCCTGCACCGGCTCTTACATCCTTCAGACGAGCGGCGTTTGGACTCGTTTCAGACGCGCCGTCGGCCTTTTAAACGCGACGCACCTGCCAGGAATCCAAAACATTTAATGTATTCCTCCTATACATCTACTGTCAATTCACAAGAAGCGAGGAAACCAACGCAATGTGTGGTTAAACTCTCTCATCTGACAGACTACAATAGAAGCAGATGATTTTAATCCGGATGAAATAATGACTCTTGTGGATTAACGCCTTCACTGTCACTCTATTATTTTGCTCTGTCGGGATCGAAGGATCATCTGCCTTTTACCATTTGCCATTACAGTCTTTATATTACAGCCATAGTAATATAATATCGTGAAGATGGCGACTGGAGCGGGCTGGCAGCATTACTACAACCCCGCTGGCAGCGCTTCGACGGGGAAATATAACAGCACCTCCACTTCAACATCCACCAGCACGTCCTTCCCGTCCGGTTTAACCCTCGAATACACGCAGGATCTCCACCTGAAGATGAGCAAGAAGATCGCACAGCTGACCAAGGTAATTTTGTGCGCCTTTTGGGGATGCGTAATGCCATGTGTGTTGCTTGCAGGTTGAGCGATGCGCATTGGAAATGCCGGAGACCCCCCATTCAAATGACACCAGACCGGCCTTCAGTCCGAATTAACCGTTGAATGCGTAAATGGGACAAAAATGACCAGATGAGGTGGAATATTTTATTAATGAAACATTTCACTTCTTTACTATATTCCACGTATTTCTCAAAACTGTAGAATGGGAGACTCACCAAAATCATTATATTTTTAAGTTATGGTTTAAGGTTCAGAAACCAAAACTATTTTGTTGACAAAATCAATAATCGTAATTAATTATGAAAGATGAAAATGGTGTTTGTGACTGTCAAATTGATTTTTTTTATGTTATAATACTGTTTTTTATAATAGTGTTTTTTAAATGAACACTATTTACTCATTTTTTTTCTCTTCCTTAATATATGGTTATAAGAAAACAAAAGATTCAAACACTCGATAGCCCTCTTTAATGTGTAAACTTCAAAAGTTTTGACCATTTCTAATCATCCAAAAAACCTTATGCTTAAACGCTCTTTTTTTAAATTAGTTTTAAAAGCAAACATATATTGTTGCCGGAGCGTATAGGAAAAGCATCCAACAAGTGTGCAGCATCCCTGAGATTGGAAAAAGAGTTTTCAGAGTGACTTGAAAAAATATTTTGATTTATATATATATATATATATATATATATATATATATATATATATATATTTGGATAATTCCCATAGGTTGACTTTGTGGAATGGGATTGAAAGTATTAATAATACTAATATTAATAATGAATGTGTGGGTGTGTCCAAATTTCCAGCTTTGGTCTCATTCCCTCAAAAGGAAGCAGAGCACATCTTGTGAGAGATGTGCTGGTCCTGTCTGTAAGGATCATAATAATCTGCAAAGCCTGCTAGGCACATTTGTATTTCTGACATAAGCACACATTAGTTATGGCTGAATATTTTGTTTTACTGTAATGCTGATTCCAGTATGGCTCATTTTGACCCCCTTTATGCATTCATTGGGTTTTGGGAACATGCATTGGGTTTAAAGCTTGCTCACATCTGATTTTGGTACGCTTAATGCCATAGCATGTCATTCAGTGCTTATAATTTGTCATCTAAAATAATTCTAACACTGATCATTCTCAGGTTGGTCGAAGTTGAGATATTGAGTAAATTGAAGCATACTAAGTGCAAATTCTCTGAGTGAGAAATGAATCCATATACAGAATAGTATGATACCGTATTTGTTTTTTGGTTGGGTTGGTGGGAGATCATCCCGATAGTTCACTTACATTAACATTTGTAGCCTATATGTGGTTGAATCTGTGAATGAATATTATCAACACCTGCTGTTTTTTATGATCCTCTTAGCCCTAACGGGGATATGGGAATGGCATGTTTCCCAAGCCAGCTTTTCAGGTAATTTTCAGGTATTAGAGCCAGAGTTCTCACAGTCAAGGACAACCTGGAAATATCAGATTGAGTTTTGCAGCCCTGGAGAAGGTATTGCAATCATATAGTGAATATGCATTTCTCTAAATATCTCATCAGCTATATATTGATGATGTGTGAGTTAAACTTGCTTAAGAATCCTACTGTTGGCTATACAGTATGTTCGATTTGTGAGCCAGTTCTTTGTTGTTGTTGTTGTTTTGTTGAATTGGTAGTGGTTTAAATATTGCTGATTCATTGGCGAGTCTGTCTTAAATCTTTTTTTTAAATGTATTTGTAATGACTTGATCTGTGTCTGCTTTAAAAAATAGCATTTTTGATAAATCAAATCAAATATCTTCAGTGAAAAGTTCATGATTTTTAATCATGAACCAATTGGTTTTTTTTTTTTTTGAGTTGGTTAGTTTCTTTGAAATGAATGGTCAAACAGAACGAACCTGATTCCTTGACTGGTTCTTGGAAGATTGACGATTGAAGAGAAATGTAATATCTTCATGTACCCAAAGCCTCTATTTTGTAAAAGGTTGGCAATTTTATTTTGCCTTGTAATATACTTGTAAAAAAAAGAAGATTCTGGCAGTCCTTGATCTGTGCTTGTTGTTGTCTAACCGTTTGTAAAGAAACTGGATCGGGGATACTGTAAAGTGAGCAACGAAACGCATATTTTATTGAACCTGAGCCTTAACATTAATGTGTGCGACCATTCATATTCCTCAATCCATTAAATGATTTAACTCAGCCACGGCCTCCAACAGATCTGTTGGTTTATGATTGCTGTTCTTGCGCATGCACACTTTGCACAGTGAAGTTCATTCGTCCTTAGGGAGCGTGGGCTGCGCCTCATAAATGAGATTACATTGCTTTGGCTGAATATTGATGTACCTGTCAGACTATCATTAAACATGGACACCTGGGTCATTGCTTTTAAAGGATATCCCAAAGAGTTGATGTGTCATCAAAAAAGTGTGCAAAGGATTTTGTAATTTCTATTTGCGTCACATTACTATTCTTTGTGCCTTGTACCGAAAATTTAGCACATTTAAACCTGATTATGGATTTTCATCATAAATAATTATGGATAAAAAGAGATTGTATAGGAAATAATGTTAGGCTTAATGCTTTTGCGTTTCCTCACAAAATGTTTGAGTTCCCCCAAGAAACTTTCTTTCTTTCTTTCTTTCTTTCTTTCTTTCTTTCTTTCTTTCTTTCTTTCTTATATAAATAGTTTTGTTGTTTGGACCCCTTAACTTACAAAATATCTTCTTTTGTGTTCTGAGTAAGAAAGTTAGTCAAATCAATGTTATTTTAGTATCACTTGGTTACTTGTATTGGCGTTTTTAATATCGCATCCCAAATAAGTTTCTGTTTGCATAATACATGTGTGTGAACTGTGTATAATTATTTCGTATATAAATACACACACAGACGCATGTATATATTTATGAACTGTATATACTATATATATATATATATATATATATATATATATATATATATATATATTGTATTGTAAATAATATATAAATATTGTATTGATAAAAAACACATTTTTCTTAATTATAAAGATGTATTTGTGTGTATTTATATATACAAAATAATTATGCACAGTTCGCACACATATATTTAAACACAAACTTTTATTTTGGATGTGATTAATCGCAATTAATCGTTTCACAGCCCCAGTTTTTTAACAACATTTCAAATTAGATTTTATTGACTATTTTTTATTTTAATTTTAGTTTAAGTTTTAGTAATTTTGTTGTGTTTGTCTATATATTTTTTGTCCATAGTTATTATTCATTTTTATTTCAGTTTTGGTCAATTTTAGTGAACTATTCCTACTGTTTGGTACAAAACTGCATAGTTTACACTATTATTCTACTGGATATATAACCTTTTTGCATGTTTGTGTGGTTTCTGCATAACAGCAAATGTCTTGCTGAAGTGTTATGCCGTTGGTTTGAGCAGAGCTGTAATGATATCTGAAGATCCTGACTGCACGGTGTGGTTTTTTTTTGCCTTTCACAGTTGAATGCATTGTTAGTGTATTAGTACTTAGTAAGTCCCTTCCTCTTGTAGCGCTGATGTTGAACATTTCAATCAATTTGATACCAGTCTGGACTCTATTGCCTCTGTCTCTCCGCTTGGCATCCACATCTCCCAGTCTCCAGATGGGCCAAGTCTGGGTCTCGCAGCCTCCTGATGGGTATCAATAAACTCCAGAAGCTTCACATTGCAATTCAATTACCTCACGTAGGTCATTTGGGCAAAAACATTTGATGCTTCTCACAGAAACGCTTGTTCAGTAGCTGGCCTTCTGAGCTTTTAATATCTAATTATCATCTTTACTGAGCTGTTGAAGCAATCTATGTCAGTCTTTACTGTCTTTCTTACTGGCTGTTCAATCTCTTCGTTCTACACTTTAGGAGATTGTAAATTACCCGCTGGTCTTTTTTTACACTTTGTCATACTTTAAAATGAGATTTTAATAGCCAATATACAGAATAGACTTGCCCCTGGATCCCCCTAGAGAGGTACTGAGCTCCACCCACAAATATACTGTGGGAAACATAGTAGGCTAAATGATGGTCTACGAAAAATACAAATTTAATTATCTTATTATTAAAATACATTATCAGGATTTTTCTGCCTCGTTTTGAGCCAGGAAAAAACCTATATGTATATCTGTGTGTATTGAATTTTAAAGGCCCATATTTATATAGATGGGCCATATTAAAAATATAAGGATTCTCTGCTACCATCAAATGTGACTATAATAGTACTTGGAAGATATTTTCCCCAAACTACTGTTATAATTCCATAGCAACTACACAACTGTCAAACCAGTACCATTTTCTAATGAAGCCAGCTGTGAAAATGTTGCCCTGAGTGAGGATTTTTAATCAAGCTATGCAGGCTTTTAGAGAATTTCTTTATTATTACAGCATAATGCAGCCATTGAAATTCAATAAATCTTATAAGAAATGCATAAAACAGCTATTTTTGCCAGTTGAGACAAAAGTAGTACAAGCTAGGCTTTCTCCTCTGCATATATATTGCGTCAAACCCATTACGGAGATGCATTCTTGTTTGTTATGTAACATAATTACGTTATATTCACTTTCACTCTGAAGCTTATGCAAGATTGAAGGCCACGTTGTAGTCTAAACTATGACCGAGTTGCCATAGGAGTGCATAAATGCGTCGTTCTCTTTTAATTTACCGAGTGTTTCTGTTTTGATTTCCTATAATGATGGATTTCACCATGTCTTGAGAGATAATGTTCTTCTTAAAGTTTAATCTCTTCAGTTGACAGCATTAGAATTAGATTGTTGGGGGTCATAGCGGCAGGTGCTTCCGTTCCATGCGGCCTGACATGTGAAGTCAGTTGTAACCTCTGTGTTTGAATCATGGCGTGCGAGGAGGATGTGTGTGTGTCATAATCCAGGGGTTAATATGATTCTTGCGCAGGCCGCCTGCCGCACAGCAGATGGTGGAAGCCCAGGGCTTAGGTGCAATAGTGAATGTAAGGACTATAACAATTTTACCTAAAGGGAACAGCTTGCTTACTCTGATAACACCGAGAAATGGCATTACACACTTACAGTAGCTTATAAAAGCACTAAGCTGCCGTGTTGCGAAATTGTAACTTAATTACTCTGTTAGGGGCTGTTCACACAGAATGCATTTTTCCATTCCACTGCACTACTTTTCCATTGTTTTACAATGGAAACATGCTCTAGTCTAGACGGACGTCTTTAATCGCGAAAATGTGGTGCTCAAGTTAAAAATAGTTTAACAATAAGTAAAAAAACTCTAGACTGTGTCTTTTTTTTAACAGCAAAAATGTGTTCTATGTGAACCAGCCCTTAATTATGTCACAATATGGTGGAAAATCACTACCGGAGATGTATATTTTAGTCAGCATGAAGCATACGATTTTGACTAAAATGTATAATAACTGCATCCAAATAAGTCTATGTGCTCTTTAAACTTGATTTATTGTATCTTTTGTGTTTAAGGAAGGAGTTTGTACATGGAATGACTATTTAACACACCAATTTGCCTTAAAAAGATGTATTCTGAATCCCATTTCCTGAAAGTATTATTCTTCTACTAGATTTGAGGAGGAGGAAATGGGAGGAAATTTGAGGAGGAAATGAAGTAAAATGAGCCAACAATAATCAACAAATGTTATTAACTTTCACTGCAGTACACTTTTTGGACACTTTTTTTTCCACAATGTCTGGTCTTAGTTACCTCATCAACATTTTCTGCACCAGAATGAATTACCGATGTTTTTAAACATGCCTAATGGACACATTCGGCCACTGCAATTCAGAAAAATATTTAAATTGATATAGATGATAATTTGTTGTTATTAAGACCCGTGCTTTAGTTTGATGTTTAGTAATATGCAAAGCATTGATTGTGTCATCAGAATAACTAGAGATGATTTGTGAGAATTAGACACTCAAATACATCGGTACAGTTTGAAAATTGTGTTTTGCACACTTCTTTGATGGGAACTCAGACTCATCAGGTGGTCCCAGTGCAGGTCAGAACACAGAACATCAAAGCCATGTTCACTCACGTGTGACAACACAATTCCCTCCCTCACACACTTCCATTCATGTCAGGCGATATAATCATTGGAGATAATCCTCTAAAAGCATGGATCTTTTAACCTGCATCTGCTTAATTTAGCTACCTCATTGCAATATTAAAATTTACCTCTTTTTATCTAAGTAGTTGATTGTGTTCATGTGGTCATATAGTCTACATGGCAGCTGCTATTCAATTGAAAAGGCCATAAAGTTAGTGTTTTTTTTTCCTTTTCTTTTTATATATACATATATACACTCACCTAAAGGATTATTAGGAACACCATACTAATACTGTGTTTGACCCCCTTTCACCTTCAGAACTGCCTTAATTCTACGTGGCATTGATTCAACAAGGTGTTGAAAGCATTCTTTTGAAATGTTGGCCCATATTGATTGGATAGCATCTTGCAGTTGATGGAGATTTGTGGGATGCACATCCAGGGCACAAAGCTCCCGTTCCACCACATCCCAAAGATGCCCCATTGGGTTGAGATCTGGTGACTGTGGGGGCCGTTTTAGTACAGTGAACTCATTGTCATGTTCAAGAAACCAATTTGAAATGATTCAAGCTTTGTGACATGGTGCATTATCCTGCTGGAAATAGCCATCAGAGGATGGGTACATGGTGGCCATAAAGGGATGGACATGGTCAGAAACAATGCTCAGGTAGGCCATGGCATTTAAACGATGCCTAATTGGCACTAAGGGGCCTGAAGTGTGCCCAGAAAACATTCCCACACCATTACACCACCAACACCAGCCTGCACAGTGGTAACAAGGCATGATGGATCCATGTTCTCATTCTGTTTACACCAAATTCTGACTCTAATCTGATCTAGAGTCAGATCTAGAGACATTCTAATCTGAATGTCTCACCAGAAATCGAGACTCATCAGACCAGGCAACATTTTTCCAGTCTTCAACTGTCCAATTTTGGTGAGCTCTTGCAAATTGTAGCCTCTTTTTCCTATTTGTAGTGGAGATGAGTGGTACCTAGTGGGGTCTTCTGCTGTTGTAGCCCATCCACCTCAAGGTTGTGCGTGTTGTGGCTTCACAAATGCTTTGCTGCATACCTCGGTTGTAACCGAGTGGTTATTTAAAAGTTGCTTTTCTATCAGCTTGAATCAGTCGGCCCATTCTCATCTGACCTCTATCATCAACAAGGCATTTTGCTAGAATTCACCAGAATTCACTGTAACAAAACAGTGACAATGTTTCCAGTTTTACAGAATGCCTGTATAAGTTACAACGTATAACCATATATTTCATTGATATGATGTTAATATACATACTTTAACTACCAAAATCTGCCATTTTCCCTTAAAAAGTATTGATACATACCACAGTAATAGTGGTGGCACAAGGAAAACCACATGATAAAAGCCAATGCATGCACATGTACACAGATACACCACTCACTTTGTAATAAAATAAGTAATCAGCAGCACATACATATGTGACATTGTCCCACTTGTACAACATAAAAAAGTCATTAGTGTGGGCAGCAAGATGATATCAAAAAAGTCTATTTTTCCACCAGAGCAATAGACTCTCTGGGTTTTATTTCTGTGCTGGAAAAGTCTGGGGAATAAAGATGCAGTGTATGCATTATTGTAGCAGGTCAGTGCTGACAGGAGAGGAAGGCTATGTTCCCTAAAGCCCTGCGCTCTTGGCGCCCTGCAGTCTTCTCTGCCCTGCCCCTTCTGTCATCCCCCTCATTGGGAAAAACAGTCACCCAAAACAGGCGAGGAGGGTGGGGAAAACTGGAGATAAGAATGTTTTCATCTTTTCACTCCTGGCAGCAATTTTGTTTTGAGTTCTTTATAGCATAGAAATAAAGAAATTGCATGTTGTTGTGCCGAGTTTTGTTGAGAGTTCTTTCACCTCAGTCAGGCCACCAACTGATCGGCAAGGCTCGGTGGACTGAAAACTGAAAAGCTGTCTGACTGATTTCCTCTCTTTTCATTTAACACGTAGACTTCTTTTCGTCTGTGCGCAAGTGTTGGCAGTGGTAGAAATTTCCCAGTTATGGGATGTGAGGGACCCAATATGTCTTTTCCTTTCACATCAGAAGGTGCTAATAATTGTTGACTTCAGGACCTCACACTTTCAGATTATTAACCGCCTCCCATCTTTCTCTCTCTTGGTGCTGTCTTTTTATCAATAGCCACATACACTACCGTTCAGGGATGCGTTTCCCCCGTACAACAACGTAACTCGCTGCTTCATTACCATAGTATGATGCATTGTTGAAGAAATCAACTATACTGTAGCTAGTTACGACTTTACTGTCGCAAATTGGTTGTCAACCACGTTGGTTAATGATGTCACGCAGGTGGTAGAGTAATTACTACTTTTAATGAATCTGTTTGAGATCGAATTAATGCTAGATGTTCTGGCATCTGACAGACTGATCTCATGAAGTAGCGTGTGTATGACACGCCAATTCGTATTTCCATTTTTGGCGTGCTATCAACACGCATAATCGCTTTTCAGCTTGTTTATGAACGCCGTTGACTTAACCTTATTATAGAAATATATGACTTACTTCAACCCCGTCCCTAAACCTACCCGTAACTGGGGTTAATGGCATTTATGAGTCTTCCCCTGCCATCCTAGGAAAGAAAAAGATAGCTCCCCAGATGTAGATGTACATTTTGCTTCGTTTCACTCAGACGTTTGACGGTGTGTACAGACACGCGGAATGACGCGAACGTTAATGGCGTAGACATACACGCGGATACATGCGGATAGCTCAAAATGCGTCGAGATAACACGCCACTTGACTCGAAAGTGGCGTGTATGTTTACGCAAAAGTCATGATGTCATGTTGCATCTGAAGTCTATTTCTCATTTTTCTCAGTTATTTTTCTTTCTTTCCAGATTCAATCATTGGCTCGTTCTTGCGCTCTAGAGCTCGAACGCACATGCGCGCTCTTCAAAAACGGTGCTTTAAATCTCTTGACAAACGTAAAAATTACATTTGTATGTCTTCTAAATAAAATAAATAGATTGTACTGAATGTCAGCTTGCTTGTTTTGCTCAAGATAAGGATTTATTGAGTCCACATGTCATGCAAACAAGAAACTATGCTTCTAACCACAGCTCGAGAGCTTTTCGATGCTGTTTGGAACGATGGTTTCGGGAAACACCGACTTGTTGAACTATGCCGATAACGATGGAACTTGCGACCATAGTTGGCTTACGATACTTTTGGGAAATGCACCCCATTTTAGGTTTTCTAAAAATTTTGTCTCCCCCCCCAAACACCCTCCTCCCCCCCCACCAACCAATAGCCAAAAGCCCCAAGAATCACCACCTTTCTACCCTCTAGTGACGGCTATGTACTGTATTATACAAGAGTATGATTAGAGTGTCCCAAATCAGCAGTACAATGATTTTGTGCATAGTATAAGTTGCAAATTGAGATTCAGCCCACGGTTTTCTGCAGAGTTCATATCCTGAGCTCATTACTGAATGTGAGTTTCAGCCGTTTTGACCTAGGGCAAGTTTTTAAGTCTACCTCCGCACTGCTGCTGTAGAAGACACAAAGTTGCACCCATTCATGCATACCGTGGGTCAGCCGAGTGCAGGTTTGACCTAGACCTTGTCTCCCGTCACTTTCTCCCGTGGCCAGCTGACCAAAGTTCATACCCGTGTTAACCGAAGCAAAGAATATTAGCAAACTCTGGCTCTGTTCTATAGGTAAAGCTCTTCCACTCGCTATTATTTCATTTGGCCTCTGATATGACTTCTTCACATTCTCTCGAATCAGCTTCCAGCAGGCAATCAACGTTCCAGTGCTATCGTGATTCTGAATCGGCTGAGCCTTCAAGGTAAACGCGCAATCAGTGATAAGAAGCTCATTCAGCTTTCTCCAGTGAAGCCCCCTCACACATTTTTATCTGATAGGCTCTGATGAATTGAGGCTAGGATAAGAGCTATTTTTAGCCAGATGTCTGGTAAGTGGCATTGTGTTGTCATTTAGGGAATTGCATAAATGTAACTATTCCAGATCTGTTACCTGTTAAAGGTACAATATGTAGGATTTTTGCAGTGAAATATCCCAAAACCACTAGGCCAATGTTATTTTGTTTAGTTGATGACTTGCAATATCCCCAATGTTTCCAACTATTTGTAAATCGTGAGAAAATTGCTTTTTTAACCAAGGAAACGGGACGTGTCAGCAGGGGTGAGGTGTGGCCAGTCAATGCCGTCATATCCGCGTTAGCCTCGGTTTCCGCTCGTACTGCCATAGTAACCATGGTGACAGACAACTGGGTTATGCTTAGCAGGACGCTCACGCTCTTTAGTACAAAAAGAGTGCTAGAACAAAGATCAACATCTTTTGAGATGTCGAGAGCTCCACGTCCACGACTAACTTCGACTTGGCAGAGACTCAAGTGTTACATGTACTTTATTAGACAGGTGAGCAAATGTTCATAAAACTAATCATTGCTATTTAGTTCAATATGATAAAACTGTTAGAATATGATCTGTATGTTATTCTCATGTTGATCTAGCTCACTGCTAGACTCACAACCTAAGGAAACAACCTAACTAACAACATTCAACACACTCAAATGCCGTTTAGTGTAGCTGGTAGAGCAAGTGAAATAGCGCTGAGTTACCTGAAGTTTAATTTGTCTAATAAACTGAACTGTGTGAGTTGTAGTAAAGCACTTGAGAGTAGTTCGGTTGAATGAAATGTCTTTATTGCTTTGCGTCATCGATATACGCCTTTGTGATTGTAAGTGATTAGCGACCCCTGGTGGCCAAAAGTTACGTACTGTACGTTTAACGATTATGTTTCCTAACGGTTCCCTTACTGAGCAATAAAACAAAAATGCGCATAAAAAATGATCACAGCCAAATCGTTTAAGCGAGATTTCATTTTAATTGTGATTTAATCGTGCATTTAATCGAGATACCTTCATAGATGTATCCTTCGTTGTCTTTAATATCCCACAATCCTGTGCGTTCCATTCTGTGACAGTTTAAGGCCCTCTGAATTGCCTTGAAACGCACAGCATTTAGTGTGTTGACATAATTTCCACTGAAACAGGAAGATAGGGTGAAACATATTGACCAGCTCCTCTCCTTTTTTAAAATAGCCAATATCGTTTAGTTTATATCCCAGATCAGCCAGAGCCGCTGAGCTCTGTAAAGCTGCAGTTTCCTGCAATCTCCTCCATATCGCTTTATGATATAGCATTCTCTGCAGAATTCAAATGGGTCCCATACATTTTGTGGTTTGCACCGACTTGCACATATGATCCGCTCTGTGGTACTGTGTCTCTGGACCGGAGCAGATGTGTGCTCTACCGCGGTTCGTGTGACACTAATGTAAAACCAGATTTCATTAGCCCCAATAGAAAGCAATTGATATCTAAATCGTTCCCTATCCCCTATATGTGCCATTCACCATGTAGAGAATGGTAATTGTGTGACCAAGTGAACGGTTTCAGGCGCAGCTTCATTGTCTATTTATAATGTAGGGGGCGGGACGCTTTAGATTCTAGAGAGCATTTAATTGGACAGAAAATCTGATGAGAAGCTGAAATGTAGAGTGATGTCATCAAAATCATTGATCCATATTGGCGGAAATGAGAGACTGTAAGTTTTGAATATCTTGCCAAAAAAAAAAAAAAAGCCAAAAAACTTTCAATTTTGATTTTGACTTTAGGCTAAACAAATAAAGATGGTGTCTGAAAGTTGTGGTTGGTGGTCAGATTATGTGTAAATGTATGTTTTTTTTTAACACAGTCTCATCCCAAAAAGTCATATAACTGACGTCTTGGGACGTCCTTTGACCATACGTCAATATCCGCCTTTTTAGAGCCCCCTTAAACGTCCGTAGATGGCGATCCTGGGCCGTCATACAACTGACGCTTTACCTTTAACGTCAGTTAGGTGACGAGTTAGGTTTAGGGGTAGGTTTAGGTCTGGGGTAGAGTTAGGATCCCATAACCTCATCTACCGACGTTTAAGGGGGCCCTAAAAAGGCGAATATTGACTTATGGTCAAAAGACGTCCCAAAACGTCAGTTATATGACGTCTTGGGATGAGACTGCGCTGTTTTTTTAGGGCTTTCAAACGATTATCGCGATTAATCGCATCCAAAATAAAAGTTTGTGTTTACATAATATATGTAGGTGCACTGTGTATTGGATATATATATACTACACACACATATATATCCAAAATAATTATACACAGTGCACCCACATATATTATGTAAACACAAACTTTTATTTTGGATGCGATTAATCGTGATTAATCATTTGACAGCCCTAATGTTTTTGTCCAACATTTTCCACTTTTGACGTCATTTCTAGCAAGACATTTTCAACTGTAGTTATTAAATATTTACTTAAAGCTCCAGTTATTTTATTGTTGATCATTAAACTGTTATGCTGCCTCAGAAGTCTGTCCGAAATCAGTTTCGTGAGTCACGAAATGCTGCCTGCAAAATCATTGCCTGATAGGGCAAGCAACAAGTCAGCAGCCTAAGCTTATGTTTATACACCATGCCGTAGAGAGAAAGAACATGTGCCAGAACCATTAACTAATGGTAAATGGGTTCAGGTGTTTCTAAAAAAAAAATAGAGCTGGTTCTGAATAAGTTCTCCATTCCCAACCAAAGTTTTTACTGATAAAAACCTTTCTCACTGCAGTCAGATGCATCTAATAAGTGTACTTGCCATTTGTGTGCACACCTCCAGTGCCTTGGAGTTCTCAAAGACCTTACCTTGTCTGACTGACCTTCATCTTGAACTCATTTTGTTTGCTAATGGTCCGAGCTGAAAAATGGTGAAAAACTCTTTAAGTAGCCCGCTGGAGTTACATGAGACACGGTTAGGAATGCTAATGAGGTGATTAGCCCTGATTGGAAGAGGCGTCCAGCAGTTCCTCTCTATAGGAGACCACACTAATTTGAGGAGACATTTGATTAGTCTGCATATTTTATATTTTTTATATTAAAAAACACCTTTGTTGATTTAATCCCAAGCTAATCGCTTCAGTCTAATCATGAAACATTTGTATGCCAGGGAATTTTGGCAAATAATGAAGAAGGGTGTTGACATGATATTAATAATTACCATGTTTTGGAACTTCAGCAAGTTACTTCTATTGCTTATGACCATTCACATTTAGCTGAGCTCAAGTCCATGATGTGCAGGAGATATTGTTATCCTTTCTGCAGGGCTAAGTCCCTTTTTTATATATAAATTGCATCTTATCAGTGGAGCGTTAAAGATTATTTTTGCTTTCCTCAGGTGTTTTGAGGCAGAGCGTAATGAGGCTGACCAGAGAGGAGGAGCAGGTGAAAGTTTCAGTGCTGTGTGTGTAGGCTCCGCTTAAATGATGATCCATTGCTTCCACAAGTGAATATGAGGTTAAAGAAATGTGCCACTGTGGGCAATTCTCAATGTCGCTGTGATCCGTCTCCACTCTCGTACGGGTGTGTCTGTGCGCGTCCCTCGAGATGTCGAGTCATATTATCAACTCTTTATTTCTTTAATGAATTTTCACCCCTCTTCTCAGCATCCAGCCAGCCACAATAGAAGAGCATCACCCCTGATGCCTGAGGTGCAGGGGTGTCTGAGGTGCCCGGGATTCCATTTGCAGGTGACACCCAATTCAGCTGTTGGCATATAGGTGTTTTTTTACTGGGAAAGGTCTGTGAGATTCTGTATCCACTGACATTGCAGTGGAAAGCAAGGTAATTTGTTTTTTTATCACCTGTGTGGAGGCGATTCTCTATTTGAGAAGAGATTCTGGAAAGGGTTGCACAGTTATCAGGGCTGGTAATCAAAATGTTGGTGGTTCACACAGGAAATATTCTATAAATTGATCAAAGTTAACAGTAAAGACATTTATAGTTTTAAAAGAGATTTCGAATGCGTGCAAATACTGTAAATGCAGTTCTTTCTGTCGATCAAATAATCTTGAATAATAAAAGCATCCCAGTTTCCACAGAAATATTACACGGTACAACTGTTTGCAACATTGATAATAATAATAAATGTTTCTTGAGGGGCAAATCAGCATATTAGAATGATTTTAGGATTATGTGACACTGAAAATTCAGCTTTGCCATGTGACAGGAATAAATTACATTTTAAAATATATTCAAATTAGGGCTGTCAAAACGATTAATCGCGATTAATCGCATCCATAATAAAAGTTTGTGTTTACATAATATATGTGGGGGCACTGTGTATAATTATTTTAGATATATAAACACACACACATGCTTGTATACTGTATATTTAAGAAATATTTTCATGTATATTCTGTATATAGATTTATATATAATTTATATTATATATAAATATTTTATATATAAATAATATTTTTTTTCTTAAATATACATGCATGTGTGTTTTTATATATATACAAAATAATTATACACAGTGCCCCCACATATATTATGTAAACACAAACTTTTATTTTGGATGCGATTAATCGTTTTGACAGCCCTAATTCAAACATAAAATAGTTATTTTAAATTGTAATAATAGCTTATTTCATTATATTACTGTTTATACTGTATTTTAATCCAATAAATGTGGCCTTAGTGAGCATAAGAAATTTCACTGTAAAAAAAAATGTTGGTTTAACTTACTTTAACCTAAAAATAAGTAACCTGGTTGCCTTAATTTTAAGTTCATTTAAATGGAAAAATTGAGTTAATACAGTGAAGGAGATTAATTTAATCACCAGAAACTCAAAATATTAGGTTATCTGAACTACATAAATTATCTAAGTTGATTTGACAAAAGAAAAAATGTTGTGATTACAAATCATGAAAATATTTTTTTTACTGTGTACCCAAACTTTTGAATGAAATAGATATTAGCACACTATTTAAACTGTAATATCAATCTAAAAATGAACAAAGTCGAAATAGATGAGTTAACCTTGCTAATTGACTAGTTGGCTGTGATCCCATTGTGTCCTTTAAACTAAGCGCACACTAAAAAGACTTTTTCTGTTTTTGGTTGTGTTGGTATGCAGAAGGGATCTTAGACTATAGTTTTATCACTTGCAATATCCTTCTCCTCCCCGACTGTAGTTACACGGGATGGTTTAATCTTGACAACATGTCAACACTTATCATGGAGGAATGGCCTAGGGCTGTTTTTACAATGATTTGAGCAAAACTAGAGCAAAAATAAATAGAGACATATGGATGAGACAATGTTTTGAGAGATGTGGGGAGACGTTTGGTGTATGCAACAAGCTTATTGTCTTATTTTACAGTTAGAATTTCTAAAAAAAAATAAAAATATTTAAAAATAGATATAAAAACTTGTGTCTTATTGGTCTTCAAATAGTCAAGTGCCTGAGATAGTCAGCTTTAAAGGGTTAGTTCACCCAAAAATGACAATTCTGTCAGTATATTTAGATATTTAGAAGATATTTAAAGAATGTTTTAATCAAACAGATCTCATTCCCCATTGACTAGTATGTATTTTTTTCCTACTATGGTAGTCAATGGGGAATGAGATCTGTTTGATTAAAACATTCTTCCAAATAACTTCCTTTGTGTTCAGCAGAACAAATAAACACATAGAGGTTTGGAACAACATGAGGGTGAGTAAATACTGACAGAATTTTCATTTTGGTGGGAACTAACCCTTTAATTCTGCATGGTAATTTTTGGAAATCTTAGACCAGTACCAGTGTTGAGAAGAGCAGTCTATACTCATGAAAATGCATTCCCAATGAAAAATCCAGGCATTTAGCAGACAATTTTACAAATAAAATACAGTATTATTACAGAGACAGTGTAGCAATCTGGAATTAAGTTTCACATAGTATAAATTTCATGTAATTTAGCCAAGTTAGCCAAGCTGTGCCGGCATGAACAATGATGCTGATCCAGGAAAGTGTCCTACTTCGCTAAATCATGTTAAATGGTTGGACAGTTTTGCTTTGTCATGGTGATTTTCCGCAAATTCAATATAAATTTTCATTGTTATGCAGACGACACCCAGCTCTATATATCGCCAAAGCCTAGTTCAGTATTACTACTGTCTTCTCTTGTGCTTTGTCTTTCTGAAATCTTGGTTCACACAGAATTTTCTCAAGGTCAATAGTGCGAAAACTGAAATTTTATTAGTAGGCACCAAATCAAAATTGCATAACTGTGGAAGTTACTCTGGATGATTTGAACTTAACCTTTTCTTTGAAACCAGAACAAAGAACAGCACTTGAGTCTTTTTTTTTTTTTTTTTTTTTTTTTTTTAAGATGTGTTCAGAGTTTTGCCGACTGGAAACGGTTAAAGTTTAATATATCAACTTGCTCCGCTGGTGGGAAAATGCATGGGACTCAACCGCCACCTTCTTCGTTGCTCTGATTGGTTGTAGCGCTATTCAATTGTGTGCAGAGAGAATTTGAAAGACAATTGTTTATCCCGCCCCTCTGATTGAGCCCTGTCAATGATGAGTTCCCAGAGGTTAGGTTTGTTTAGATTACCTTTTAAATCTGGGTAGTCAATTTCGGATAGGCTAGCAAAAGCAAGTTAGCTTTGAAAGCATGGATTAGTTAACTGGAACATATTTTTACAGTGGTATCGGCTGTTCTTTGTACTTGCGTCTGGGCACTTCTCTCTAGTTCTCCTGGATGCTTTGTGCTGAATTAGTAACTAGTCAGAAACAGGATTCATTGAATAAAGGTCTTTACATTTGATGGAGGATTCACTTTGAGATGCTGAATAATGCGTCTGTCTGACAGAGCCCGAAGTGAGAGGATGTGGAGTTGAAGAAATATCGAGAACACTCCGCTGTGGCCTACATAAATCTCAAGAGGTGATTTGAGGTCTTCCCCTCTGTTCAGTCTTTTTTTAAGGCTGTATATTACACTCTCAGAAAAAAAGGTACAAAAGCTGTCACTGGGGCTGCACCTTTTCAAAAGGTAAACTTTTGTCCATTTTAGATGCTAATATGTTCATTTTAGGTGTAAATATGTACATTTTAAGTGTTCATATGTACATTTTAGGTGCTGATATGTCCATTTCAGGAGCTAATATGTCCATTTTAGATTCTAATATGTACATTTTAGGTACTAATATATACATGTTAAGTGTTAATATGTACATTTTAGGTGCTAATTTCCATTTCATGAGCTAATATGTCCATTTTAGTTGGTAATATGTTCATTTTAGGTGTAAATATGTACATTTTAAGTGTTCATATGTACATTTTAGGTGCTGATATGTCCATTTCAGGAGCTAATATGTCCATTTTAGATTCTAATATGTACATTTTAGGTACTAATATATACATGTTAAGTGTTAATATGTACATTTTAGGTGCTAATTTCCATTTCATGAGCTAATATGTCCATTTTAGTTGGTAATATGTTCATTTTAGGTGTAAATATGTACATTTTAAGTGTTCATATGTACATTTTAGGTGCTGATATGTCCATTTCAGGAGCTAATATGTCCATTTTAGATTCTAATATGTACATTTTAGGTACTAATATATACATGTTAAGTGTTAATATGTACATTTTAGGTGCTAATTTCCATTTCATGAGCTAATATGTCCATTTTAGTTGGTAATATGTCCATTTTAGGTGGTAATATGTACATTTAAGGTGTTAATATGTACATTTTAGGTGCTAATATGTACCACTAAGGTACCAATATGCAGCCTTTGGGTACAAAAGTGTACCTTTTGAAAGGGTGCAACCCCAGTGACTGCTTTTGTACCTTTTTTTTCTGAGAGTGTACTTGTTTGCCTGATTTGTCTTTTTGTTGCCGTATGAATGTTGGATTTATGTGAATCCTCGTTGCCACGAAATCCTCTCCACCATCTCTAGCATGCCTCTATCCTTCAGATTATTCGTACTAGATTATATAGTGCTGATTAATGCTATCCGAACAGCTGCCCCTCGTGCCTGGAGCGGGATCTTGTCTTGCGCACAATTTCACAAGCTGTCGGCCAGCGACGAGTGATGAAAGGGGCCATCCATCACATGTTCTCATTGCGACTGCGTGTATGATTGTGTTGCAGACGCAACCCCTGAGCGTCAGCCAGTCGTATTATGACTTGTGATGAATGAGTGACATCACAAACCTAGCAGACAGAAATGAAAGTGTCATATCACATCAGATAATGATGTTTACACCTCGGATAGCACAACAGATGGAAAGATGTGGCCATATTGAACCAGGTAATTAGAAGACTGTGTTCTGATTAATTTTAAAGGAATGTTCTGGGTTCAAAACCAGTTGAGATGTATATAATTACCTGTATAAATATATATGAAATGTATAAAATTTTTACAGCAACATACACACTTAAAAATATGTTTCAAAAAGGTTCCAAAAGGAGGGTTTTCACACAGCAGTGCTATAGAAGAACCAATTCCGGGTTCCCTAATGAGTGAAAATTTCTTAAAATAACTATTTTTTCTTAATACAAAGAACATTTGAATAATCAAAAGAACAGCCGATACCACTGTAAAAATATGTTCCTGTAAACTAGACTGTAAAAATTAATATGCTTTATCTAATCAATAGAATCGTGGCAACAGATTACAGGCAATGTTATTAATTAAATTGAACAAATTAGAATTGAATAATAATTAATCAAATTATTCCTTAAAAGTTAACCATTTAAAATGAGTGAAGTTTACACCATTTTTTTTGTTTAATAATTTTTAATATTAACATAACTCCGATTGCATTCATCTGAAAGAAGAGAGACATATATATACCTATGATAGCTTGAGGATGAGTAAATAATTTTTTGGATCATTCATAAAATCGCATTTAAACCTGTCCAAAAAGATATCCTCCAAGAATTTTCCTGCGAAAACAACTTTACTCCAATCTTCAGCCTTCAAACCCTAAAAACAGTTTTAGAATGACATGAGGATGAGTATATAGAATTTTCATTTTTGAAGTGAACTATCCCCAAGGCTGAATGTTCTTTTCACATTATATTACCTGGATGAAAAGAGATACATTTTTGGATGAAGATGAAGAGATAAACATTTGAATAAATATGATATTTATTAAATCTTTGTCCATCAGAGGACCCGCTGATGTTTTAACCCCCGATCTGAACAAAGAGGCTCTTCACTTCAAAGACAAATGCTAGATCATTAGCTCTGGGTCTCATAAATAACTGGCCTAAGTAAACCACCAGGAGACGATGTCTCTTGTGATGTCAGCCCAGTCAGAAAATCCCCAGCAGCAACCCAGACAGTCTCGACATTTGCTTTAAAACCATTTTCTCAATTGCACCTTCTATAAGAAAAGCCAATCTGCCCTGCTTGCAGCCCTCTATATCTTGAATCTTTTGAAAGACTGTGATCATGTACTGTAGTTGCCATGGTGATGAAGGACGGTCACAGTGCTTCTACATGTGATGGTGCCGTTCACTGACTCCTGAAGGGATAGATTCTGCTAGACTCATTGGTTTGGGTAGGGAGAAGTTTCAGTTTTGAGTGGGCTGGTTCTGCACTGAGAGATAATTACTGATGGTCAGGGACCGGATCAGTTGATATGTATGAGTTTTCAGATGATTTAACTGCAGGGTGGTGCATTGCTACTGTAGATGAAAGTATCAACAGCAGTTTCTAGGCAAAAAAATATGTAAATATAATTCGGATTTTTGAAAAACTCAAATAAGCTCAATTTGTTCCTGCTAGTGTATGAGCTATAAAAATGACTTTCAGTGGGGTCAGCAACAACGTTTTACACCGTGTCCTAAACAGATGGGACGTTTAAAGTGTCTGAGCTTGATTGTCGTTTTGCGTGCCCTTTATATCCATAAAAAGCGAGAATGCATAATTCACTTCAGATCTTGAAAATGAAAAAAAAACAAGCATATACATGACAAACTGTCAACTCAATGTGAGTTACTGAAACAGATTGTTTCATTAACTCGGTGTACTGTAAAAAATATATTTTCAAGATTTATTATCACAACATATTTTCTTTTGTCAAATCAACTTAAATAATTTATTTAGTTGAGATAACTTATTATTTTGAGTTTCTGATGATTAAATTAATCTCCCTCATTGTATTAACTCACTTTTTCCAGTTCACTGAACTTAAATTTTTAAGGCAACCAGGTTACTTACTTTTTTAAGTTAAACCAACAATATTTTTTACAGTGTAGTCAGAGCAAACAATGAAGTCTAGTAAACTGAAAAAGTTCAGTTGTGATGTTGAGGAAAAATTACTATTTTGTCAATTAAACTTGGTTAATGGTTGTGAAAACATGAAAAATTAAGTTAAACCAATATGTTTTTAAGTTGACTTAACAAAAAAATCTGATACAGTGCGTTGGCTCAATTTACTGCAAGTTATTTCAACAAATACATGTAAGTTGAGTTAACTTAACTCCTAATGTTGGCTAAACTTAACTGAGTCAATGGAACAAGATGACTTGACTGAGTCAAGTTGTGTCAACAAATCATTTTTTATGGACCGATGCTGAAGTCCAGGCTCTTCTCAACCTTTACTCTATGTAGTGTCGCAATTAATGTAAATGATATCGATGTTGGTCAGCTTATGTCACTTCAGAGTTCTTACTGGTGGTGCGAATGCAACCAGTAATGGCCCAATATGGAGCATTTAGTTCTCAGGGGATCACCCTTGTGGCTAGTTCCTAACTGAGTTAAAATAACTACCCTGTCAGAAACATTGGTGATGTGCAACTCTAAGGTTTTTCCTTTAAATGCCCAGCAGCACATTTGAGTCTTTTCAGAGACTGTATATCATCTAATGCCCATAAACCATGAAAGATTGAATCTATTTTTAACATCAATGTTCCAATCAAACGCCCAAAGATGGAATGAAATAACCATATAGCTTTGTGACTGGTTCATGAAATTTATAGTCCAGTTTAATTGCTAAAATGATTCTGTGTCTCTTCCATTCACCGTGTTTGCAGGGCTTTGTAATGAGATTCAGTCGTTTGCGAGTCTTGGGGGTTTAGAGAGAGTCATGGCTGGCAAACAGATGGACAGGCATGGAGATGCACCTGTTGCTGTACTTTGGGACGTGGCCTTCATATCTCCTGCATTTCAGATTGTTCTGGGCTTTAGGAGGCACCAGAGCAAATATGTGTCATCATTTTGTGCTTGGTTTGTCAGGCTGCCGTTGCCCCATACATCTTTGCATACAATTTTTTTCTCCTCTTCAGAGCAAAAAGAGCAAGGATTCCAGCAGTGACAAGACCGATACCAATAATCAAATCGTTTTTGGTTAATCTGATAGGACTGGGGTTCAATTCACATTTCCCAATTAATTGATTCTGATTCCTTTGGGTACCTATTATAAAAGACATTCTCTATTATAATTCATCCATCCACTGGAAGTGATGATAAATTGATATTGATTCAGCAAATGCTCTGAATGAGTCAAATGAATTGAACTCATGAGTTTGCGAGTCTTTTTAAATGATTAATTGAAATGACCAAATCAAAGGAATAAATTGTATGTGAATTGGGCTACACTGGTTGCACTGTATGTTTTTTTTGATTCACTCAAAGATTAATGAAATATTTTAATTGTCACACTTTTATATACAGGATAAAAGTTACGGTAAAATATAAACCCGGTAAGCTACTTTTTTTATTATTATTATTATTTTTTTTTTTTTAAGGAACCAGTTCATAAGAGTCATTTGGCATAAATTTACATAAATCAGACCACACTGTTTTTAGCCTATACATTGATTTCCCCCAAAAAAGACCTGGTTCATAAGCTTAATTTCTTCATGAGTCAGACCACTGATAGCCAATGTAGACCTGACTACTGTTCATGACTCATGTCATTGCTTGCATCCCACAAGGACAGCTTAATAGAGTTATTAAGTAATAATTTTGCAGTACATGTCCTTTTTATCTCATCACATTCAATTGCTCCTGCAAGTTCAGGTAAAATATGATTTGATTCAGCACGAAACATTGGCATAGAGTACAAGATGGAACATGGGGTTTAAGAATTGATACCGACATCATTCAAATAAAAATTAACCCAGCCCGATCTGGACATATTTGTTCTTGAACAGTGCCGCCAGCCAACGTAATACAATAATTGCTAAGCAAAAAGTATAAAATCGTTATTGGGTCAGTGAATTGAAGTAACCTTGTCCAATGTCATTCCTACTCATTGCCTGTGGGACCGTGCAGGTGGACAGATGGCAGTATACAACATGTTGGCACCAGGCTAGAAGAATCCCCAGTAGCGCTTCTTAGAGCACCATGCTGGAATAAACCCTGGCTAAAGGTCCTCTAAGATGTCACACTGTTCATTATGGACTCCAATTTGGCCACCGTCCTGTTCCCTGCTTTGTCTCCAGTGAGTTCAAAGTGGGTTGATTGGTTTGTTTGGGCCTGAACTGCTATTGTACCCTTAGCAGATGACAGCATTGAAAAAGAAGCCATTACACTTGCACATCGCTAACAGCTTTCTGCACTGAGAGATCTGAGCCACGTCAGACAGTTCAGTCTGTTCTGGCCTTTCTTTCACAGCACGACTGTGTTGTGAACTGGGCCCTTGGGTACCTCTGGGCTACTCAACGCCTTCTCTGTGCTGTAGTGTTAACCAACTGCTATATAGGCACACTTGTTGGGGTAGAACCAAAATGTTGACGTTTTTGCTGGTGTCCGCATGCATTGCCTCAAAGACAGATTGAAGGGATGGTTTTGTAGTCAGTGGAGAGTTCAAATAACATCTGATCCATCAAGCCAGTCTTATCCAGGTGTTACCAGTCTCTATGGAACATAGAGAAAATCCTAACAGGAAGTTAAAGGAATGAAGTTGAATCGCCACAGACAGGCTAAAATTCTTGGGATTGATTTATTTGGTGACGCGTCATCAATCCGGAAGTCGGCCGTTTTGGAGGCACTGGACATAAACAATGCCACTGAACTGAAAAGACAAATTTGGCTGATTATTTCTGCTGAAAAATGGTCGAGTTTTGGTCTGTACTAATCAGTCCCATCGGGAAAAAAACATTTGAGTTCTATAGACTGCCAAAAGTTAAAGAGAAGAGTGCAAAAAACTGATGAAAGAAGGCGTTTGTGGTTGAGAGGCACAGCATCAGCTCATCAGCCAAATGTGGAAATGAAATGTTGACTATGGATAAAATGTTGAAGTATTAAAGGAGTAGTTCACTTTTAAAAAAACTTTTGCTGATAATTTACTCACCACCATGTCATCCAAGATGTCCATATCTTTCTTTCTTCAGTCGAAAAGAAATTAAGGTTTTTGATGAAAACATTCCAGCATTTTTCTCCATATAATGCTCTTCAGTGGGAACCAAACGGTTCAAGGTCCAAAAGACAGTTTCAGTACAAACTGCAAACTGTTCAAAGGGCTTTAAACGATTCCAGACGCTGAATAAGGGTCTTATCAAGCAAAACGATCGCTCATTTAAAAAAAAAATAATAACAAAGTTTAAGTTTTATAAACACAAATGCTCGCCTTTCTCTGTTCTGTGCACGTTTGAAATTGAAATTTTTGAATTTTCAGTTGTACATTTTACATTTCAAATACACGTTCAAACTGCAATTTTGCATCCTGTTTGCTATACCTCAATTGAATTCAATAATAATGTAATTCTACATGTTGTACTAGGGAGACATACATTGAACAGTGAAGATATTTCTCATTTTTTCGAAAACATATCCGAGTTTCAAGTTCAAGCTCACACAGTTATGTGATGCGAGCTGCAACGGCTCACTAGATCTCAGAAAGCGGTTTTGAGATGGAGATGTGGATTTTTAACTGCTCTGAAGTCTGATTTAAAACATCTCCTGCAGGTTTAAATTCCACCGGGTGTAAATCTCAGCCTACAAATAGTTCTTTTCGCCTTGATTTTTATTTTTTTCTGACGTAACTGCCCATCAAAGCTCTTACCCCACTTGCTCAGCTGTCAGAGTTGGCTTGCTTGAACTTCTCTTAAGCCCCTCATTTAGTATTTTGCTTTTTCTTAGAAGGAAACTTTTGATGGCACACCTTTTCCTCACATTGGACTTGCTTTTTCCTTTTTTTTTTTTTTTTTGCTGAGATTTTGGAACTTAGACTAATTAGTTGCTGTAATCTTCACTCTCTAGAGGAATGGTGTCAGTAGTATTGCATAATACCCTCTGGTATCTGTGGTTTGATTGCTGGTGAAGGAGAGGAAAAGATATATGAGAACTATGAAAAACTAAGGACAATGACAGCTCAGGTAGGAGGTATCTCAGCCTACGGTTTTCCAGCCCCAGACTCTACATGAATGCTTCGCCTTAAAGTGAAAAAGTCATACTGGGAGTTACTAAGGCACTAGTCAAGATAAAAAGTCAAATAGCAAGATACACATTCACATTTATGAAAAACACTCACTTTGCAATATGTATAATTACATTGTGAGATAAAATTAATTAAGAATTTGTGAGATATTAAGTCAAAATTGGTAAGTAGCATTTACTTTGAGGTGGAAATGATTCTATAACCTGGGCCATTGGGTTCGTTGGGTCTCATGTTTATTCCACGTCTTTTTTTTAATTTATTATAATAAAAACATTTGTGTTTGTCCATATTTGACCCAAACTTGGGTTGAAATAACCCAGCATTTTTAGAGTATATATGCTAGATCTGAAATGCATGATGTTTAGCTTTTGAATATATTATTAGATGTACTCAGATATGTTACAGATTTTTTCCAACAGGTTTAGTTTAGCTGTTAAGGAAAGGTAGGATTTACCTGCCTATTAAAGAGTTAAACAACATTGTATATTTTAAGAATGTTATATTACTGACTCCATATGATTTACCACTTGTGTTTAAAATTCTGTCACCTTCAAAAGTTAAATATTTGTAAATGTGTTGGAAACATTCTGCTCTCTTATTACTTGTCTATTAAATGTACTGTCATTTTTCACACAGATATCTTTGGATGTTAAGTACACTTCTGTTAAAAAATTTGGGGTTGGTAAGTAAAAAAGTCTCTTAAGCTCCCCAAGGCTGCATTTGTACAAAAATACAGGAACAAATTAAAAAGCAATTTATTCATGCGATGGTGATCATTATTCCAGTCTTCAGTGTCACCTTCAGAAATCAATCTAATATGCTTTTCTAAAAAAAAAAAAAAAAAAACAGCATTTATTTCACATAGAAATCTTTTGTAACATTATACATTTCTTTACTATCACTTTTGATCAATATTTACTTGCTGGATGAATTTAATTTGTTTCATTAAAAAAAATTACTGACCACAAACTTTTGAACGATAGTGCAAGTAACACAGTTTTACCCTCATGAGACCTTAGAAACTGTAGTCTTTCAGAAATTAAATCCCTCTCACCATTTGCATAATGAAAAGGAAGTTGACATTTGTGAAAATTTAACTTTGCTACGAAACCAAAGGGATCAAACATAATTGTATTTTAAACCTGCAGGTTCTCTGCAGTCAGTGCCCATTTGCTTAGCAAGAAATTAGAGCTACAAAACCCTTTATGATCCTTTTAATCATGATTAATGCCCACAGTATTGAGGCAAGTCGTCTGCACCAAGTTGTTTTGTCTCTAAGTTTAGAGCAAACTGTTCTTTAACTTCTTTAATTACCTCTTCGTTGAAGGTGTGCCTTGCAGTTTAGTGGATACCGTGCATATAATTACACTAATTAGCACTATATCTCAACTTCATTATAACCCATTTCCTCACTTAATGAATATTCATAAGCTCGCCAATTACAGTACCATCCCAGAGAATGCGGAATCTATAAGAGCTGGGGACTGGTGAATGGATATGTAGTTATTTTACATGGTCCATCATTCTTTAAAACTCAGAATATTTTATATATAATCGGCTGAAGCTTGAAGCCAAGTCGATAGCTGTGAGGAAAGCTCTTATTGCACATTATAGACCCGTTTTAATCTCCAGCCGAGCCACATCTTGTGAAACAGACGGTGATTGAACCCGCACAATAACACTTTGTCACCCAAAAGTTATCTGGACCAATTTACAGACAGCCTTTATACACACTGAACAATATGGTATTCACTCTGCACCATTGCAAATGACTGTAATTATCATTATCATAGTCTGGTCTTGTTGACTGATGTTGGAACAGTTGTAATGACTTTGAGATTCAAGTAGAAAGTGATTAAGACTTCCCGGGTTTTCTCATATTCCAGTTCTGAGTGGGCCGAAAACTCATTGACTGCCAAATTTACGGGACTAAAGATTAAGCCAGTGTGGCAAATCAAAAAAGACCAATAATTGTGTGAAACCCCATTACAAAGGCTGTTCTAAAACATGGCTGAGAGCTGCCTGGCTGTTATCTACATAGGCAGGCGTCCAAAAAAAATCTTGTATTTTATGTAATGCTCAATTATTTGTCAGAACTCAATTCAAAACACACATCAAGTATAATCTAGTCAACTTTTGAATAGATGAACCTGGTCAAAAACTGTAAGAGACGCCAGGTCGGAAGCGTAATAATGTCTTTAAATCTTGTCTCGATGGCTTGCTTGCTCGAGTAGCTATACGCACGGGGCTCATGGCTTTGGCTTTTTTTATTTACAGCATTGTAGCACTTTTTGCATTGTATTGGCTGTGTACCAATTTAACATTTTCAGAGAAATATGACTAGACTTAAACATAATAGCCCAAAAACCAGTCAAATTCACTCTCTTTGCAAGTGCAATAGCTAGAGCGTTCCAGCAGTATTTTTCTCACTGTCAGTCAGTGTGCATCAGGTCGAGTGAATTCCAGGGTATCCTGAGATTGAAAATGAATGCTGGCACTCTGACTGCCTACTGAATTTTAATATAGTCCTACAGGATGGCTGCCACTTTCATTTCATGAGCAACCTCTCAGGACTGTGTTTTTGCCTTTCACTGTTGACTATTGCACAGATAGAGATTTAGTGTTATTCTTTACACGTCCTCCTCTCATGAAATGTCCCGCAAGGGGGTTCTACAGGGGATACATTACACTCTAAACAATGCTGGGTTGTTTTAACCCAAATTTGGGTAGAATATGGACAAACCCAAATGTTGGGTTAAAAATGCAATTTCAAATTTGAACCCAACTTCAACTTTCACTTTGTACATTTTTTAATTGCATTTTTAACCCAACATTTGGGTTTGTCCATACAGTATTTGACCCAAATTTGGGTCGAAACAACCCAGCATTTTTTAGAGTGTATGAATGGTCCTTCATAGAAATAACATTGCATTCAGAGTCAAAAATATGATAAGTATGAGTTAGAATACTGTTCAATAGTCAGTTTAAAATATATATATATATATATATATATATATATGTGAAGAGTTCAGATGCAAAAGCCTCTAAGTGCCATTTGAAATTTTCTTCTAAAATGATAATTTTTATCAAGCTTGTATATTTAAGTTAAATAATTTCCTACCCTATCTCACGACCAATTCGTACGAATTCGTACGAGTGATTCAAAAGTGGCTAATTCGTACTAATTCATACGACCTCACTCGTACGAATTCATACGAATTGCCTAAACCCACGTGACGGTTATGTTTAGGGGCGGGGTTAGGGGTAGGTCAATTGTATGAATTCATACGAATTGGCCAATTCGTAAAATATGTACGATTTCACAAAAATCTTACTAATTCGTACGAGTTAGGTCGTTCGAATTGTTACGAATTAGCCACCTCGTAAAATTCGTACGAATTCCCGTGAGATCGGGTTGGTAATTTCACTTAAATGGCAATGAAGATTACCTATTAATTTTCATTTAAGTGAAATTACTGAACTTAAATATACAAGCTTGATAAAAATGGGGATTTTAGAAGAAAATTTCAAATGGCATTTAGAGGCTTTTGCATCTGAACTCTTCATATATATATATATATATATATATTAGATAATATGCATAAATAAAGCTTCACAAGTAAGGCAGTTGCATTGGTATTATAAAACGGGCCTATCATCGTTTGGTTCCGATAAGGTGGAAACCAAACGAGACCGCTTAAACAGGTTGTAAAGATTTTCTCATTCACACTGTGAAGGAGCAGATAACACAACAGATATGGCTAGTTTTTGCATATCGCTTGGGATAGGCTCCAGGCATCGACATAGACTGAGAGAGAGCAAACACAGTCAAAGTAACCCAACCACCTATTCTTCTATGTCCACTGGTGCCCTTATCAGCTCAATTTTGTCTGGCTGAGAGAATGAACTGTGTGAATAGTGTGGTGAAAGAAAACTGGAGAATAATGAAATCCTCCATGGTCAATCCTGGGAGAGAGTCCTCTATAGATGTGATGAGAGAAGCACATACGTCTTCGACTGAGTCACAGTTCCTCACAGAGCAGGATTTGTAAAGGAGATAACTCCATTGTGCCGCTTTCAGGTGGCCGAACTGCTCTCACCTAATCAGATGTCTAGACAATTATGGAAATGAAGTGGGAGCCGGACACACAAAGCATGAGAATTGCAGTCGAAGGTCACTTTGTTTCCAAATAATCACGCAGGGGAAGGCTGAGAAGAAATAGGAGCGGTTTAATCAGGCTTTTTAAATGTTGTTTATGTGCATTTTAAAATCCCAGGACTGACAATGGTGGGTGTTGGAATTAATTATCTCCTAATACTTTTACAAAACAGTAAAAGATCATGTTAAATAAATTGTGCCTAACCTAATGTTCATTTGTCATTTAAAACACTCTATTTTAATAAAACAACAAATGATAAGTGAGCCGAAATTTTGTGATGGCAATCTCAGACCTATTTTTGGATTTCACGCTCTCTCATAAGAAATTAAGGGGATTAAAAATTAAAAACATGTCTGAAAAAGGTTTTTGTGTACAGTTTAGACTTTATTATTAGCGTTCTTAAAGAACTGATGCATTAGCCAACACATTCATGCTATAAAAAGCTAAATAATCTTTTTAATAATTCATCTTCGGGGACCAATAGTCTGAGGCGACTCTCAGCTGGCTGGTTGCAACCCAAAAATGGGACATGGTTCTTTTCTAATAGGGTCACAGACCGGGAAGCTGCAAAATAATTAAAATGATAAATTGCAACTAACAATATAATTAAATAATAATTGCATAGGATAGCAAAATATCTTTTTGTATTATTGTTTTAGAAAAAGGGTAACACTTTACTTGAAGGGGTGTGCATAAGACTGACATGACACCTTCATAATTATGACATGACAAATGTTTAGAATATGAAGGAACACTGACAGGTTATATTGGTTTATGTCAGGTATCATAACAAAGACATCTCAAACAATGTCATATTTGCATTCAAAATGTCATTATTGAGCGAAAGACACTTAATGACAGTTGTCATAAACATGAATAAACCCTCCTTCATATTCATAACATATGTCATGGTTATGAAGGTGTCATGTCATTCTTATGCACACCCCTTCAAGTAAAGTGTTACCGAAATAGGAGAAACCCTTTTCTTATTTAGTTGCTGATGTCAAAGATAGAACATCCAACTACAATCTACAGTATTTGGTGCAAATTCGTCTAACTTTTTAGAAGTAGCCAAATATGTCAGGTCTTCGAAAACTATGCAAGGTAAATGAAAATATGACAATAAAAAAATTTAGACAGCCTACGTAATGCTATTTTTTTTTTGAATATATACACAACAACTGTTATGTTTGTACAATTATGTGCAGCAATATGTTGTCACTTGATGTCTTTAAGAACCACTACAGAAAAAGTTTAGTAAGGGACAGAAAAGTTTTGTTGTAAATAAGGAATTAGCCTATAAATGTATGATGAAAAAGCTTTTATGTTCACAGTTGCCCATATTTAAGCTGGACATAAATCTTCTGGATTTAAAGGTCAGTCATTGAAGGCTTGCTAAAGTGTGTCGGTCCCTTTACATGTGTAATGCGTTGAGCACAAATGCTCTAGATCAGCAAAACAGTGCTTACTTAACCTTTGCCATAATGCTCGGTCTGCACAGACTTCATCATCCTTTTAATCTGTCATGGACGTCTTTCTTTCTATGAACAAACACAGTTTTTGTTGCGTAGAATGTTCTAGAAGATGATGCAACTTTGGATTGGATTACATCATTCGAGTTTCGTTTATGGTTTCCAGTGTAGATCTCTCAGTCTTCCATCTTCTCGCCTCTCTAGGTGATCTACGCCCTCAACACCAAGAACGACGAGCACGAAGCGGCCATCCAGACCCTGAAGGAGGCCCACGAGGAAGAGGTGCAGCAGATCCTCTCGGAAACACGGGAGAAGATCATGCAGTACAAGAGCAAGATCAGCGACGAGATGGACTTGAAGCGACGCATCCAGTCCCTGGAGGAGTCCATGGAGCTGCACGAGCGGATGAAGCGCCAGGCCCTGACGGAGTTCGAGACGTACCGTCAGCGGGTGGAGGACATGCAGCTGTGCACAGAGGCGCAGCACACGCAGCGTGTGGTCACCATGTCCCGCGAGGTGGAGGACATGCGCCGCTCTTTCGAGGAGAAGCTCCGCTCCTTCGGACAGTTACAGGCCCAGTTTGAGCAGGAGAAACGACAGGCTCTCGAGGAGCTACGTTCCTCGCATCGGCATGAGGTGTGTTTTACCTGTGGTTACATTTGAAAAGGTCTGTCTTAGGTAGAGCCAGACCGATATTATCGGCCAATATTAGGCATTTTCGAAAATAACGGTATCGGCAGTTATAATGGCCGATAAATTAATATTTCAAAAATAAAATAAAAACCATGTCATGAGTGTTGGAATTGCATAGTATGTCCACCAGAGGGCACTCTACACTGTCCCTGTTGGCAACACTAGTGTATAACGCGCCACACATCCTATGACGCCGAGTGTGTGGTGCAGACTGTCGTTCTGTAATGGATTTAGATTAGAATTGCTAAATAGTTGGTTTTAAAAAGGCAGGTGGAAACTGTGATGATTGAAAATGGTTTGAAGTAGCTTGATGGAAAGATTTTAAAAAGTGGAGGTAAAGGGATAAGCAAACTGACATTGTAATCATAAGGTAGCTTATAAGGGAATAAAGGGACTAATTATTATTTTATTTATCAGAACTTTAATGTATTTTGATGTTCCTCTGTTCTGTTGTGACAAAAGAAACAAGCTTTTTTTAAATGCATTATCATATTATTGTAGTTAAAACTCATAAATAACTACAAATAACTAATGTTAGGGAAATCTGTTAATGTTTTGTTGTGCGTTTCTGAAATAAATGAAAAAATAATAATATCGGCCGATATATCGGATTTTAAAACCAACAAATATTTGTATCGGTATCGGCCTTCAAAATCCTTTATCGGTCGGACTCTAGTCTTAGGGCTGCACGATTTGGGGAAGAGAACGAATTGTGTTTTTTCTGATAAATCTGACCCTAAACTCCTTCCTTCTGCAGAGTTTGGGGGTATCGCTTGCCAACAAATACTCGCGTGTATTCCCTAGTGTAACCATGACAGATTTTACGACAGTAGTAGAAGACAATACTGTTTCCCATCTGTAGGGGGACCCTGAGAGCAAACTTTCAAAAAAATAACATAATGCTGTAGCTTAGAGCCCGACCGATAAAGGATTTTGAGGCCGATACCGATACAAATATTTTTGGGTTTTAAAATCCAATATATCGGCCGATATTTTTTTTTATTAAATATTGTTGGATTTCACACACATGTAAAGGAAAAACTAACTTTTCTACACAAGATACATTTGATACTTTTTCTCTATGTCTAAATGTTCACTCCTCGCAAGTATAACTTACATTTTACAATGCAGGGACTGTAACTAGAGATATGTTAGTTATAAATACAGTAATCATTACTTTATTTAGCCAGAAAAAGTTCATTGTGGTTTCCAAGCTCATTAATGTTAACTTTAGCTAGTCTATGATGAGCCATAATTTAGCAATAGATAACATCATACTGCAAATTGTAAAACATACATTTTCAATATAACAGGCCAAGGAGAGATGATTGAAGCTTGTTTCGTCCGTTTTTATTTCATTTTTAAATATTCATTTATCTGCCATTATAACTGCCGATACCGATATTTTGGAAAATGCCTAATATCGGCCGATAATATCGGCCGGCCGATATAGGTCTGGCTCTACTGTAGATGCAGTAGATGCAGCATTCCTGCCAACTAAACCGCTCTGAGACGCTGTAGGACACTGGCAGATAATGAGCTGCTTTTAGTCTTGTCGAAGAAAACAATGACACACTTCATTCTGAAACACGCAGCGCATATATTTATTTAATTAAATAGCAGCCGATTTGATAATCGCACAAAGCCAAATCCCGATTTCGGTTTTATCTTGATTAATCATGCAGCCTAATAATTACTCAATAGTTTATCTGTTTTTCCTGTTGTGTTTTTTTGAACTTTGCCTCAAATAAATGTTGCTTTTACAGGTCCAAGACCTGCTTCGTTCACACCAAAGCCAGAACGCCAACTACAGCAAAGACCAGGAGAAACTGGGGCAGCTTCATAAAGCGGAGGTGGATTCACTGACCGAAAGGGTTGAGGAACTGAAACAGGACAAGAAGCGTCTGGTGGAGGAGTACGAGGCCAAGCTAAATAAAGCCCAGGCCTTCTACGAACGCGAACTAGAGGCCATGAAGCGCACGCAGCAGATGACCGCAGAGAACCTGCTGGCCTGGAAGAAGACCGAGGCGGAGCTGAGGAAGGAGTTCCAGGCGCAGGAAGCAGCGCTCCAGAAGACTATGGGGAAGCTGCGCAGTGAACTGAAGAGAGTGCAGGAGGAGGCCAGGGAGAGCAGGGAGAAATCCCACAAACTGCAGGCCTCCCTCATTTCTGCCGAGAACAGCATCAAGGTAAATACATCACGCGTCCTGTTTTAGATACAACACAAGCACTTAATTACCTTTTCCTTTATCTTCTTTATTTTTTTGTATAGCAGTAAAGCTGCTTCGAAACGATGCAATTTGTTCCAAAACTTTCTTCTATGGAACATAAGATAATTTGGAAAAAATGTTAGCAAGCTACCGACGGTTCCCATTAACTTCCCTTTGAATTTTTTTTTGTCCATACAATGGAAGTCAATATCAAACAAAACTGTTTGGTTCGCAAGATTATTTTTTTTAATTTTTTGTATTAAATTAAAATGTAATATTACACAACCAAGTTTTTCGGACAGTTTCGAACCCTTTAGAAGCCTATGGAGGAATGATCCAGCTCTCAGATTTAATCAAAAATATCTTAATAGCAAAATAAGACACTAGGTGACAGCAAAGTCACTTCATCCTTAGATTTTAGCTTTAAGAACTTATTGGAATGATATTTTAATAGTTAAAATTAAAATTTAAAACATAAAAATAAGCTAATTTACATAGAAAATATGGTACTTTTTGAAGTATATAAATTCAAAAATACCCCCAAAATTAAAAAAAAAAAAACCACCATAAATGGATAGACAAAAGTTTATCAAAGACAGTGATATAACATTTATAATAAATAAAAATTAGGATCACACCTGAGTCCTCTGTGCCCACATTTGTCCACAATTACGGGATTAAGGGCTATAAAGTGAATACGGTTTGAGGGTTAATTTGTGTTCTGAAGATGAACGAAATTCTTATGAAGTTGGAACAACATTAGGGTGAGTAATTACTGACAGAATTTTCATTTTGGGGTGAACTAACCCTTTAAAAGTTAAAATGACAGCTAAACTCATAGTTTTTTCCTTATACACGTACCTGGTCACATTGTAAACGATTGTATTTTCTTGTTGAATATCTTGTTTAAATGCACCACATTATGATAGTAAAATGCTTTTTTGATGTTGAACCTTTCAGAAGTCCCTTATCAACACATGTTGGAACAAATACAGTATTTACACTCTGCAGCGTGTTTTGAATAATTAAAGACATACACAGAACATAAGCAGTGAAAGTCAAACTAGCGATTTGGTTTCAGTCTGAACGCATCAGATGTTTCTGGCACATTTGTCAAAGAGACTTCAAATGCACTGGCACACATCCCTTCAGATATTTTTGTAAGAAAAACACAATCATCCACCACGGCCCTCCAAGGCATTTCTTGGACTTGTTTCTGAATGGAGCAACTGACTGAGTGTAATTTATGGGTGTCATCAGAAGATGCACGCTTGGCTTGAATTATAGTACACTCATTCAAAGGAACAATGACGGATTAATATTGTGTTTGTTTTACGTAAATTTGCTTTTATGACACATTATAATGGCTATTTAATGGCAGTGTGCTGGGCCTGTGTTAATGCCAGTGTGCTGAGCGGATCTTTAATGGAATCGATCTTTAGTCACTGTGGCATTTTCAGACCGACGCTCATAATGATCCGATTCCCTGCGGTCTGTGCTAGTTTTTGTTAATCTACGCTGATCAAATGCTGAATTGCTCAAGTACGACGTGTTTGTACGTCACTTTGAGTATTTCGTTTTAAAGAAAAACGGCATTGACAGGTGAAATCATTGGATTCAAAAAGCCCGCAGTCACAGTTTTGCAAATCAGACGCGCATCAATCAAAGAGCTTTTCGATTCCCCAGAAGGTTTTCAGCAAATTACATGGTGCTATTTTCCAGATGAGACTCGGTCACCTTATTAAAACATTTCCACAGGTCATTTTAGAACGGCATTTTTATTGTGGCACCAGACATTTCTTTAAAAATACTGTGAAAACAATTTAAAATAAGTGTTTTCTATTGAATATATTTAAAAATGTATTTTTAAATGTTAAAATAAAAAAATGTTTTTTTTAATTAAAATAAATTTTAAAATAAATTTAAAATAAAATTAAAATAAATTTTAAATGTATTCCTGTGATGGCAAAGCTGAATTTTCAGCATCATTACTCCAGTCTTCGGTGTCACACAATCCATCAGAAATCATAAAATATATATTTTTTAAATTAAAATAACTTTTAAAATAAATTTTAAATGTATTCCTGTGATGGCAAAGCTGAATTTTCAGCATCATTACTCCAGTCTTCGGTGTCACACGATCAATCAGAAATCATAAAATATATATTTTTTAAATTAAAATAAATTTAGAAATAAATTTAAAATAAAATTAAAATAAATTTTAAAATAAATTTAAAATAAAACTAAAATAAATTTTAAAATAAATTTAAAATAAAATTAAAATAAATTTTAAATGTATTCTTGTGATGGCAAAGCTGAATTTTCAGCATCATTACTCCAGTCTTCGGTGTCGCACGATCCATCAGAAATCATTTTAATATGATGATTTGCTGCCCAGGAAACTGCCTTTTTTAGGATTCTTTGATGATGAAATAAAAATATTTGAACTTAACTGTCACTATTGATCAGTTTAATGCATCGTTGCTAAATAAAAGTATACATTTTTTTTATTAAAAACTACTGTATACTAACCCCAAACTTTTAGCAATAAATGTATGGATGGATGGATGAACCATGATCCTAAATATGCATTATTAAATAAATATTGAATATATATATAGTCCTTAGGAGTAAAAGAGTGTTTGATTTTTTTTCTGTACTGCAGAACATGACCATTCAAGTTGTAATCGTAAAAGTGATCCTTTTTTCCTTGTTTCTTTTTGTTCTTATACCAAAGAAACGTGTCTTTGGCATATAACGGACAAAATAAATGTTCTAAATGAATTCAGTGGGAAAGTCGAAGACTTGCACGTGAGCTCCACAACGTTGGAAGTGAAGGGAAAAGACGATGGCACCAGAAAGTGATGCAGGAAGTTGACAGCGAGAGCAGAGATGAAAAGCAGAGAGAGCTAATGTGTACATGCACAATTAATGAGGGTGAATTTGAGATCAGAGGAGACACTGTGAGAGGAGCAAAAATGGAAAAAGTGACATGAGAGAAAGCGAGAGACAAAGGAAAGAAAGCACACGATGGTTAAATATAGAAGCAGCTCGGTAATGAGCGGAGAGCTGGAGAGGTTTATGTGAGGTGATTGGTCGTTATACTGATTGATTTGTGTGTGTGCTTCTCTGCAGGATCTGCATAAACAGTTGGAGGAGGTGACCAAGGACACGGAGATTGTGGAAATCAGGCAGAGGGAGGCGGAGTGTGAGCTGGAGGCGTCCAGAGACCGAGTGCAACAGCAGGCCACCGAGATCCTGCTCAAAGCCAGTGAGATATATACGAGCACGCTCTCCCATCACCTCACAGTCTACTGTTTAAGCACACTCCACTCGGCTTCATTGATTTATCCTTCTAAATTGCTTCAGGCTACTAATCCATTACCAACATGCACAGCAGGCCTGTGCTCCATTCAGAATGAAATGCAATGAAGTGCCTTCAAGTTCAAACCAAACTCTTCGGTGTGAATTAAATTTGAATTAAGGGACGCAAACAGGATACAGAATATTCTAATTCAAATTAAAAAATAAAAGTCATTTGAAGTAAAATTAAATTAAATTCATACAGGTTAGCTGTTGTTTGTATATTTTTTCTTAACATGCATTTTTTTATGAATGTATTTTGTAACTATTATTGTTATTGGCAATGTTGGCTAATTTGCTTTGAAAAAAAAAAAAGGAATTAATTACTAATTACATCTTCAACGGAGTAATTTGATTACTGCATTACTTTATTACTAATTACTTTCTAAATTTTAAAATATTTTGTTAAAATAATTATTTTGAGTTTCAAATATATTAATATTTATTATCATTATTTATAGATTTTAACCCCAAAAAAAGAGTTATTTTAACCCTTGCATTTAAAAACAATTATTTGTAATAATAATAATACATACAATTATTACAATAGTTCACTTTTTAGGTTAAAAACTGAGACCTGATTCAGTTTATATAGTTTATTTTTATTATGTTAAAATAATTATTTTGAGGTTCAAATATATTAATATTTATTATCATTATTAATATAGATTTTAACCCTTGCATTTAAAAAAAATGATTTGTTATATTTGTATGTATATATATATATATAAATATATATATATATATATATATATATATATATATATATATAATTATATTTTAGAACTTAGATTTTAGATTGATACAAATATTTACAATTATTGTAGCCCATGCATTTCAAAAAATGTTTTGTAATATTAATAGTAATTACTAGTTGTAAAAACTATTTTTTGAAATCAAAGTCTATTGTAACTTCACAAATAAGACCTGATTCTGATTTTATTTCTGTTTATCTATTTATCTTTAGAATTTGATATATATAGACCTAAACAGTTGATTGGCTCAGAAGTAGTGATTTTGTTTAATACGAAGAAAAACTTGAACTAATTATCAGAATATATTTTTAGAGTAAAAGCGTAGCTGGATTTAGTCATCGATGTGTCAAATGAGTGCCACAGCTCCATTAGCTGTTGTTGTTGACACAAAAGTTTGGGGTTACGGATCACCCTCTGGTATCCTGGCAACAGCAGATGTGTGTCCTGTGTTCATCACCCACATTCTGGAATGTTCCCTGAGGGAGGCAGAACCCAGCTGGGCCTGTCACACCTAAATGCCAAACAGACTTCTGATCCTCTATCTGGGAGAAACAATAGGGTTTTGAAGCACTCAACTCGCACTCTGTCTTTGTGTTTAGTGTAATTACAGTGAGAATGTGCTTTCTGCACACCATTAATGGATTTAACATTAAGAAGAAGCCGCTTTCTGAGATCTTTATCCAGGCGTGAACTCGGATATGCATTGACCACCAGGCCATATCACTATCAAGTGCATTTCTTTTTAAATGTTTATGGTGAAATAAAGTGCAGATATCATTACCTCTAATGTAATTAACTTGGATTAAACACAGTTTTATTAGGATAAAAGACAAGAAACTGTAGAAACATGTAAGTATCTCCAGAACAATCAAGGGCACTTAAATTTAAGGAAATTAAGGAAACTTGAATACTGCATCCCCCAATGCAATGCACCAAACTTGACTGTCCATTTCCGTCCAAAGCAATGACATCCTCAAGTTTTACTCTTTCTTGCAGTGGTATTTTATATATAATAGCATAGTATTTTTTTAGAAACTTGTATTTATTAATATTTTGAATTATGTAGATTTTATTTTTATGCTTTAGTTTTCATTTTAGATTTAGTAATTTTGTAATGTGATTTTTTTTTTTTTTGCATATTTATATTTTGCTTTATTTTTTAATTTCAGTTTATTTATTTATTTTTCAGACCTCAAATTTTAATCGTTTTAGAAAATAACAACAGTTTTTTGTTCATATTTGGTTGCCAAAAACTAATACATTTGTACACAAAATTGGAATTTAAAATGCTAAATAACAATTTTTGTTAAATGCTGATGATTTAAATTGCTGAATTAAACATGCATAATGTACCATATTTACTGTTCAACATACTATATTTGATAAATACTATGCAATATATAACATATACGCACCTTTAGTTCCTGGAGGGCCACTTGTAGTTTTCAAATAAGCCTGAAGGACTTGATTAGCTGGATTAGAGGGTGTGTTCACACTTGTAGTTCGCTTCGCGTGGTCGTTTGGTCTACTCTAGACCAAAAAAACATTTAGTCCTGGTCCATTTAAGAGTTCACATTGGCATTTTAACACCGAACCTAAAGATACCAAACTTAAAGGCTTAGGAATTTGTTCACAGCCTGATAGGTCTGCTTTTCTCATGTACATATTTCATGACGGAACTCACCGAACGTCCAAAACAATGCTGTGTGCATGGGCTAAATGGGCTGGTTGTATGTGCGTAGCCTATATGACCAGTTGAGAACTCGTGAAGAGCTTATAAAATGTGTAAAGAAGTCAAAACAGCGGCAGGAATCTCTCCGTCACACACAAATGAAGATCTGCTGCGAGGAGACGCGGTTCAGCTCCTCAATAAAAATGCTGGGTTGTTTTAACCCAACTTTGGGTCAAATATGGACAAACCCAAACGTTGGGATAAAAATGTCATTCAAAAATTCAACCCAATGGCTGGGTTTGTCCATATTTGACCCAAAGTTGGGTTAAAACAACCCAGCCATTTTTAGAAGAGTACTGAACTGCGATGGGCAACATTGCGACTACGACGAGAAAAAACAGGTGCGCTTGAGCATTCTGTCCCATTTTAGGGCGCACATTGTGACATCAGGTCCTCCTTTTGGTTTGTTTACTTGACTTTGGTCCATGATGCATTCATATTTCATCCGAACCACAACAGAGTTTGTTTGGAAGCGGACCGAGACCCATTTTTTCAGCAGTCTCCGTCCGCAGGATTCGAATGGCAGCTTATTTAAATGAACAGAGCATTCGCACCAGGGTTTGTTGTAATCCAAGCAAACATGCCAAGTGTAAACGCCTCTTTAACTTGGAAGTAAACTCTGCAGGGCTGTGGAGTTTTGCACATATGCCATAGACGACCCATCAAGCCATTACAGAGTAAGCAAACATCACTGGTGATAGTTAAAGTCTATGTGCTGTGTTCAGATTCACAGTATTGGAAGTAAGAAAGGATCTTTGACTGTCTGCCCTCTACGGGGTATTTCTCCCATCTGCGTTAGATGACATTCAAAGCATTGACCCTCTTGTATAGCTCTATCTCCAGCTTTCTCTCTGCTGTCCAGGTCAAATCGGAAGCCTGCAGGCCACTCAGATGACTCATGAGGCGGTCATTCGGGATCTGGAGTCAGAAAAGTCTCGTCTGAAGGACAAGGTGTTACGTCTGGAGGAGGAAAGAGGGGCATTGCAGAACAAATGTCAGACGCTGGACGAGAGGCAGAGACAGCAGGTCGTCTCCCTGGAGAAGGTACGGATCAATTCGATGCAGTTTGCTGAATATGGATTCGTTTAGACCCGCTTAGAGTGTTTGGACACTTTCTGGTTGTCATGATACTAGCTGGATTTATACAGCGAAAATGGCTCAGAAAAGGGAAGTCAAGAAAAGCTCTTGCAGCGTTTTATGCAGATGCCACTTGGTTTGATGTTTTATATCTAAAGCAATGACATTTTTAAGTGTCCAAATATGTTTTGAGGGCATGATTTGTGTTGCACCACAAGATATTGAAGCGTAGTTGGTGTGTGTAGGAGAGATGGAGCGAGAAAAAACAGCTCAAGTTTGCAGAAACTGTCTGTAAGTAGCTCAAACATCAATCTTCTGCAGTAACATTTATTTCACATGAGTTCCTCTGAGACGTCATTAGTTTTATGTTTAAAGCATATAGAAGCCCATCTCTCGTGTTAAACACTAGCTGCTTTATCACAGCTAAATCCAGACCTCCATGTTTAATTCAAAACTCACTGCAAGACTTCAGAAAATGTCTCTTTGTGGACGGCTGGTTTGATGGAACGGGAATTTCTCATTTCTTAGTGGTTTCACTCAGCCCTGCAATCATTTTTCTTTGGCGGAGACAGCATGGCTATTTATTTGACTCGCTACAGTATGCCATTTCGTGCTGTTTTCACGCAACAATCTGCTCTAGCAGTTTGGCTTTTTGGCTGTCCTATCGCATTTGGGTTTTGATTCATTATTAATACGTTGAGAGCCCCAATAAACAGATTGTGGGAATGTGGGCTTGCTTTTGCTCCTGAAATATCCCTCTCAGCAGTATTAGAAATAGACTTTGGGAAACTTTTTTAAGAGCCATGGTGCAGTTCGTCCTGTGACTCGTTGCAATTACATTCCCCTTCTCTCTCCCCATAGCTTATGGTCATTCTCCCTTATTTTTGTCTATTAAATGAAAGTTTCTCAGAAAAAAACGATACAAAAACTGTCACTGGGGTGGCACTCTTACGGAAGGTACACCTTTTTACCAAAAGAGTGCATATTAGTACCTCAAAGGTGCAAATTTTGTACCAAAAGTGTACATATTACTATATAAAAGTAACAAATTATTATCATTATTAAATCTCAACATAAATCTTTAATAAAGACTCCCATTCCCTGTTTCACTCCATTCCTTCTATCTGTTTTGGAAACGTGGAAATGTGTGAACATTATTACCCTCATAAACACTTCAGGTGAAACAGACCGTAATCAGCACTTCCGTTAGACCAACTGGTCAAATCTGCAAAAATATAGAATATATGAAGCATCATGTCTTTTCGATCTGCCGCTGTGTGCTTGAATTTCAGGATAATTCCTCTTTGAAAAGGTTTCATCAATCTTTCTGTCAGTTTCTTTCTGTCGCCCACATCACAGTTTGTTTGCAGCACGGCCTTGAGTTAGGTGTTACTATGACAACACTCACTAAATAGAGCGGGAAAGCATTGTGGAGTGATTCACTTTGCCATCACTTCTGTTGGTCTTATAATAGGAAGTTTATTTTCTTGCGGACAGTTGTCACTCAGTGGCAGTGTGGGCTTTGAGGGTGTCTTTCAGTTTTCTCTGTTATACTTTTAGATTGGATTCATGACATCTCTGAACAAGAGTCAGTCTGAGTGTCCACTTTGTTCACTTTTCGTAAACCATACTCGAACTTTCACAGACTGTCCTGTAGTATTTGTATCCTGTTTAGTCTTGTTAAAGTGAAAAGATTTTTTATTATTATTATCAGTGTTGTAGTCGAGACCAGCTCACTCGAGTCCGAGTCGAGACCAAGGCCATAGAGGGTCGAGTCCGAGTCGAGACCGAGACCATAGAGGGTCGAGACCTAGTCGAGACCGAGACCATAGAGGGTCGAGACCGAGACCATAGAGGGTCGAGTCCGAGTCGAGACCGAGGCCATAGAGGATCGAGTCCAAGTCAAGACCGAGGCCATAGAGGGTCGAGTCCGAGTCGAGACCGAGACCATAGAGGGTCGAGTCCGAGTCGAGACTGAGGCCATAGAGGGTTGAGTCCTAGTCGAGACCGAGGCCATAGAGGCTCGAGTCCTAGTCGAGACCGAGGCCATAGAGGGTCGAGTCCTAGTCGAGACCGAGGCCATAGAAGGTCGAGTCCGAATCGAGACCGAGGCCATAGAGGGTCGAGACCTAGTCGAGACCGAGGCCATAGAGGGTCGAGACCTAGTCGAGACCGAGCCCATAGAGGGTCGAGTCCTAGTCGAGACCGAGACCATAGAGGGTCGAGTCCGAATCGAGACCGAGGCCATAGAGGGTCGAGACCTAGTCGAGACCGAGCCCATAGAGGGTCGAGTCCTAGTCGAGACCAAGGCCATAGAGAGTCGAGTCCTAGTCGAGACCGAGGCCATAGAGGGTCGAGTCCTAGTCGAGACCGAGGCCATAGAAGGTCGAGTCCGAATCGAGACCGAGGCCATAGAGGGTCGAGACCTAGTCGAGACCGAGGCCATAGAGGGTCGAGACCTAGTCGAGACCGAGCCCATAGAGGGTCGAGTCCTAGTCGAGACCGAGACCATAGAGGGTCGAGTCCGAATCGAGACCGAGGCCATAGAGGGTCGAGACCTAGTCGAGACCGAGGCCATAGAGGGTCGAGTCCGAGTCGAGACCGAGGCCATAGAGGGTCGAGTCCGAGTCGAAACCGAGACCATAGAGGTTCGAGACCGAGACCATAGAGGGTCGAGTCCGAATCGAGACCGAGGCTATAGAGGGTCGAGACCTAGTCGAGACCGAGCCCATAGAGGGTCGAGTCCTAGTCGAGACCAAGGCCATAGAGAGTCGAGTCCTAGTCGAGACCGAGTCCATAGAGGGTTGAGTCCAAATCGAGACCGAGACCATAGAGGGTCGAGACCTAGTCGAGACCGAGGCCATAGAGGGTCGAGTCCGAGTCGAGACCATAGAGGGTCGAGCCCTAGTCGAGACCGAGGCCATAGAGGATCGAGTCCAAGTCGAGACCGAGACCATAGAGGGTCGAGTCCAAGTCGAGACCGAGGCCATAGAGGGTCGAGTCCAAGTCGAGACCGAGACCATAGAGGGTCGAGCCCTAGTCGAGACCGAGGCCATAGAGGGTCGAGTCCAAGTCGAGACCGAGGCCATAGAGGGTCGAGCCCTAGTCGAGACCGAGGCCATAGAGGATCGAGTCCAAGTCGAGACCGAGACCATAGAGGGTCGAGTCCAAGTCGAGACCGAGGCCATAGAGGGTCGAGTCCAAGTCGAGACCGAGACCATAGAGGGTCGAGCCCTAGTCGAGACCGAGGCCATAGAGGATCGAGTCCAAGTCGAGACCGAGGCCATAGAGGGTCGAGTCCGAGTCGAGACCATAGAGGGTCGAGCCCTAGTCGAGACCGAGGCCATAGAGGATCGAGTCCAAGTCGAGACCGAGACTATAGAGGGTCGAGTCCGAGTCGAGACCGAGGCCATAGAGGGTCGAGACCGAGGCCATAGAGGATTGAGTCCCAGTCGAGACCAAGACCATAGAGGGTCGAGTCCTAGTCGAGACCGAGACCATAGAGGGTCCATAGATGTCTTTGTATACAGTAATTTTGCATTACTCTATTTTGATCAAGAAAATGCAGCCTTGGTGAACATATGACATTTTAAGACAGTTGTTTAAATAGTCATATAATAAAATGAATGGAAATAATAAATATTCAGAAACTGTAACACAATTTTAAAAGTGCTAATAAACATATACAAATGCAACAGATGGACAATAATGAAATGTATGTGTTTAGATGTTTTTTTTAAATTTATATACAAATATATATTCTCTCTCTCTCTCTCTATATATATATATATATATATATAAGCATCAGACCATGTTTTAAATACATTTGTCTTTTAATTTTTCTCTTCAGTCACTTCGAGAGGAGAAGCAGATCTATGAGAAGGAGCTCATAAACTTACGTGTCAGATATGAAGAGGATACCGCTCACTTTAAGGAGACCCACAGTCGGGCAGTGGAGGAGCTCTCCAGGAAGCACCGGGCCGCTCTGGAGAACACACAGAGCATCGCCGAGAAAGAGAAGAACCGCCTCCTGTCTGTGAGTGAACTCTGTCACATCGCTGTCAGCTGTGCCCACACACAACTCTTTAAACGCTCTCAGCTGTCCTGCCGAAATATCAGCATGACTGCACTTCAGACGTTAGGTTCAGACGGTAGATGTGACTCGCTGTCTAGCATCAGTCAGGAGGTGTCACCTTGAGAAAGAACAGGAAGCACCTTTGAGTGCAAGTGGAAGATCAGAGAGAACAATTGTAACAGGTTCAGGATTGGTTTTGAAAAAAAAAAACACTATTATTATTCATTTACAAGCACACAAGGATCCAGTCAGTCTGCTGACATAATAATCAGGTACAGAGATAGATAGCCAAAATACAAAAATAAAAATGTTGTGATACAAAACTATGTTTAATTATTTTTATTTTTTATTATTTATTCAGTTTTTTCCAAGGCACGTTTATAAAATGTACTTAAATGTCCTAATTAAACTATAAACCTTATCCTGATTTAATCTAAGCCTTGTCTGTGAAACCAGGCCATAGTGTTTGCCTTTTTAGTAGCCTTTTAATAATAGAAAAGCAAACGCTATAATACTTTTTCATCTCCCATTTGCTTTCTTAGTTTAACTGTTCTAACTAAATAGGACTATTAAACCGAGACAGTAAACTAATTAAGATGGAGAATCCGACACATCAGTAAACTTATCGGCCGATACCGATGTTTAAAAAATGTCAAATATCAGCCGCTATAAAGTTAACTTTAGGTCTTTTTTAATCAATTAGTTTAAGCTGTCATGATGCTTCACATATAACACTTAACACATACTTTATGTATCATATTCACAATCCCTAGCTTTTCTGTACTGTATTTAGGAGGGTAGAGAAACATAAAGGGAAAATAGTGCAGTAACCATTCTCGTTTGGCACAACAGTGCAAATTCATCTCACACACACTATCACCTCCGTCCTGCCTCCATCTCACCCTCTCCACCCTGCTCAAAGTGTCCCAGACACACTCGATCTTCATTGATTTTAACAATGAAAGGCATAACTGTTATTTCACTCATCAGCGGAGACAGGTTCGTAAATAGCAAACGTAATGACTAAACCGTCTGTTTTGATTTCTCTAGCCCGATAGCATATGAAATGAAAGCCCAGAAAGCGGCACTGAATTGACTCAGTCAGAGCGCAATCTGTCACCCTCCCTCAAAATAGGCAGCTGCCAGCAGCCCGGCACATCCATATCCATACAGTTCACTAATACTTAATCTTTTTGTTATTATAAATCACACACAACAGATTGTTAGCTATTAAAAACAGAGCAGAGCGGCAAGTGAGATATTTCTTTCCTGTTCAGAGATCGTCCCAGAGTGTGCGTAAATGTTCGTCTCACTGAAGCCAAAGTCCAATGAGGATGTTGACTAGTGTTTTTGCTTCATAAGGAAAAACAATCCAAGGCACTTGAATATTAGTTTTTAGAAAAATGTAAAACACCTTTATTATTTCATGGCATACATTTTAAAAACAGGTGACGGCACACATACAGTACGCATTGCGCCCAGTAAAGGCCATTGCACACTGAGTCTGAAATTCGCGTCCGAAATTTCCGCGCGTTCAAAAATAAATACGACCTCACGTTATGTCAATCACGCTTGCACACTGCCTCCGAAACTTTCGTCCGTCACAAAAAAAAATCGAATCTGGTTCGATTTTCTGCATTTTTCGCATCCGTAGCAAGCAGTTTGAATTTAAGTTTTGAAGTTAACCATTAGCAGTTTAAATGGTTTTTTGACAATTCAGAGCCACCGAATCACGAATACGGAAAAAAAACGTATACGAAAATGTCGGACTCAGTGTGCAATGGCCTGCATCACGGTGTCTAACACCGTGTACTAACTACACGTGACGCCGCGACACACGATAAAAGGTATCTTTTCCATGTTAATCAGAGTTTTTGTCCTAACCAGACGCGACGGCGACACGCAAAGTTTCTAATTTAGAAACGTTTCCTATTTCTGCGACGTCGCGGCTGACAGATCCGCCCACACAGAGATCTCATTGGATGGAAGTTCTGCGTGTCATGAATATTTAATCATCAAACATGGACGATGAGGAACTGATTGTCGAAGTGCCACAAGCGAAAACGGATAATTTACCTCAGATTTTGAAAGCATATAATATAGCGTTCAAAAATTAATTCTATGCAAACATACAACTGTACTTCATAACAAAATTAGTCAATGAGTATATTTTGTTAATGTTTTGATTTTTAATAATGTGATTTCTTGATTTGATTAAGTCCTTACCCTTTTCCAATGCGAGTGGCCAGCAGTGCGCTTTCGCAGACAGACTCCGCCCACACGCTGTTCTGAATGGCTATGATTTTTGATTGACGTGTGGCGTCTCACAGTCGCGTCGCGTCTAGTGTGGACAGACACACTTGCTGTCGCTGGAATTTTATCGCGTGGCGTGTAGTTAGGACACGGTGTAATGCAAAAACAAACAAATATTAGCAATGCTAGCATGTAGCTTTCTCCATGTACTAGTGACCCTTTCAGGCTGCTTACACTAGCATCCAAACGCAGGCTGTGTGGCATCCTAGTAATGCATAAAGTTTCTACAGTACATACTCAATCGTGTTTACATTTCCCATACCTTTAGAATGTAGCATGCATGCTAATGTAATGGATCTAATTTTCTCACTTTAACTCATTCTGAGAAGTTCCCTTCACGCTTACAGAGATTACGCCAGCCCAAATCCGGCCTGCTCCGCCTTTATCACCTGCTGTCAAACCTGTACAACCCTTCAGCGAACCTTTGTGCCGGTGGACATCAGCCGTGATGCCGCAGCAGCAACCGGTTAATCACATTACAGCTTTGGGCTTATCTCACCGACGCCGTAGCGCCCGCTACTCTCAGAAATGGAAATGTAGTTTGAAAAATTGAGGCGCAGATGAATAATCAATGAGAGTGGCCTCTGTTAGAGTGTGCCGCTGACTCACAGTCTTGTACAGGAGCAGCATAACATCCTATTTTAGAAGAAGCCTTGGGCCCTCTCTCTTTCTCTTCTTTATCTTTCTTTTCCAGAGTGCATTCGGTTTCTAGTGTGTGTCTTATAGTGTGTTTATTTGGTGACTCACTACTCTGGTGACAGACTTTGTGGCATTAGAAGAACCTTTATTTTCAGAACAGAGCCCCGTGTGTGTGATGTATTTTATATTTTCTGGGAGGGAGATCACAACTGGATTCTACTTAATTTGACATGGATCACAGCATGGATCCATTTTTACCATCTTAACGCATGTCACTAAGGCACAACCAGGACCCTCGAGAGGTGCCATTTGCATATTTGTGTGCCTCGAATTGGGGATGGAGTGAATTATGCACACCTGCCGGCTATACTGAGCGCTCAGCCCATTTGCTCGTCTGAGCTAACCATACATCTTTTAAACACTGGCGTTCTTAAGACCTCTTTCTCCTCAAGGCCCACGCGCCCACGATTTTCACTGCCTGTTCTTTTAGGTGACGTGTGTATGAATATCCACAGAAATGAAGTGATGTGGGTTTGATTCGTTGTGGACTTTATTCAACATGTGCAAGGAGCTCGCCGCTGCTCTTTATAATGAGCGGGAGACATTATCTCATCTCTGTCATCTTTCATTTGTCAACATCTATCGCTCTGCTCTTTCATATCATCCACGTCCGTCTTTTGCTTCTTTTAATAAGTTTGACAGGAAACTGTCAACAAGATTGACAGTTTTAGACTTTAATTTGGCAATAGCCTTGCAAATACTGTATATACTTCAAAGTATCCTATATATAATATATATATACCCGTATATTGAGCAAGAAAGCATTGCTGACAATTGTGCAACATTTTACTTGAAATAATTTGATAAGTATCCTGAAAATAATGTTCCACGTAATTAAGCATTAACTTCTTTAAATTCAACTTTGATCATGATAATGTTTCTTGAGCAGCATATTAGAATGATTTCTGTACATTGTAAAAAAAATATATATTTTCAAGATTTGTTATCACAACATTTTTTCTTTTGTCAAATCAACTTAAATAATTTATTTAGTGCAGATAACTTATTATTTTGAGTTTCTGCTGATTAAATCAAACTCCTTCATTGCATTAACTCTTTCCAGTTCAATAAACTTTATTGCGATAAACTTCAATAAACTTTATTATAACTTTATTAAATTTTAAGGCAACCAGGTTACTTAATTTTTGAAGTTAAACCAACAATATTTTTTTACAGTGTTAAGTAATGATGCTGAGCTTTGTCATAGGAATTAACGTTTTAAATATAAAACAGTCATTTTAAATTGTAATATTTCACATTATTAACGTTTTTAGCAGAAGAGACCTCTTTCTAAAACATTAAAACATGTTAATGACTTCATTTAATGCTTTATTTTGCCAATTCAATGGGAGATATTCTAATTTCAATTTGAAATATCTGCAAAACAATGTTTATTGAAGTGTCTACATTAAGCTGCTCGGGCTTAATTAATTACATATTTAAATTTTTAGAGTTAGGATGTATGAGCAGATATTTGAGAAATATTAATTAAGTACTACATTGAAAGCGCATTAATAAGACCCATTGTATCCTCTGCTCTGACTGTGGTGGGCAGGGAACAATCAAAAATTGCATTTTATTCTGTAAATGTCACAGGATGACTATGATTAGTTTCTGTGTTATTATTTTCGAGGAGAGGTCTAGAAAGCTGGAGAATCGTATTATGAATAATATATAGTTATTCATTTCTTCTCGTGCTTTGTTTTTGCATTGCAAATCTTGTCGTCTTATTTCCTCCTACTCCCTGAGACAGATATTAAGTGGATTTCCTAAGGCACTACCCTGACATGTTTGAAATTAAGTTTTCAGACGGTTATGCCTTCAAAATGCCACAGCCTAAAAAAGAATTTTATCATGATTAAAGGAATAGTTCATAATGAGTAATGAAACTTCTGCCGTTATTTACTCAACCTCGTGTTGTTTCAATCCTGTATGAGTTTCTTTCCTCGTATTAATTTGGAGCGACATGAGGTTGAGGAAATGACAGAATGTTCACTTTTTGGTGAAGTATAACCTCAAAATGAGAAATGACTTTGTCTTATCTCCAACATAAATTGTTTCACACGTTTGTAAGCAGTTGTCATTTTTAATCGGCATGTTCTGTTGGACTTGCAGGAGATGGAGGATCAGTTCGAGAAGGAACGTAACTCACTAGAGGAACAGAAGAACCTTTTGCGAGAGGAACTGGACAATATACGAGAGGAGCTCAGTGCCAAACTCAACATGGCCAACAGTGAGGTACGGTAATGTGTGTGCTGAAACCTTCATTTAGGCCGTTTATAATCAATAAAACACTGATCATACGTTTAGACCTACACCAATAATGTGATTTTTTTTCCAATAATGGGAGTAAGGACTTAATCACAGTAAGATGTTTACGTGACACAAATCTTCACTCCTGTTCGCATGCAGTTTTCGTTATTTTAATTACCCACTGCCAATTTACCCAATAGTATTTCGACACCCAGAATGACTTGCCTAAAAGGACTTTGACCCTGCCCAGTTTCTTCAGCAGCCCAAAAGTATGATGCCTTCTTAACCGCTACATGACAGCATCATCTGTGAACATCACAAAGACATGTGCAGTTTGTCAGAGTGGAATAGATGTGGTCACAGTGTTTACATGCCTGTTCATAGCAATTAAATCCGCATGTGCCACATATTTTACTATAGTTATGGCTACTATGTTTATGAGCTTTATAGCATCAATTTGATCGAAGTAAAGGAGGATGAAGTGCCTAAATCTAAATATAATCATGTTATGATGTAAATGCATGTAGTCATTGTTAGGGACTCTGCATTGTTTATTATTGTCCATTCTTTTCAAAACCCTGTACTGTCTCTGTGAAAGTGATTTAGCAGGTAGAAAGGAAGGCACGGAAGCAGAGGGAGGTGGTGATTAATTTCAGTGTCATGTGTTTACCATCTCATTAGTCTCGATGTGTTTTAATGGGCTTCCGGTACACCAATCTGGCTCTGTCCCATAACTACAAATAGGCAGCATTACTGATCATTCAATTTAGGCATGTTTCATTTACTTCATGAGTCATGCTTGATGAGCACATTAAACGCCGATCTTTCTGGAAGATCAATCTTAAGAAGGTATCTGTGTTTTAAAAAATGGTAGCTGTGGTTTCTAGCTGATCTAAGCTGGTCATTGGCTCATTAATCATAGAGTAAAGTCTAACCTGACCACATTAGCTGGTGAAGACCAGCTGGTAACTGGTTTGTTGTTGGTCGAAGATGATGACCAGCTAATAACTACCATCTAGAAACCAATTATCCACCTAGGCTACCTATTCAGCCATGCTGCCCACTTGAAGGTGGTTTTCAAAATAGTTGAGGTGGGTCTTAAAAAGCACTGTATCATTAACTATTTGTGTGTTGTGTACATTATTTATGCTCATTAGAGGATTTAGGTTTTGATTTAGAAACATGCTAACATCAACATCTGTATTGAATGTGAGAGACCGTTAATGGTTAATGAAAAGCATATTCAAGCAGTGACGTAAGAGCTTATATTTCGGTTAGAATGCTGTCTTTAGAAGTTACTCTGCTGGTTTCTCAGCTGACCTAGGATGGTCTTCATCTGTTTTAGCGGGGTGAAAAGTAAAACCCCTCTTAAACCCAGTCAACAGACCCGCTGGGACCTCTTAAATAGCTGGTTTATGCTGTTTCAGCAGAGGAACTGCTTATGTTGCTCATGAAATGATAATGAATGAACCCAAAAGGTTCCATATGGAACCTTTTTCCTGGTCACAAAGAACCCTACACTCTTAGAAGAAAAGGTTCTATATAGAACCTTAAAAGGTTCTATCAGCACTACGTATTTGGAACCACAAGGTTCTATGCACTCTTAAAAAGGGTTCCTCTGGGTTCTATATAGAACCCTGGGGTTCCATACTTGGCCAATAGAACCTTTTACCAAAAAATGGTCATATAGAACCATTTTGGAGTTCTGTATATGAAGCGGGGGATGGAACCATTTCTGGTTCTAAATAGAACCATTTCTTCTAATAGTGTAAAGGGTTCTTATTATTGAACCCTTAAAAAGGGCTCTGTATAGAACCTTTAAGGGGTTCCAAATATGTAGCGCAGATGGAACTTTTAAGGTTCTATATAGAACCTTTTCTTCTAAGAGTGAAGGATCTTCTCAAAAGCAAGTAACTTTTCCTGTTCCTCAGGTGAGTCGACTCCAGGAGCTGGTGAAGCAGGGAGAGACGGGACTCGGTTCTGCTGAGGGACACATCTCCAATCTGAAGGACGCCCAGAAGAATCTTCTTGAAGAGCTGGATGCCACGCGAGCCAGACTCCGAGAGACCAGCAACCTCCTAACAGCCCTTCAGGTCTATTTCCAAAAGCAATTACTCTATAAAAAAACTGAGAATGAGACTTCATACTTCAAAGTCACGTAACTCTGCCAGTGCGGCCAGTTTTGGAGGCTTTTTTATTTCTTATTAAAGATGATGTGGGTAATTTTCTACTGCTTTTGCTCTCAGTTTCCACGAATAGCTTCTAAAAACACCTGCAGTGAGTTCATCATTTTGAGATGCGTAATAGTTGCTCTTGTTGAATTGCACCCACCTGCGATTTTGGCCCCTGTGTGACACTTCATTAGAGAGGCCTCTTCATGGTTCCTCTTCCTCTGTCCTTGAACTGAAACACAGGTTATCTGAGTGGCCATGCATAACGAATCGTACCTGTGTGTACGTGAGAAAAGAACCGAGTGAGTTGAGAAATGTAAATGGATTTCCATCTCCTGACCCCAGTATGATTGATAGCTCTCGTCCTGAGTGCCGCGTGTTAGACCTCACAATTACAGGTCATGTGCTTAATGGCTCATCAGAGCTAATGTTCGCTCTTGTTCTTTTCCTCAGGGAGAGATGGAGACTCAGAAACAACAGCATGATGCCAAACTCATCTCCACCAAAGAGGAAGAGAAGCTCAAAATGGATAAGATGGCCCTGGAGCTGGAGCTGAAGTGGACCGAGACACTCAGGTAAGAGCACATGTTTCAGTGTTACATGAGTGGGAGTTCTTGGAAATGTCCCTTCAGAAATATTTATTTACCATGTCTTCATCAAAATATGGGGACAAACCTACCCATTAAAAAACTCTATAAAACTCCATATAAAAGACATCTTTCTTTAACATATTAGTTAATTAAATCCATCCATCTGACAAATTTCCCTTCGTGACATTATATTACACCTTAGCCTAGTGCAAGGTCCAACAATTAAAATAAATAAATAATAAAAGATAAATTAATGATAATAATGCATAATATAAATAATTAAGTTTTTTGCATTGTAAACAATTAATTAATAATTTATAATTAAATTAAATAATTTATAAATTAATTATAAATTAATTCAATAATTTAAAATGTAATATAATTAAACATTTATTTAACATTAGTGCATGGTCCAACAATTGTTTGTTTGCTTATTTGACTTATTTATTTTCAATAATTACAGTATGTTTTAAGCATTAGTGCAAGGCCCAACAATTATAAAAATAAATAAAATGCTAATTAAAAATATGTTGTATTCTAAATAATAATTTCTAAAATGATTTATGATGTAAGATAATTAAAAATCCATTATTTATTTATTTGTTTGCTTTTTTTGTTTGATTGTTATGCACTTTTGTTTGATTGGTTAAGAAATAGTTAATGGTCCAAACATTCTGCAAAAATAATAATATTATTAATATAAATAATTAATAACAATAATAACATTCACATATAATATTAAGTAATTTTTAATAATGTATTTATCATGGGTGTAAAACTAGTATTTTGGAAATAAAGTTGTGAAAGGGTGTTTCCAAGTTCAATTTTCAGAGTAAGAATAGTTGTGCAAGTCATGAAATCAATCCAGACAATTTTTTTCCCATGACATGAGCGAGGGTAAACGATGACAGATTTTTTTCATTTGTGGTTGAACTATCCGTATAAACGGTTTGTCAACAAGCAAGGCACTTCTCGTTCTTTCACGTTCTCTCCTTCCGTGCCAAGCTAATAGATGACTGATATACCCTGTAAAGTTCCCAACAGCTGTAAGTGTTTTGGCATTGCCTCCGAAAGCACTGCCTGCCTGATTCATTATCAGCCATGCTTACAACCAGTGTTTAATAGCATGTGCCTTCAAAAAAAGACAAATAGGTCATTAGTGTATAAGTCTAAATTGTTCTAAAACAAAGGCCATTAAGAACATTTGTGCTACTTTGTGTCCTCATAGTTTTGCAAAGTTACCAATTCACCACTATAACATCCCCGGAAAGTGATAAAAATGAGCTAACAGGGATGGTTGAAGTTGAATAGGCCCTCAGCATGCATTCAACATGCTTTAATGACAATTCAACAAGGCTTTTATTGGATTTCATCCTCAGTTGCTCATTTTCCACAACATTTGTCCGGGATGGTTCTGTGGTGCCCTGGAAATGATATTTGCACTTAAACTTGTTATTTCGGGAATGCTGAACAGTGTAGAGCTCGTTATTGCTCGAAATAAGTGCTGGTAAATATGTTGGATCTAGGTCGAGAGCCTCATATTCCATGAGACCCCTGTTATGAATTTCTTGGAGCTTCCATGACTTTGGAAATGATCTCAATAGGATTTATGGCGCTAAGGACTTATTTATTAATAAGGAAAACCGCTTTCATTGGCTTTACAGTAGGAATTTTACAGTAGAGATTTAATGTGGTTGTTAATGATGCTAATAGACTAATTTCTCCTGGAATAATAAACTAAACCAATGATGTATATATATTTATATATATATATATATATATAGACACTGTGTACAAATATATATATAGACACTATATATATATATATATATATATATATATACAGTGTGTGTATATACATATATATACACTGTGTATATATGCTTATAAAATTTAGAATTATCTTTTATTTCTATTTTCTTTTTCATTTAATTTGATGTGACTTTCTTAATTTTTATTAGTTTTTAATGTTTTTAATATTTCTATCTAACTTTTATTTCAGGTTTAGTACATGCATAATTTTAAGTATTTATTTTAAACAATTTTGGTGATCAAAGATGATTTTTAAGGGATAAAATGATTAACTACAGGGGGACTTTAAGCTTTTCTAAGAGTTATATTTTAATTAGGGCTGTCAAAACGATTAATCGCGATTAATCGCATCCAAAATAAAAGTTTGTGTTTACATAATATATGTGGGTGCACTGTGTATAATTATTTTGTATATATATAAAAACACACATGCATGTATATTTAAGAAAAAAAATATTATTTATATATAAAATATTTATATTTATATATAATATAAATTATATATAAATCTATATACAGAATATACATGAAAATATTTCTTAAAAATATACAGGCACGTGTGTGTTTTTATATATCTAAAATAATTATACACAGTGCACCCACATATATTATGTAAACACAAACTTTTATTTTGGATGCGATTAATCGCGATTAATCGTTTTGACAGCCCTAATTTTAATCTATTTCAGCATTATTTCAATGAATGAAAAGTAGTTTTAATAGTTTTACTTTTAGTTAATTACACTGAATAAAACTGTCTGTTAAGGGTTAAAAAGGTAAGAACTAGCTAAGGAAAATATGTAAGAAAGAAATGTTTTCGAGAATATGAAGTTCGCCTTAACATGCCGGACGGATGGAGAGATATGCAGGGAAAGATATTCAAGCACTGTCAGAGGACAAACGTTTGGCCGACTTTGTAGAGTTGCAATAGGGTTCGTTCATCATCGGGCCAATCTGTCAGACACCGGCACTTGAGTTTGTACACTCTTAAACAATCACTGACTTCTTCATCAACACTTGAGTTTGCATTTTGCAATTACGCTCACAGCTGCACCGCACAATGAAGTTCATAAAAACTCCAGATGGATCCTCCCCTTCGAGGCAGCGCCGTCTGGATATATCGCTAGCATGCTTGTGCCGAAGTGCAACAAATTAAAACTGTTTATGCTGTTTTTATGTGCTGGACTGACAGCTTTGTCATGAGATCATTTATGGAGACAAATGGACTCTCCGTAAAGGTACATAAAGGTTATGAAGCCACGTACAGCAGCGTCTACTGAGCAGAAGTTCTGGTTAATTCACCACCACCTCTTGTAATGCAACACATGACTGGATGAGTCAGTTGCTGTGTGTGTGTGTGTGTGTTTGTTTCTGACTTGGCTATAATTTTGGAGGCAAAACTGCATTAGAAATTTTTGCCTCCAAAATTATAGCCAAGTCAGAAACAAACAAACACACACACACACAGCAACTGACTCATCCAGTCATGACTTAGTTGTGTGAAAAACCTCTTGCTATTAATTTTGTCTATTAATGCAAACTTGGAATACTTTTTCAGTGTTACATGCTGTATTTTGCTAATTGTTTTTCGTAATTAATATTGTATTATATTATATTTGAGAGATTTCTTTGTGTTTTTAAAAAATTTGTCAGACTGCAGGACCATTTAAAATGAACTTTTAGGATTTTAAATGAAGTGAAGGCAAAAATATGATTAAAAGTTTTTGAAAAATGTAAAAGAAATTACACATATTCAAAAATATGCATAATCACCATTACATTTATATAAATGTATCATTTATAGTTTCATTGTTCATGTTGACTTGTTCATACTGAATTTCATAATCGTTTTTTTTTTCAATCAGTAATGAATGCATTATATTATATTAAATTATATACTGTATATATATATAAACTATATATATATATATATATATATATATATATATATATAAATATATATATATATATATATATATATATATACACATATATATATAGTTTTCTTTAATGGGAAAAATATGAAAATGTAAAAGAAATTATGTGTTTTTGAAGATATGCATTTTCCCTTTTGCAATACTAGAAATTTGTCATTTAGATTTACATTTTTCATGCTGACTGCACCCTGATTAAATACATAGTAAATACACATATTTTTATATTTATATAGCACCTTGCAAAACCCAATGATGCTTCACAGTAAATAAATGTTCTCTACAGTATATTATCAATTAGCGATTTTTGCCACCAGAAATAATTCAGCACAAGTTAAATCCATTCACGTCTCAGCACTTCTTGCGGTCTCGGGCGTCTTTAAAGGTGCCCAGACCCCCATTACAGCTTCCCTTTCCTCTTAAGCAGCAATTAAGACTAATTTCACACCTTTAAAAGGTTTCCTTAGTGTCTCAGAGTGTGTGATGTACTCAGCGCTGACTGTTATTTGGGCATTTTTAGAACAGTCTGTAACACAGACTTAATAATCATGGATTTAAGCCCAGCACCACACTCCCATGACATCCTGCAATTACAGCCCATAATGTGGCGGTTAACCTCTTCTGTGACCTCAGAGAAATGTAGGTGCTTTAAAAAGGTCTGCGGAGCGTGCGAACGGGGGGCCGGCCCATTTAGCAGCCATTAATGATCAATGGACCACTGACCCAGTGGAGAGCTTTATGTGTTTTTATATTTTAAATGTACAGCATGCAACACCAGAAACCTAATCTGTCCAGTTTTTATCCGATTTATTTCAAAAGGTCTCAGCAAAACATTTTTGGTAATGTATTATGAGCAAGCACTAAACAGTATGATCATCATTAGTGTGTATCTTTGTGTGTGTGTCCACAGGCAAGAGTGTAAGAAACTCCGTGAGGAACTGCGTGAAGAGCATGAGGAGAATAAAAGGTCAGCGCTCAACCAGCTGGCACAGAATAAAGATCAGGAGATGTGCTCCGCCAGAGAGAGCTGGCAGAGGAAGGTGGAGGACCTTCTAGAGCAGGTCAGAGACTCACCAGTTCAAAAGCTAACACTGCACACATTTCTGACCTTGAGGCCAATACCACCACTTTTGTGCTGCTTAAGAAATGCATTTAAATTTGATTTAAATCAATTGAGCTGCTCATTTATATTAATGTAAATACGTAAACACACATACCCTGCAAAAAGTCAAGATAGTGATTTTTTTTAAATAATAATCTAATTTACATCTTAAATATGTGATTATCAAGTGCTTTATTGCATTTTCAGTTTATTTCTACTTTTTAAGTTTAAATAAAAAAATAAATGAAAATGCAATTTCAAATTTTAACCAAACTTCAACTTTCAACTGTCATTTTTTTATTGCATTTTTAATCCATCATTTGGGTTTGTCCATATTTGACCCAAATTTGGGCTGAAACAACATTTTTTACATTTCTTAAATTTTTTATTTAAATTATTATAATTTTTATAAGTTTTTTAATTTAAATTATTATTTTTTTATTTTATTATTTATTTTTTACATAAACACACATACCCTGCAAAAAGTCAAGATTGTGATTTTTTTTTTTTTTTTTTTTTTTTTTAGAAATAATCTAATAATTTACGTCTTAAATATGTGATTATCAGGTGCTTAATTGCATTTTCAGTTTATTTCTACTTTTTCTATTATACAATCTAAAAATGCTGGGTTGTTTTAACCCAAATTTGGGTAAAATATGGACAAACCCAAATGTTGGGTTAAAAATGGAATTTCAAATTTTAACCCAACTTCACCTTTAACTTTCAACTGTAATTTTTTTATTGCATTTTTAACCCAACATTTGGGTTTGTCCGTATTTGGCCCAAATTTGGGTTGAAACGCCGTGTATATTTATCAATTTAATGATCCATGTTTTGTTCATTTTTTTCATCAGTGTTACGTTACTTTTTTAAGTTAAAATTAGTTTTATTTTTTAATTGTGTTGTAGTTTGTTAATTTATCCTCATGACTAAATGATATCATATATTTAACCAAGTAGGCATTTCATTGGTAATTTTCTCAATTGATTTATCAATATTGCAAATTAATATTGAGTGGACCTCATAGAATCTCAATGGGCATACTTCTACAAAGTACAGAAAATTGTGGTCTGTAAGATTAATTTTAATGAAATGAATACTTTTATTCAGCATGGACTCAGTAAATTGATCAAAAGTGACAGTAAAGACATTTATAATGTTACAAAAGATTTATATTTCAAACCAATGCTGTTCTTTTGAACTTTTATATTCATCAAAGAATCCACAACAATATTAAACGGCACAACTGTTTTCAACATTGATGAAAATCTTGAGAAGCAAATCATCATATTAGAATGATATCTGAAGGATCATGTGACATAGAAGACTATATTGAAGTAATGATGTTGAAAATTTAGCTTTGACGTCACAGGAATAAATGACATTTTACAATATATTCAAAAGAAAAACAGGTATTTTAAATTGTAATATTTTTCAAATATTCAGTGTACTTTTAAGCAAGAGTATTAAACAGTCCTCTGTTTGTTTGAGCATCCTCTCCAGACTTCCACAGCAACTTTGGCTGAACCAGTCATTTAAATGTGTTTATTTGACCAATGGCAGATGAAGTGAGAGTACAGAAAATACCTCATATTGTGTTTTGCAGTTCTGTTGTTTCAGCCTGAGGCAGAGAAATTGCACAGTTCATCTTAATAGTGACAAAAGACATGTAAACCTATTGTAAGCCAGACAAACAAGTCAATATGGGGAATACATGTTTTAATAAACTGCAAACCCCAACGACACTTTTTAAATGAACAAAAGCGTCAGTGAAGCGGCAGTTGAATATCTTCCCCTCATCCACACTTTAATATTAAGATTTATTGCAGATATATCCTTGGGTTACCCTGAGCAGTTTTTATACGCTGAACACTCATTTCTGCTGGCTCACTCCTGCATTTATACCGTACAGACAGGAAGTACACTGAGTTCATTTTATTTTTCCAATCAAATCAGGCCCCAAACGATGCAAAATCATACGCAGCTGTTGAAGAGAGATAACTGTTTTCAACAATGTGTGATTTGATTTATTCTAAATAAAAGAATGGCCCTGAAACCAAAAATTGCACAAGAAAGTCATTTTATCGAACTGTTTTTCAGCCTTGAAGCTGGCTGTTGTTTTGAGAGGAGCAATATGCATTACTGTATGTAAAGAGCTGCTAAATAGACAAAATATGAGATGGGAGGAAAACAAATATATTTAATTGCTTTTGCGTTATCTCACAACAGTTTTGCAGTTTTGCATCTAAATATTAGATGGGATAATTTTTTTCATCCCATCTAATATTTTTTTCCATCACCATGTCCTTTTAGGAGCTCCGTAGTTATTAAGAGTTTTTAGGAGCTCCATAGTTACATTAGTGTGTCAAACAGGTATTTATGGCTATTGTCATTGGTCTTTTAATGGAAAGCAATATGCAAACTGGGATTTAGCCCTTGTCATAATCATTCCTACGACTAGTCTAGTACTGAGAATTATATTGCTTCTGCTACTGTGTCTATGGATATTACACCATTTAATGTATCTCTTATATTCTTTATTTCGGGTTTTTGGTGGTCACACAATAATCAAGGACACATTATAACTTGCAAATTAGTCGATTAAACTGCAGGGTTATGTGATATACAGTGCTCGCCAGTCGCCATTCTGATATTCTCTAGATGCCTATAATAATGAATAGTATTCAGCTTTAATCACAAGATTATGATGGAATCCAGCAGATATTCATTAGCTCCGTTCACTGATCCTCCTGGTGTCTGCACTTTGTTTTATAGCTAATTATTTTTCCATGGTCTATCTGTCCTCGTCCATGGGAAAAAGAAAACGGGCTGAGAAGTGGCACGGCGATGAAAACGTTTCAAACTCACAGTTTGAGACCTCCGTTTCAGAATCCACTTAAAAGCGCAGGATCCTCAGGCAAGCACGGTTATTGTTTTTTTAGAGCGTGGAGCACAGGTCTTCCCCACCATTCAAGCTACGGAAGTTATTGATGCCATAAATCGTGAGGTGTATTGAGAAGAGGAGTGCTGTTAAGTTGCGTATTTTGCATCGTTTGAAGGAGAGACCCCGAGGACTTATAGCAAGGAGAATATCAGAGACTTGGCGTTGGGCTTTTTTGAAGCTCTTTTGAGCCAGGAACAACCACCCACATCATCTTAGCAATATTTAGCAAGTTTTATATAGACAAGCACTGTTTCTTTTACAAATATAGTTTGATATTAGCCCATGCCCATTGTTATGAGAGCTAATTCCTCTGTTTATTTTTTTTTATTTTAAAGGGCACCTATTATGGCCTTTAAAATGTTCCTAATATTGTTTTGGGAGTCCCCAACAACAGTTTTACATTCATGCAATGACAAAAAACACTTTTGTTGTCTTGTATGCATTTATTTTTATCTGATTTGCTCACCGACTCCCAAATGATTCGTTCAGCGACTCATTTTTCCAAACCCCTCTTTTGCGTGACGCTAATCTGCGGTGATTGGTCCGATGACCCAATTTTTGAAAATGAACTTTAATTCATTCATTTTTAATATATCACTGCTGATCACTTTTGGGGTAATGTAATGTTGCAATGTTGTTTTTCTCAATATTTTCCATGTAAATGAACACATCATCTGACTTGCTATACATATTTTAGTATTTAGTTAGTAGTTAGTCCCAATTTAGAGTGAGCACTCTTTTGCAAAACTTTCACACACCCAAATGTTACAAAAAATCTTATATTTTTTTATTTAATTTTCTGGCGGCCATATCTGTGAGCTCAACAACAGAGAAAACCAATTGCTTCTTAGAGTCAGCTCTCATATTCAGTGTTTTTTTTTTTCCGCTACAAATAATTACTACAGTCGGATATAATTCATTCTGATTTAGTTTTGCTTGCCAGCTGTATTTTGACATTTTTAAAACGTATCTCAGGTCAGCTGAAAATAAAACATTACTTGAACACATTATCCTTGAGACGACTACTATTCTAAAGCCCCTTTTTTATTTTCAGCTTCATTGTATAATGTGTCTCCTTTCATCATGCTGAACTTCATTGTTTTATTTACTTGTACATGTGTGTTTTGCTGGCAACCGAGACCTCTTTCTTTCTCAGAGCTCTAAATGTGTCAGAGCAAGTCTTGCTGCAGTGGCAAGATCTGTAGAGCTTATTGGAGAAGCGATAACCACCACTACAGAAATGTCCTCAGCCTCACCCATCAGCTCTCTCTAGTGCACTAGATGCACCAGACCTCCATGCACCGCTTATCTGGTCACATTATTGGTAGTGGTGCTTGATGAGGACAATCAATTATATACAATTATGGGCCTTATTTTAACAATCTGAAACGCAAGTATCAAGTATGGGCGCTGTTGCTATTTAACCGGCGGGGTAAATGACTCATGCGCTCGATGCAAATCTAAAAGGGGTTGGTCTGAAGTAGCTTCATTATTCATAGGTGTGGTTTGGGCGTAACGGGAAACAAACCAATAAGAGCCTCATATCACATTCCCTTTAAGAGCGTGATGAACGAGGTGCAATATGGTGCAATACTATTATAACGGCGCGTTTACCAGGCACGCTTCACAATCGGTTCACAGCCGAGGAGATCGATGTTCTCGTCAGGGCCGTAAAGGAAAGAGAAGTGACATTGGGGATGGGACAAAACCATCCAAATTAGCTTTGGTAAAACATGCAAATAATAATTTTGGGTAAACGTGTAAGCTTTATTCCTATTTTTTCCATCTTCACTTGCACTTTGCATTTGCAAGCACCTTTCATTTCCTCAAATGTGAAAAATGAGTTTTCACATTACAACAGCATTCATCTATAGACCATTTTGCAAGATGTAAACAACACTGGTCCAGAAGCACTTCCTGTTTCAGTTTGTAACTGTTTTCTTTATTTCACATGTAAAGAAAACATCTTAAAGATGTTTGTTTAACTTTTTGATTCAGTTTTATATATTCTGTTGGTTGTATTTTATCCAAGCTTTTATGTAGTGTTAAAAAACTGAAACAGGAAGTGCTTCTGGACCAGTGTTGTTTACATCTTACAAAATGGTCTAGATGTCAGTGTCAACAGCACAACCACTGTGATATGAGCAGTGATATCCCGGTCATATTTGGAACCGCTTCCAGTCGGCTTGAAAATGAAATAATTAGCTGATGTGACGACAAGAGCAGTATCGGTTTATTGTTTCCACAAGTGTTGCTGGCAAAGACGCGGCACAACTCTTCCTGTCATAAGCAGCGACTAGCTAGCAGGTCAACAAGTGAGCCGGAGTAAATGAAACCTCCAGCTCTAACATATCGACTGGAGCCGATGTCTGACTTCTCAACTCGTCCCATTTAGTCCTGATTCAGTCCTTGTAGACATGGCTGCTAGACACAAGTTCACACTCACACTCATAGCTCTATCCGCTGAGGGAAACTACAGCCAATGTGTGTTTGCACACACAAGCCTGCTAACAGTGTGTGGAAATAGAAATGGTGTGACTGTAAAAATGAATGAAGATTTCTAATCTCTTCTTATAGTCTTTATAAGGAACATGTTTTGCAGTTTAGCCAATTATTAGTGCTTGCTAAGTGAAGCTTACCTTTAATACTTAAAGGAATATTCCAGGTTCAGTATGCGTTAAGTTTAATCAACAGCGTTTGTGGGATTATTTTGATTACCACCAAAATAATTTAGACTCATCCCTCATTTTAAGGTGACTGTATGGTGAAGAAACTTACAATGGAAGTGAATGGGGCCAATTTTTGGAGAATTTAAAAAGCATAAATGAGAAGGTTACAATTTTATACAAACACGAATATTATTGTATATTATTTTATCTTTTTATTATTTAAATATTTTTTTATGGTTAAAGGTCAGTTGGTTTTCGTCAGTCATTATAGTATCATTTATACTTTTTTATTTTAATTTTAAAAATGTAATTTTATTTATTTATTTATTCATTCATTTATTTATTCATTTGTCATTTTCTTTTGTGCTTTTGTCATTTTCTTCTTATTTTTTTATATATGTGACCATGGATCACAAAACTAGTCACAAGTAGCACGGGTATATTTAGCCAATAGCCAACTATAACATAGTATGAGTCAAAATTATTATTATTATTTTTTTTTTTGCCAAAAATCATTAGGATATTAAGTAAAGATCATGTTTCATGGAAATATTTTGCAAATTTCCTATTGTAAATATATAAAACATTAATATTTGTGAGTGAATGCATCACAATTGCGAATATAAATGGACAACTTTAAATGTGATTTATAGTTCAAATAGTTATATCTCAGACAAATATTGTCCTATCCTTATAAACCATATATCAATGGAAAGCTTATTCATGTGATGTAAAAATATCAGTTTAAAAAAAAAGATCCATGTGACTAGTTTTGTGGTCCAGGGTCATAGCCTATAACATTACCTGCGAAGTATTTTGATTCTTTTTTTTTCTCTATGTGCAGATTTCCTTGCTGAAACAGAGCCTGGAGATGCAGCTTTCCCAGTCCCAGCATTCCCTGCAGCAGCTGCAGGCCCAGTTCAGTCAGGAGCGAGAGCACCTGGGCCAGCAGCTGCAGGAGATGGAGCTGGAGCATCAGCGCAGGGAGCAGCGGCTGAGGGAGGCTCACTGCTGTGCTGTACAGGACATGCAGGAGACCCGCCAGCACGACCTCAAGGTGACCTATTCTGCCACCTGTCTCCCCCTCTGACCTGTAATGTGTGTGCTCTTATCGTTTCCTTTCACCTCTTGGCTCTCTGTTATTTGAGTTTTGATGGCTCCGTTCCCCTCTGTTCCACATACACTCTTATCTCAGCTTCAGACAACTCTCCCCACGGACTGTCTGATCCATGCGATTTTTTACACATTCTTTTTATTGATATATTTTTAGCTTATGTTTTGAAATGGCATTGTGCACAGGAGGCCAGATGTAACTTAAAGGAGTAGTTCACTTTTAAAAAAACGTTTGCTGATAATTTACTCACCCCCATGTCATCCAAGATGTCCATGTCTTTCTTTCTTCAGTCGAAAAGAAATTAAGATTTTTGATGAAAACATTCCAGAATTTTCTACATATAATGGACTTCAATGGGAACCAAACTGTTCAAGGTCCAAATGAGAGTTTCAGTGCAGTTTCAAAGGGCTTTAAATGATTTCAGACAATGAATACGGGTCTTATCAAGCGAAACGATCGCTCATTTAAAAAATAAATTAAAAAGTTGAAGTTTTATAAGCACAAATGCTCGCCTTTCTCTGTTCTGTGATGAGCGTTCGTGACTCTCCTGTTCAAACTCGTTTATCAAAATGAACAAATATTTTTGAGTCATGACTCGAAGGGTCCTAGATAAGACCCTTATTCATCATCTGGTGTTGTTTAAAGCCCTTTGAAGCTGCACTGAAACTCTCATTTAGACCTTGAACCGTTTGGTTCCCAATGAAGTCCATTATATGGAGAAAATCCTGGAGTTTTTTCATCAAAAACCTTAATTTCGTTTCAACTGAAAAAAAAACGTGGACATCTTGGATGACATGGGGTGAGTAAGATAGATAGATAGATAGATAGATAGATAGATAGATAGATAGATAGATAGATAGATAGATAGATAGATAGATAGATAGATAGATAGATAGATAGATAGATAGATAGATAGATAGATAGATAGATAGATAATATACTTTATGTATTTAATCTCACTTTAATAGCCAATGTCTTTGCTGCTGACCTTTGATGATTCATTCTAATTAGCAAAAAGGACTTCAGAAAAACGTCAGATTTGTTTATTTATTTATTTGTAAGAGTGTTGAAATTTCTTCCTCACCCAACTGGTTATTTTTTTAAGGAGTAAGGCAATATTGTAATGCATTCTTTTAAAAAGTTTCTATTTCATTATAGTTTCACCTTTGTATTTTTGTCATTATGACAAAAGGATTAACTTTTACACCTGTGCTATAAAAATCTATTTCTGTTGGTCCGATCACAAGTTATCAATACCGTAGTAGACTGTTTGTATGGCTTTGAATTTAGTTGTTTGTGTTTCTTACATCAGCAAGCTTTAGACTATATTGTTACAGTTTGACTTAAACCATGTATCACGTTGCAGTTTCTTGCCACCGATGAGTAACTTGTTTTATTTGCCCGCCAAAGTCATTTTTATGTCTATCTGGTGCTTAGCGAGTATCAGTTTTCAGTCTTTGTGGATTGTGGATGAGACTTTATGAGATCACGTCGACTCCAACCTTCAGCTGCTGTTGAAGCTCTTATACAGAGGCAACCGAGCAATTTCTGACTCTAATCCTTTCAGCCTATTTGTCCACTGGTAAAATGGTCCTTTAGCCCTCGTTTGCCCTCATGCGAGAGCCTCTTTCAGTCCCCCAATAGATTTGATGTGGTAAGGCAGATCTGCCACAGATCCAGCGCTGCCCACAGCACATCTCTCAGGTCCTTCCTTTCCCAGATCCTGCAATAACCTGCACACTCTCAGCTCTCCTGTCTGTAGGTTAGTAATGGCTGAGCGCTTGCTGTCACAGGCTGTAATGTCTGCTTTATCCAGTACCTTGGCCCTGATGACTCCAGGGGAGAGAAACGCTCAGTCTGACTGGAAATGATTGCCTTGAGCTTGGCTCAAGTGCCTCCACACCACAGGCCTGAAGATGAAGGCTGCGAGTGGGGGACAGCGGGGATATACTGCTTGAATAACTGGTGATAGGTCGAGATTGACTCGCCAAATGCAGCGTCAGTTAGAATGGCAGGCTTCACTTCACAGTTTAAGAACTAGTGGAAACAGTTGGACGGCACAGGCTGGCTTGTTGTGATGCCAAGAAATGGCAAAGGCTTAGCTCATGAATATTAATTATGTATACATTATTATCACGACCTGTTAATGATTTGATCCTAATTAGTCATGGGTTATAATTTTTCATATCAACAGAAAAATTTACCAGGATTGAGACCATGCTTCACAGGAGTTACTGATATGCTGTACGTGATTGGATACAAGGTAGTTTGTGATGTCAGAAACACCAGCGATTTCAGATTATGTTTTTGAGACTGTCTTTGGTTCACTGCAGTTTTAAAGAGGAAATACTCAGCACTGGTGTTGACTCAATTTGCTCATGGTTTGTCTTAAAGCATATTAAAAACACCACATATACATATAAACAGCATTAAAAACTTGATTTTCACCACAGGGGGCTTTAACTTAATTGGATCACTATGAAAAAATAAAAGTAATGCTAAAATGCATTACGTCAAATGTAATGCTAAAATGAAATCAATTTGTTTTATTTAATTGGAGCTGCAAGCTAACTGATTAAAAATCACTAATTTGACGATGAGTGAGTGATGCATGAATTATCAGATCTGCTGTTTTTCATATTTGGTTTTCATGATAATAATTTAAGTGTCCCTATTGTCAGAAAATAATATATTGCTTATTTGTATTGATATCTATTTTTTTGTCTATATATATATATATATATATATATATATATATATATATTAGGGCTGTCAAACGATTAATCGCGATTAATCGCATCCAAAATAAAAGTTTGTGTTTACATAATATATGTGAGCGCACTTTGTATAATTATTTTCTATATATAAATACACACACATGCTTTTATATATTTAAGAAATATTTTCATATATATACTGTATATAGATTTATATATAATAAATATTATATATAAATATAAATATTTTACATATAAATATATTTTTTTGTTAAATATACATGCATGTGTATGTATTCATATAAATACAAAATAATTATACACAGTGCATCCACATATATTATGTAAACACAAACTTTTATTTTGGATGCGATTAATCGCGATTAATCGTTTTGACAGCCCTAATATATATATATATATATATATATATATATATATATATTAATTGTCAAAAAACATGCATGTTAGCAGTGGTTATATAGAGAAATGATTACAAATGGTTGGTTTATGGTTGCATTGTGGACATAATGGATAATGATCTCAGACACGGCAGTAGTTCATATGTTGATGAGTTTCCCAGCAGCACAGGCAAATATAAAAAAGATCCAAGAGCAATTGTAATCGTTGTAGAGTCTGTAGTTTTACCCAGGTGCCCTGCCATTAAAATAAGCCCTCTTGTCCTCGTTTCATTGGTGTAATGAGTGGAGATCCAACAGTATGGTTATGAAATCTCATTTAATAACCTTCTGCTCCAGAGCACCACGTTCGAGGTAGACGACGTGCAGACTCCAGGAGCCGATTTATTGACTTGTGTTTAATTATCATCAGTGGTTCAGTGTGATGCGGCACCCTGTGATAATCTCACACCAACCGAACCGCATCACCATCTCTCTCTCTCTCTCTCACCAGCATGTCAATATTGAGCAGGGCTCTTTTGAAGTCAGGCTGAGAAACGCTTCTCTGCTGCTAATAGGCTCGACAGCACTGCGGAGGAGAAAGGCAGCGTCAGTCTCAGCACTCGCCGTTCCGTCCTCAGAGACTAAAATGAATGTGCGATTCCTCCATCTGATATCTCGCTCCAACAGGCAAAAAGATCCACCTCAGCTCCCTCCTGTAGCTTTTTGCTGATATCAAGCACTGCTTTTTAGCCAGCCGGAAAGAACAGGCGAAAATCCCGCAGCTGCCACAGTAGGTAAAAGGCCTGTGTGTGCCAATCCTCAACAGCACACCGGCCGAGAGCATATGGACCTGATGACTCACTGTGAAGACCTGGGAATTTCAGAGCTGCCCTTTTCCGGACCTTCATTTTTTCTTTTTTCAGATATTAAAACCACTTCAAATATGGCTCATCCAAACATATTTATAATCTATTACCTATTTGCAAGCCTTTTGTCTTTAAAGAGGACCTATTATGGCCTTATTACAACGTCTTGATTTTGTATTTGGAGTCTACTAGAATAGGTGCTTCAATGTAAAAAAAAACAAAAAAACATTTTACATTGTTGCAGCACCTCTCCTCTTTTCCCATAAAATGACGTGACTCGCTGCTTAACCACCATGCATCGGGGTAGAAACTAACCAGGTAGTCACGACCGGTCAAACCTTTTGTTGTTTGAACACATTTAGATCAACAATATAGGACTGCCGTTAGTGATGTCATGTGTTGCAGGTGTTGGAGCAATAATAATTTCTGTCAATTAATTGATTCGGGATTGCAATGTGATTGCAAATACACAGCAATGTCTTTTGGGGGCCTGAATATGCAAGCTTTTGAGAATAGGTTGCGAAGTACAAGTAAAAAAAAAAAAAACGAAACCATTATCGTCTTGTGTAAACAACAAAATCGCGAATTTGTGAAAACGGTGACGTCATGCACGTGTAGTACGTGTTCAGTCTATAGGCACATAGTTTCTTTACAAAGTGACATCGCCAACTACTGGCATGGCATGCATAATACAGTGCATTTAGTCATTTGCGCGGGAAGTGGGGTGCTGTAAATGCAACGGAAATTTTTGTTCATTTACGTTTATTCATTTGTAGCATTTAGTAATTTTTTTGTTATAAACACTTTGTGGACTATTTAAAAAGTGTTATTTATATGTTAAATTAAGTATTTTAAATATACTTACACAGAGTGTCACGTCACATTGTGCGTTTGTGTGTGTGTGTAGAAAGAATTCGTCTGCTGCCGCTAAAAAAAAATAAAAAAAATCGTCCGCAGCCGCTCTAATCCTGAACGCAAGTCCACCGTCAGTGTTGTGGAAGGTAGGCACGACACGTAGGCAGGTTTTTTGTGTTTTGTATATTTATCAATAATGTCACAAAAGTGATATGCAGTCAAGTTCAGGTGTGTTTGTGCCGTTTAAACGAGTGTTCTCACCGAAACGATTATGTTACGGTATGATTCGCTGAGTTTGGATTAGTTTTATAGACTTGATATTGTTTCCTTTTCAAAAGTGGTGAAGTCTACTACTGTAACAATCACTGTGAGAAGTAGGTGTGTGGCCTATTGAGTCGGCTGTTTTGTGGCCCTTGAGCTTTCAGTAGTCCTGACCTAAAGCGTCATAAAAATTGCTTTCAGTGAAATGAAAACAAATAGCCAGTCTCCAGAACTTTTATGAGGGTGTAAACTACTTTAAGTGCATACCAAAGCTAAATCAATCTAGTTTCAGAAGACACCAGAGACGTTTTATATCCTGCTTCCCCTGGCCATAAGGCCAGTGGTAAGGCATTTCAAAGATCTTATATTGGGTTATAGCCAGCTTTCACTCATATTGATCATACAGTTTCCCACCTTTCAATACGATCTAAGGGTTTCTCAAACCATTTTTTTGTTTTTCATCCTTTAGGTATTTGAGATAAAAAAAAATACATATACATAGTATAGCATTTAGTGAAATTCTAGAGAACTTACTTGATTACTTCTTCGACAATAATATTTACTTATATGTTCATTTATTTGTTTGTTTTGTTGTTATTAATAGTAATATCAGTAATAATTTGCAATTCCACGTTCCCATTGACATGTCCATGACCTGTTTAATCTTTAAAGGTCTAAATGCAGCAAGATTTGGCTTGTGCACTTCTGTACCCCAAGCTGAATGTATTTTTTCCCATGTAACCCGTCAGTAATGGTCCCGTTCCAGCCAAACACCCTCTGGCTTTGCCTGCTACAGTAGCTAAACTCATGCTACACTCTCAGAAAAAAAGGTACAAAAGCTGTCAGTGGGGCTGTACCTTTTCAAAAGGTACACTTTTGTACCCAAAGGCTGCATATTGGTACCTTAGTGGTGCATATTAGCACCTAAAATGGACATATTAACACCTAAAATGGACATATTAGTACCTAAAATGGACATATTAGCTCCTGAAAGGTACATATTAGCCCCTAAAATGGACATATATTAGCTCCTGAAATGTATATATTAACAATTAAAATGTACATATTAGCACCTAAAATGTACATATTAACCCATAAAATGTACTTTTTAGCACCTAAAATGTACATATTAACACCTAAAATGTACATATTAGCACCTAAAATGTACATATTAACACCTAAAATGTACATATTAGCTCCTTAAATGTACATATTAACACTTAAAATGGACATATTAGCACCTAAAATGGACAAAAGTTTACCTTTTGAAAAGGTACATCCCCAGTGACAGCTTTTGTACCTTTTTTTTCTGAGAGTGTATATTGGCTGAGCTGGAAAGAGGTCTGAGCAGACCACTCTCATTGGTTAGATAGTACCTGAGTGGCTCAATGTTTTCACGTTTGGGGGAGATAAACCCGTGAATGGCATACCAATAGTAGTCAGTGAACAGTAAACTGAGTTGAGAGAATGTATTTTAACATAAACAAATCTTACAAACTTCACCTTTAAAAATGTATTTCAGTAAGTTGCCAATGCAATGTAAGGATATAAACACTGCTGTAATGCACTAGCTCAAATGGCCTCAATTGGCTTTTTGCTTTAATATAGTTCTCACTATAAAAGGTTTGCATTTAGTGGGTTGTTTTCTGTGTTTCACTGTTTGAGTGGGATTCTCTCACTTATCTGGGAACATTGTAAGTGTGTTGAATCCCAAAATAACTCACTAATTCATGCACAAGATTTATTGGCAGGGAAAGAAGCGAAGTGTAATTTTTACCACTCCAGATTCATTTCCACATTTGGAATGTGGCATCACTCTCGTAGCACTCGGGAAATGGCACTATGGCATTAAAGTGAGAAGAGATGTGTGAGAAACATCACAACTCTGCATGTTTATGTGTGACTGGCGTAGTCATTCAGATGAAAAGCGTCCTTCTGTAGATGTTTTTCCTCATAAGTGTGTGTTCTGCTCAGGTTGTCCATGACAGTTGTCTGAATGACAGAAATGACCTGACCTTTTCAGATTTACAGAGCCATCGGGATGCTTCGAGTCGGCTTACGCTAGAGAAAACTGACACTAGCAGTTTGATGCATGATGTTTTTATCTAGCAAAAAATGTGTCAGTGACACGCTTGACACAATATGCCGCCTGACTGATTCATTAGTTAATGAGTATAAGCAAAATTGTTTCTGAATAATTTTGGGTAATATTAGCTAAAACTAGCTGAAACTACCTTTCTGACTGCTAGCATGAAGTTAGCTGATGTTAGCACATGTTGCTAAGCTAACGGTGAGATACTAGCACACAGAGATATTGCACACACAAAATGCTGCCGAAGTAAGCAGCTCACTTTGTTTATAGGAACAGAGCTTGGAAAAAAATACCTTGAATATCTTAGCATTTAGTTTGACAAATCCCACTCACAACATTAGCTATTGTATTCCTCCTCCTTCACCACCATACTTTCTTGTCATCTCTTATCTCCTTTATATGTACTTGTTGAAATGCCACAAAAATAAGCATTAAATAGTGCTTTTCACTTCACCTTTTGGCAATATGACATCTCAAAGTTTCAGAAATGCCTTTTTTATACTTTGTCATTCATTTTAAAAAAATGATTTAGAAATAAATTATATATATAATGATTATAAGTATACAATATTGTAAGAAAAATATACAAAAACATCTCAAAATATCTAATACAATTTTTCTCCTCAAGTAAATATATATTATTTTATGGATGTTTCGATATTTTACCTGAAAACCAGATGAAATATCGATTAAATCTTTTTTTAAGTGTACCATTATTTGTTTGCAATCTTCTCAAGGCTGTATTGATTTTTTTTTTTTTAAACACACATCTTTGACAAAGCTGTTAAAGACCACGTCGGTATGTTTTTACATGTCTCTGTTCGGCTCCATTGATCTTTCCCATCAGTTGTTTTATTGGGATCTCAGCATTCAGAACAGTCAGTGTTTACTGAAGTAGTTGGTCTAATTTGCGTCCCCTGTCATTCCCTAACCCACTTCCTCTCCCATCCGCACCCACTCTGCTGGAAATCACTGACTCCAAAGTGTGTTTCAGTGGAGGCTGGTGCCCTGCATTATCCGCCATTATGTCAGTGTATCTCCAGCACTCAAACAGCTTCATTCTCTTAATCTAATTCAGGGTCCTTTAATTTGCATTGCTCTGGCTAGACAGGAGACGGCAGTCATCCAAGATCCTTAATAAGTTTGCAGAGATGCATAAGTGCCTTCTGATAGAGTAATAATTCCTCTGATTCGCAGTTGTTTGAAAAACACGTTAGATTTATGCTCGTTTTTCTGGCTAAGTGCTGCTTTTCTTGTGATGCATAGTTTTGCAGGTGCACCTGTCACTATTCTTCGTTCACCTTGTTAAAAAAGACCATCTTAAGCGCTTTTCGGAAGGTAATTGTTTCTCTTTGGGACATAAGGTATCCACTTAAAAATTCCTGGCCGAATTACGTACTGTTTTTTTTTTTTTTTTTTACAAACACCAAGGTTGTGTCTTAATAAAAAAATCTAAATGGTTTCTCATTTACTTTGTACATTTTTCCCTGCATACTCACTCAAGCTGTCGTGGAAGGGCAACAGATGAAAATAAAATTTATTTTCTTTAGTGCTGTCAAATCAATTAATTGCATCTAACATAAAAGTCTGTAAATATAATATAGTTGTTTGTATATGTATATGTATATATATATTCTTAAATATATTCTTAAACTCTTATACAAAACTGTTTACAAACATACATGCATACACATTACACACAGATTAAAAGTAGTGTGTGTGTATGCAGACATGTTTGTATATAGTTTATATATACATAAGATACCTAAGATATTATGTTATATATATATATATATATATATATATATATATATATAGTTTATATATACTACTAAAAGTAGTGTGTGTGTGTGTGTGTGTGTGTGCATGTATGTTTGTATGTAGTTTATATATACATAAGATATATACTTGCAGTTTAAAAACTTATGTTAAATGCAATTAATGGCAATCAATCCATTTGACACCACTACTTTTTCCTATTGTGTTGATATGAACCAAATGGTGCATGGAGAGATAAACTGATCTGATGGACTGATGTTTGTGTGTGTAGGAGCTGGAGGAGCGTCTTCGGCAGCAGCATCACATGGAGCTTCAGACTCTGCGGGAGGCTCACAGGCAGAACATTGAGACTCTGAAACAGCAGTCAGAGCAAGAACTGCAGACCCTTCGCTTCGAACTGGAGGACGAGGGCAAGGCCATGCTGGGTAGAACAGCCACTAATTCACACACATTCTGTTACACACCTGCTGTAAAATCTCTACAGAACCTGTTTTATTATTTACTCTTGTTCGAATGCAATCTTTAGCAATGAATCAGATCCATTTGCAGAGACGGTGGAGTCGATATCTGTAATATACCATAAAAATGCCTGTCAGAAAGAGTAGCTCGCACGATAAAAACAAAAGTGCAAAAAGCTGCTGCAAATAGAAATTCAATTCGTATGTATTCAATTCGTATACATAACTAAACTGATTTGAGTCAGATAGACCCAAAGAAAATGCATTGTGAGAGACTTGGTTTGTCTAAAATTTTATGAAATTAAAAATATGTTAAAAGTTTTCTGTAACCAACTTTAATGGCAAATTGAAAATATGATGAGGTCACATATTGCATGATTTCCAAAGTTCAAATTAAAAAGTAATGTATTAAATTAAACTGCATTAAATTTGCTTTAATTTATGCTCATCTTGTAATCAGCATATATATATATATATATATATATATATATATATATATATATATATATAAATATGCTGATTGCAAGATGAGCATAAATTGAAGCAAATTTAATTTTAATATAAATTTGATATAATATAATATAAATTTATTATATTTAATTTATTTAAATTTATTATATTTATTAAATTTAATATAAATAAATTTAATATAAATTAATATAAATTTGAGCAAATCAAATTTTAATATATTTATATTTTATATATATATATATATATATATATATATATATATATATATATATATGTGTGTGTGTGTGTCATGATTGAGTTTCTGGAAGCTGGGAAAACTAAAATAAGAAATAGTTTAGTAAATATCATCTTGCATCCAAAGACTTTTTGGCTGCAGAATCAAGAGACAATTAGAAACCAAAATGGTTTCCTTATTCAGTTTGTGCCATGTATGTTCATAATTTAGCTTTTTGTTGGTAATATTAATAATTGTTTGATTTAAAGTACATTTGTATTTGCTTTGTACCCTAAGCAGTGCTGGAACTAGATGTCCAATATAAAATCTAAGTCCTGCAGAGATCTACAGCTCTAATTATAGCTCAATCTCATTGAAATACGTTATAATTGGAAGAAACTGGAAAGCAGCGTAATGAGACGGTGCGGAAAGGAAATTGCAGGTGGGGGAATGAGTGTCACTTCCATTTCCACCTGTGCTTTAGGGAAAGTTGGAGATGAATGATGTTTAATTCAGCTCCAGACAGCAGTTCATCTCCCTGGAATAGTCTTGTTTTTCATTCCCTGTGCCTCTCTCTCTCTTTCTCTTTTTCTCCTCTCAGCATCACTGCGTTCAGAGCTGAACCATCTCCACGCATCAGCCATTGAACACATGCGTCAGACCCATCAACAGGAAACAGCGATTGCCAAACAGGAACTGGAGAAAGCTTTGGAGCAGAGCAGAGTACAGGTAAACCTCCACCACAGCAGGGCTATTATATTTCATATAAGTTTACGTTGGTATTTTTTTTTTGGACACGGTTTATTATTGCGGTGTCATCAATTTTAGATTTACATCCCCATAAATGTCACGTACTAAAAGCTTTATTTGGTTGTTTTACTTCACACTCAACAATATAATATACACTCAAACAGAGACCTAGTATTATTACACTTTGAGTGTAAATAATATACACTCAAATGCCCCCATCCTCTCTACTTCTTTTAAACTAAAAATAAAAAAGGACACTTTCAGTCTACTTTTTATGTACTTCTCAGAAGTACTTAAAATTGCACTCAAGTACACTTGACTTACACTGACAGCAACGTATATTTGGCATACACTTGTACTCAATCTTTTGATCGAGATAACCTTAAAAGTATAATTTAGTATTCGAAGTATACTTGGCTTGTAGTTCTGTTTAATGCCTATTAAAACTTTTTTCACATAGTTTTACATGCTGTTTTATAAACTCACGTTATTTGAAAATATTGATTTATAAAGAAAACAGATAAGGTAAAGTAATTTGCCACTTATGCCCTTAGACTGAAAGTATACTAAAAAGTGGCATTGAAGTAGTATTGAAACATTACACTTACAAGTATATTTCTAGTACATTGTATTAGTATACTTCCTACTGTCTCCTACAGTCCTATTGTTTCCTAATGGAGACTATGACTAACGGTAAGTTCAGCAAGTGAATGCCTTTCCAAGAAAGGACAAATCAATAGCTCTCTGCCAACAGTTGGCTGCTATGAAAGAAAAAGGCCTGAATAAATCTTCTTGTGATATGGCCTCATGTATAAGAGGACAGTTAAACAAAGAAACGCTGACATAATTGTTGGCCAAGCAACTGAAAGGTTGTGCAGCTTGAGTCTTAAAAACAGGCTTCATGGGAAAAGCGTCCCGGAAATGCACATACATACACACAGAATCAAATTGCGATGTGCTTTTGCATCTCTGTGATGGCCCATTATTAGAGTAAATGCCAAAGACAAAAAAAAAAAAAAATAGTTTTACCCCAAAAAAATACTAAATTTCATTCTGTCTACGTAATAATTTCATGTTTAAGTCAATGTGCCCCCTGGTGAATTTTGTGAGCATGACAGTAGCTATGTTTCCATCCCACATTTTTATGCACATTTTGGGATATTGCATTAAAATACTCGATGGAAAAGCCAAAATGTGCAAGTTCTAAAAAATGTGCAACAAAAAACTCTTGAGTTTGCCTCAACCAAGGATTTGATTGGATAACTGGACAAATCAGCGGACCAATCACATCGCACAGCTTCTCAGATGTTGGTTTGGTCTTTCTGAAATGCCTTGGCCAAAGTCTGTCACCAAAATGATTTAGTATAATGACCTCCCAGAAGCATCTCACATGATTGCGTTCCCAAACACCAGGCATCCGAACGTAAGATATATAACAGCGTTTATTACGTTTCGTCTGCTTTATGATGGAAGAAAAACTCGCCTCAGTGGCATCCCTGATTGCACTAACTTCCATTCTCATATTTTGTGCTAATTTCACAGGAAGTGACGATTTTGTTGGAACACATTGGATGGATACGGTGCTTTATGCCATATTCCAAGTTTGCACATTAAATTCGCAACTTTAGATGGAAACATAAATAATGTCCCAGACTTTTATTTTATTTTTTGAATATTTTCGAATGTAACACTGAAATTGTAGCTGAGGCCTGGAAGAGTTTGGTTCGTTTCGTCGACATAGCCATTTCTACGCTGCGAAAACTAGTCCACTTTGCAAAGGATGAAAACTCGGCTCGAATTGATGCAGTAAAACCGATGCCATTGGTACTGTTCGTATCACTGTGCATCAAGTGCTGAGGAAGCCTTCAGAGTTGAAATTCAGATATGGTAATGGCCGTTTCGTTTCCGGCGCGTGCTGTAAACAGTCGACCAATCACAACAGACTGGGCTATCTGACCAATCAGAGCAGAGTAGGCTCGCAGAAAGGAGGGGTTTAGAGAGACTGAATCTTCAAACTAACCATTTTCAGATTCTTTGATAAATGAGGTGATGTGCAATCTATATATAAGTAAATGTAAGTGTTTTTGACCTCGGATGCATGTAAACCTGTTGTAATAGACCTCCAAAACAAAACTAGGAACCTTTAAAACCACTTAGGACCCTTATTAAGCGGTTCCTAGTTTTGTTTTTGGAGGCCTACTACAATAGGTTTAATTCTCCTGCTCCTAGGGCTCAAATCTGTATCGTGAGAACTTGCCTAATGTCCCTCAGACAATAACAGAGGTCAAAGGGCAAATTCAGTGTGATCTTTGCTAAAGAGAGGCTGCAAACTCTGAGAAAACAGCATCAGTGCTGTTGAGCTCTCTTAGGAGTTGAACAAACTCTGCAATGCTGCCGTCGGGAAGAAATCTATTTTAGCTAAGCATTCACTAAGCGTTTTTAGCCACAGTGCTTCATACATCATCCAGGAATAACAAATGAGCGTACATGGAAAACACAGATGAAGGTTTCTTGGGTCAAACGGTGAATATTTGTGCCTTGTGAGATTACAATAGTTTCATGTGCATCCACAATCAGACTGTGCATCTGTCTCAGGGACACAGTTGACTTTGTTGTGTTGGTGTTTCTGTAATGCCCTCACGTACACTCGGTAACATCTCTGACGTCATAAGGCTGGGGGGAAAAAAAGGCTTAACCTTCCCCCAAGACTCCTGCCGATCCCACTAGTTATGACAGCAGAGGCAGATGTGTCATGAAAGAGCCGTGAGAAACATGGGTACATGTTTTCTAGTTGAAATCATTCATTATAATATAACATAAGGTTATAACATTGCTTTGTCAGTTCTTTTAAAATATGTACTGGATGTGATAGCGTCTAAATAAACTGGTTATTTTATTTTATTGACTTTCGGTCACACAAAGGTATTTTAATTTATGTATGTATGTATGTATGTATGGATGGATGGATGGATGGATGGATGGATGGATGGATGGATGGATGGATGGATGGATGGATGGATGGATGGATGGATGGATGGATGGATGGATGGATGGATGGATGGATGGATGGATGGATGGATGGATGGATGGATGGATGGATGGATGGATGGATAGATAGATAGATAGATAGATAGATAGATAGATAGATAGATAGATAGATAGATAGATAGATAGATAGATAGATAGATAGATAGATAGATAGATAGATAGATAGACATCATATTGACAGGTGTTAAAAGTTTGAAGTTGGTAACAAAGACTCTGGGGGTTTTCAAGAATCACTTTGCTCATACTGCATAACAGAAATGCTCTTCTCCCAAAGACTCTCTCCATTTTTGTCTTATCGTTAATTGTTTCCCAGTGAGAGTCCAGTTTCCATGCCTGGTTTAATGAGCTGTGTAAGATTAGCTGGCCAAAGCCACAACACAAAGAATTGAGTTTTACCACGATAGCGATCGGCACGGCTGCTTCACACCTCATTGTCTCCTGGCAGACTCTTGTGTGTTTGGCTACTGGCTTGAGATCAGTTTTTAACCCTTGGCATTAACATTTGAGTTTCATAACTCTATCCCGAATCTTACAGTGAGCACCAAGGTCATATATGCCGAGTGCGTGGTGTGGGAGCTCTCATAAATAGTTTTGTTCATATGCAATAAAGGTGAGTAGTACATTTCATCCGCATGGTCGTTTGGCAGCTCTGCAAGTGGTGCAACGGCTCCCAGGGGTCTGGTTTCTCTGAACGAGTGCCTGTGTTCACAAGACACAGTATTTATTACAGCCTTCCCTGCTCAGTGCTTCTAGTCGATGGATAAGCATTAACGCTCTCTTACACAGGTTGCCACTTTTTTGACAGTGCTGATTTGCACTCTGTAATAGACATAAGTGTATGAGGAATGAGAGAAAGAGGAATCAAACGCTCTCCTATGCAGACATCTCTGAGTATTCATTGCTTTTGCCTGGCACAATAATGGAATATATTTGAAATATCTTCATTTTAGTGTTTCTTTTTATTATTATTCTTTGCGGTTTATTTAATTAATTGAATATTCCGTATAATTATTTTCATTACAAATCAAATTTTAGTCAATTATAAGTCTTAAAAAAATAGTTTTAAGATTATAAGGCACTTAACAGCATTTGCTGTCATTGACTAAAAATGCACTAAAAGTCATTTTGAATAGAAGTATGTTTCCACCTACAAAAAGTAAAGTAATAGTAAAATAAAAAAGGTTACTATGCATAATTTTCAATAATTGTCTCACAATTGCAACTTTTATTTTACGTAAATTCAAATGTATTAGGCATGAATTTATTTAATATCTCACAGTATGACTTTATATCGTCCAGTGTGACTTAATATTAAACAATTATGATATTTTTTCTCATAATTCTGACTTTTCTTTACCTAGAGTGACTTATTATCTCACTGTTTTGTGTCTAATTCTCATAATAGTTTTTAATCTCATGAAGTGATAATGTTTTACAATAATATATTTTTCTTTCACAATGTAACTTAACATTTCTCATAATTGAAATGCTATCTCCAAAAGTAACCTATTATCTAATTATGATATTATGTCTCATAATTGTGACTTTCTTAATATCTTAATATCTCACTGTTTTGTCTTACAATAGTGACTTTATCTCACGAAGTGATTCAATATTGTTTCACAATTATAACTTTATATATAACTTTCTCATAATTGACTTATACCTCCCAGAGTGACTTAATATCTCACAGTCTATTTTTCTTGTAATAGTGGTTGTTTTTATTTCATGAAGTGATTTAAAATCTCACAATATGAGTGTTTTAGATTGAAACAGGTTACTATATAAAGGTGCCTCTTACATAACATAGCCTAAATTCTTCTCAAAAACTCAAAAACAAAAACTCTTCTCTGTTCTCTAATTCAATCTTGTGAGTGGTTGAATAACTCCACTACCTTGTGCCACCACAAGCTCTTACGACCTGTGCCGTTCCCCCTCGGTCGAGAAGCTTTTGATCAGCAAAACTCTGAAATCCAGCCTCTCTCAGGCTTTTTTTTTTTTGGGTGCTATGCCCAGGAGAGCACAACTCCACACATCCTCCCAGACACCTGCTAATCAGCCTCCTCTCAACTGTCTGCATGCCTCTTGGCTTGGGCCAACATTAATGATGCCTATGTTAGCCTACGCGTTGAAGTACTCCTCCAGGGAGACATTTATAGGTGCCTCCGTCTTTGATGGAAAAGGTTATAGATGTTAACTTCAGCCCTCGCAAATTACACCCTTTCAACTTCAGGGATAAGAGCTGAAAGAGCTTTTTCTGTACAGTAGAATAAGCACTGGACTTTTAAAGCCACATCTCTTTAGGGAAAGGGACACCTGCTGATGTCAAATGACTGTTTGTCCGGGTTTATCTCTGTCATGACAGGTGTGACATTTTCTGAGGGTCTTTCCAGAGCTTCAAGGTAAATTTTGACCTGATGCTTGGGTTCTTACTTGCACTCTTCAAACACTGTGCGTTCAAAATCTACAATCAATTATTCAGCTAAAGCTGGTTTCATATGAAGTCATATTATATAACAATACCCTACCTTTATCCATGTGTTTCGACCTAGTCCAGGCAAATTTGCCAATCAAAATCTAAATTTTAGGATTAAAAAAGCAGGTTGTGACCATAATGACAAAGCATAAATGTAATTTGCATTTTGATTTTGTTGCTTATATTAAATTGAGAACAGAGAAACTATATCATTGGAATCACTTTCAAAATGATTTGTTCCAACTGATGAACGCTAAAAACATTGACAGCCAATCAGAATCCATTCTGCTCTAAGAGCATTTAAAGCAGCAGACGACTTGTACTGAGTGGATTCTAGTATAGTTATCTTTAAAGCTACACTGTGTAACTCTTAGTTTATTCTTAGCTAAAAACACTTAGTTCTTTTAAAAAATATATGTGCTCATTAATGTATATTTACTTCGTTCAAGTAATAAAGTATTCTCGTGAGTGTATAATATGCCATTGAAAATACATACAGGTAAGGGGTTCTAATGTCGGCCCTCCATCTTGAATTAATAGATTCGATTAATAGAGACGTACTGAGCTAATAGCCTACAATGACAGCAGGAAGAGCAGATGTTTTGTTGATATGCTGTTGGGTGTACAGCAGGGCTCAGTTTCTTCTTTCTTTTAGGGGCCAGATTGTCCAGATATTCAAATGTTCATTGTAAGACTTCCTCGTGAATCTGATGAGAGAAGGCTAAGTTTGCACAATGCACTTTCCTCGTCTGTGAATTTATGGATATTGGACTGCTCTGAAGCATAATATCATTGCTGAGGGAGACATGGGCAGAGTGAGAGAAACAGAGCTTGGCAAAGACTCAATGGTTTTACTATTTGGACAGATTTTCTTAGAAGTGTTCGTGCTGTTTTATGCTTCATTCTCAAGATGAACCATCTGTTGTGGTTTGGAGATAAAATGCTCTTTCAGGGTATTCCACAGTCATCTGGAATGGTTGTGATTATATTTGTAATTATGAAAGCGAGTATACGTTAGACATAGTTTTTACCCCGGGAATACAAACAAATCTTTACCATTTTATTACATTTTCTGCTGACATTGGCGTCCTTTATCATATAATTTGTCCCCGGAGGAAGCCCCTTTGGGCCACAGGTTTTTTTTTGCCACACACACTGATACCGTTAGTGAGCTAATTGTTGTGTGAAATGATATTTACAGACATTCAAAGTTGGATGAGCAGATTGTAATTTGATTAAGCAAGAGCCATTAACCACATTAAAGCGGAAATTGGCTCAGTTGTATTATCCAGGACGATTTCGTCTACTTCCTGTGAATAAGGCATTTAAAAGTCAAAGTGTCAGTGGAGTGGAAAATTGCCTGAGACAAGCGGCATCTAATTAATCTAACCTGGGTTGTACTGGAGTCTGATGTTTACGGCTGTGTATCAACATTACGGTGTAGAGACTACCTATGTTGCAATCTCTATGAATGCAGTACATTTTGTTGTAACTGCTTTTAAAATTTCTTAAAGGAGTGATGAACTGAGAAATCAAATTTTCCTTGAGCTTTTGACATCTAAGAGGTCATCATATTATAGAATATATTGTAAGTTTCCGAACTGAAAACGTCCTTGTTAGTCCAATAAAAGCTTTTGTTGACACCAGGCTCAGCAAACGACTCGTTTTTCAAAGTGGGGAACTATGACGATAAAGAGGATAAAACACCACCCCCGCAGAACACTGGTTGACGGCAGACGGCTGGTTTAGCCCCGCCCACCGATTCGTGCATTACACGCATAGCTAAATAACATAGATGCCTACCTCGTGATGACAAACTGGATCGAGCTACCGAGCAATACAAACTATTGTGCAGTGCACAAATGTGTGTTTTAAACTGTTCATTTTAAAGAGTTCCGGGCTCTTAGTTGTACCCTATTTTTGGAAAGTGCTGTATATAAAGTTAGGTTCATGTGTTTATGTGGTGTCTCGGTTTGTTGGTACAATCCAAAACAATTGCTTATAATGGATGCCATATCGTGGAAAACACCTTTTTAGTATTCAGTAAAATCAGGTTGGTTATATTAGTCATTTTGCCTACAGAATGTTTGTCATAACATATGTCATTTGCATTTAGAAACCTTAACAGTAAGTAACAAAACACCCTGTGTTTAATTGTAAAGGTCTGAGAGAGGGCAAAAAATAGTCGTGTGGAATTAAACTAGAACTTTGAAAACAAGAACTTATTTGAAATTGATTGATTTGTTTGTTTGTTTTGTTTTCTTACTGTGAAATGATGAGTGCTACGACTGGTGGTGTTTTGTTATATTCAGTGTCATATTCAGAGTCATAAATCTTCTCAGTGCTCTGAGATGTATTTCTGCAAGAGTTTCCTCACTTATTTTAAAACAGATTACTCAATTCTTACAGAGCATTTCACCAGAAACATATTTTTTGCCATTTCAAATAAATAAATAAATAAATACTTAAAGTTGACAAAAGTTTTTTTTTTCCAGTAACTTCAGAACTCAAGGCCCATTAGCTTCTGGCATCCCTCAAGAGATGAAAATGTGCTGCTAAAACCTCTATGCAATGCTGTAGATCTGCTGACGGCTCCCACCTTTTATTTATTCATAACAGAACTATTCATGTATTGGATAAGGACAGAGAAACCGAGAGAGGTGCCATCAATATTAGATCCCCACATAGTCTCAAGTGCGAAGTGAAAATAGCATCCGCGGGAACCCCATGTGTGTCTGAATTCAGATGTTTCTGGAAGAGCCTTCACCACAGATGAACCCATCAAACAATCCACACTCTTACATAACTTAACACATCATGGCATTCTCAAGTAAGCACATTCTGGCTTTTATCGTGGCTTCGGTTGACCTTGAATGCTCTTGTTTTTCAGGAACATGAGCTACTGAGTCGCATCTCAGATCTGCAGGATGAGGTCAGTCGCAGGAAGAAGCACATTGCGGATCTGGACCACGAGATCCACACCCTGAATGAGAACATCAGCACTTTGACCAAGGAGCTGGAACTCAAGGGCAAAGAGGTTTTGAAGATCCGTAGCGAGGCCAATCAGCAGATCAGGTGAGTCTTTGATTAGGGATGAGTACATTTCACCTCCCGTCTCTTGGGATAAAGAAAGTCTTTTTCAATGGAGACTCCAGTGATAAAGACTTCAGACTTGACTCAGACTCTTGTGATAAAGACTTCAGACTTTACTCAGACTCCAGTGATAAAGACTTCAGACATGACTCAGACTCCAGTGATAAAGACTTCAGACTTGACTCAGACTCCAGTGATAAAGACTTCAGACTTTACTCAGATTCCAGTGATAAAGACTTCAGACTTTACTCAGACTCCAGTGATAAAGACTTCAGACTTGACTCAGACTCCAGTGATAAAAACTTCAGATTTGCCTCAGACTCCAGTGATAAAGACTTCAGATTTGCCTCAGACTCCAGTGATAAAGACTTCAGACATGACTCAGACTCCAGTGATAAAAACTTCAGATTTGCCTCAGACTCCAGTGATAAAGACTTCAGACTTGACTCAGACTCCAGGAATAAAGACTTCAGACTTGACTCAGACTCTTGTGATAAAGACTTCAGACTTTACTCAGACTCCAGTGATAAAGACTTCAGACATGACTCAGACTCCAGTGATAAAGACTTCAGACTTTACTCAGATTCCAGTGATAAAGACTTCAGACTTTACTCAGACTCCAGTGATAAAGACTTCAGACTTGACTCAGACTCCAGTGATAAAAACTTCAGATTTGCCTCAGACTCCAGTGATAAAGACTTCAGATTTGCCTCAGACTCCAGTGATAAAGACTTCAGACATGACTCAGACTCCAGTGATAAAAACTTCAGATTTGCCTCAGACTCCAGTGATAAAGACTTCAGACTTGACTCAGACTCCAGGAATAAAGACTTCAGACTTGACTCAGACTCTTGTGATAAAGACTTCAGACTTTACTCAGACTCCAGTGATAAAGACTTCAGACATGACTCAGACTCCAGTGATAAAGACTTCAGACTTTACTCAGATTCCAGTGATAAAGACTTCAGACTTTACTCAGACTCCAGTGATAAAGACTTCAGACTTGACTCAGACTCCAGTGATAAAGATTTCAGACTTGACTCAGTCAGACTCCAGTGATAAAGACTTCAGATTTGCCTCAGACTCCAGTGATAAAGACTTCAGACTTGCTCAGACTCCAGTGATAAAGACTTCAGATTTGACTCAGACTCCAGTGATAAATACTTCAGATTTGACTCAGACTCCAGCGATAAAGACTTCAGACTTGACTCAGACTCCAGTGATAAAGACTTTAGACTTGACTCAGACTCCAGTGATAAAGACTTCAGACTTGACTCAGACTCCTGTGATAAAGACTTCAGATTTGACTCAGACTCCAGTGATAAATACTTCAGATTTGACTCAGACTCCAGTGATAAATACTTCAGATTTGACTCAGACTCCAGGAATAAAGACTTCAGTTTACTCAGAATCCAGTGATAAAGATAAAGAGCAGTTAAGGATTAAAGACTTGAGTCATTTTTAAAACTTGAGTCCGAGTCAACCTTTATTTTTAAGAGTGGAGACCATTGTTAATCTTTAAACAACTAATGTTACATTCTCCTTTGGTTGTGTGTGACAAGAGTCATTGGTGATGATGACAGAGATTGAAATTCAATTTTCAACCGGAATGAAAGAAAAAAGCACACCAGGTTCTCGAATAGAAAGTCAGGATTTGTCTGTCAATTTACTCACAGTTCTTTTGTTGTTGTCAGGCTCTTTTTGATTTGATTGTGTTTAGTCTTTTTTTAGTGGTTTAAAGAATAAAAAAATGATTTTTAAAAAGAGAAATCAAGCGGATTAGAAAACCTGAACTCATCACAGTCGTTTTTATTCAAGGGGTGATGCTAATATTTCACTCTTGTTAATAAGTTAAAAAGGCATTTCATTATACATACAGTAGCAGCTGTTTTGAGATGATGTGATTGTTTAGTAACTCACAACATAATGCAAGACGGGGTGCCGATCTCATTTCACTTTTAATTATGCAAAACTGACATATCCAGGTCCTGAGATAAAAGCGGCAAATAAATCGGAGCGCCGTTTCCCAAGGGTGTATCATTTACGGAGAGGAGATCCTGATTTATTGCTCTTCATGTGAAGCCATAACAGTGTGTGACTGTATTGTAGAGAATGTTTTGGAAAACGTTATATTGCAATTTAAGAAACTGCAATATGGAAAATAAGCATGTCCAAAAAAAAATAAATAGTTTTGTAGCAGGGAGTGTGTTGTCTTGAAAATGGCTGCTGCTTTCACAGTGCTTTGCAAATGATATTTACTCTGACTGAACATTTGTATCAGAGAAAAGAAATAAACTCTGAGCTGGATAAAAGTTTAATATAACAGAGGAATCAAAGGAAGTGATCCGTGTGCCAATAAATCATAACCGTGACTGTGCATGTTTGCTTCAATTTTTCTTTAATAAAGAGCTCTAAGGCTTGAATCAAACCGACCAGCTCTGAGATGAACGACAATATTACAACCTTTGATTTAAAGGGGGGGAAATATTTGAAAATCGCATAAAAGAGAGATTACTTTATCTTTTGAGGGAATGAACTATTCCACTGCAAAATATTTTTTCTTAAGCAAATTCTCCAAACAGTTGTAAACATCCTTTAAAAAGACAAGAATATGTATCGAATTAAGTTTATTTTTCTTCCCACGGGTTATGAAAAATAACCGCAATTGAACTAAGGTATGTTCTCCTGAAAGAATTAATAATATCTTTATATAATTTGAATATACAGCACAGTATTAATACTTGAATTCATCAAGGATGCATTAAATTGATAAATTGACAGTAAAGAACTTTATAATGTTACAGAATATATCTATTTCATATAAATGTTGTTGTTTTTGTATTCATCAATTCATTCATTCATTCTAATTGATTCATCAATTCATCAGAATTCTAAAAAATAAAATTGCGGTATCACAGTTTCCCCAAAAACATTATAGGCAACACTGATAATAATAAATCAGTATACTATAATAATTTGCAATATAATTGTGCACTGTGTATAATTATATTATTTATATAAATACACACACATGCTTGTATATATTTAAGAAATATTTTCATGTATATACTGTATATAGATTTGTATATAATATATATTATATATAAATATTTTATATATAAATAATATTTTTTTCTTAAACGTACATGCGTGTGTGTGTATTTATATATATATATACACAAAATAATTATACATAGTGCACCCACATATATTATGTAATCACAAACTTTTATTTTCGATGCGATTAATCACAATTAATTGTTTGACAGCCCATATATTGTAAATAGATTTATATATAATTTATATTATATATAAATATAAATATTTTATATATAAATAATATTTTTTCTTAAATATACATGCGTGTGTGTATTTATATATATATATATATATATACAAAATGCACCCACATATATTATGTAAGCACACACTTTTATTTTGGATGCGAGTAATCGCTATTAATCGTTTGACAGCCCTAGTATTTAATTAACAATATAATGTATTGTTGTCTTTACTAGTTTCATAATGAGACTCTTTAAGACAAATACTTTTTTTTAAGAAAAATTCCTTTTACTTCCAAACCTCCCTGTTGTGCTTTATTGTGCGTAATTCAGGTGTGAGTGAGTTTTGAAGGCTCATTGAGAGTGTCATGTGTGTATATGTGTGTGTTCTCAGAGCTCATGAGCAGGACCTGTGTAAGAAACATGAGCGGGAGATGGCTGAGCTGAACGCTCTCCACCACAGAGAAACACAGAACATGCTGTCGGACTTCAACAAGGCCCAGGAACTGCTGAAGGACAAGATCCAAGCCCTGCAGATCCTGTGAGTGGATGTTTGTATGTAATATGTATATACAGTATGTGTATTTTGGGGGATGGAAGTTCTGTAACTTCAGTTTTGACTGGTTATTTGGTGACAGATTCGATGAAACAGCTAAAATGCTAACTAACGGACACCAGACTATGATGTGGACTCAAAGAGAAGATGAGGACAGTGTTTCTGAAGAGATACTAGAAGGGAGAAAGACGAGATATCTTGAAATATATCTAGCGAAAACGGACAGCAGAACAGATGACACTGTCAAGACAGTTCAGATAAGACAAGTAAATGCCTTTAGCTACAAAACATGCTTTTTAAAACAAGTTTTATCTGTGATCTGAGAGGGGTCACAGTGCATATGGAGAAACGGCCTACACTCCTAAAAAACAAAGATACAAAGGGACGTTTTTGCAGCGATGTCAAAGAAGAATTATTTTTGGTTCCCCAAAGAACCATTCAGTGACCAGTTCTTAAAGGAACAGTACTGTATATAAGTTTCGTCGCTAGAGGTCGCTTGTTCAAAATAATAACAAAGACGTAGTTTGATGACACTGTGAAGGAGCATGGAATCATGGGAGTTGTCTCCACCTCCACAGCCAATGGAAAGCAATCTGACTGGCAGAAATAATGTTCATTTATGAGCTAATTTTTAAAATTTAACGTTTTGGTGGTATGAAACAGGCTGGGCAGAGAGCCTGGACATTTTATGTTGCTGTTTTTATTATGTATATGTTTATTACGATTAGAGTTATGTTTAATGTGTGCCTCCTTCTTGTCTGAACTTGAAGGTTGTTACAGTTTCGTTTGATCACTTAAAGGGATACTCCACTTTTTACTCCACTCCACTCATTTTAAGAGTTAAACAGTTGAGTTTTACCGTTTTCGGATCCATAGATATTAGTTCAGTTAGTAGATTTTATGAATTTGAGACTCAAAGACAGCCGTATATGAACAGTAGGTGTATATGCGCGTGCGTGTGTGTATAAATATAGAAAGTTGGCAGGGTTGTTGGAGAACTCTTTGACTGTAGATATTGTTGTCAGAGTTGACCTAATTTGAACAAGACAAGAGCACCAACAAATCCAGCTATTAACAGCTTGCCTTGTGGTAAAAAATAGTTCATCTGACTTCCTGAATATGCTCAGTGTTATCAATTACGAATTATAATGAATAATTTAGATTCTGGAAATGTGTTTAATGACACGGAAAGGCCCTACACCATACAAAATACAAGGGAAACAGATTTGAATTCAACAAAGGCAACATTCCTCATGCAAAATATCTGAGGTTCATGTTTTTTATTGATAATTCTTGTTTGTGAGACAAAGGCTATACTGATCTTAAAGAAATAGTTCCCTAAAAAGGAAGATTCTATCATTTATTAGTTTCCCTATTTGCTGCTTTTTTTTTTTTACTTGAATGCAGACACTGTCAAGCGCCATAACACCATAAAAGTTGCCCAGATGAGCCGTATTCCAGATATTCTAAAATCATATGTGAGATTTCAACAAATATAAGCCATTATTAAATGCCAAATGTCATTACTTGGCATCTGTCTCGGTTACTTATCCTGAATATTCAGAATCAAAATTGTTCAAATCTTTATGATTCCCATCCCTAGTGGTATTGAATCCTCTTAGTGATTATTTTGGTACTTAATAAATAAATAAAATATTGATAGAATACATATTTGGGGAAACAAAATTCAATATTACTGCCAGATAATTTGAATAAGTCATTTGAATTATTTATTTATTTTATATTATTATTATTATTAATAATTTTTTTTTTTGCTGGCTTGATTGACTGAAAAAAAAAACAATTCATTGGAGTCATTTGTTCAGAAATGAGCATGTCCTAAATAAATATCAGTAGTACATAGCAGGAAGTGTGTTGTCTTTTGAAAATGTCTGCTTTCACAGACTGAACATTTGAATCAGAGCAAAGAAATAAACTCTGAGCTAGATGAAAGTTTAATATAACAGAGGATTCAAAGGAAGTAATCCGTGTGACAATAAATCACAACTCTGACCGCATACTTTTTCAGTGGCCTTGCTTCCATTTTCTTATTCATTTTCTTTATAGAGATTTCAAGAAATTCTTTAATAAAGAGCTGTAAGCCTTGAATCAAACCGACCAGCTCTAAGATGAACTGCAGTATTACAACCTTTGATTTAAAGGGGGAAAAAAATCAGATAAAAGACAGTAACTTTATTTTTTTGAGGGATTTACTTACACTGCAAAAGATTTCTTTTCAAACTCTTCCTCCAAACTGTTTTAAACATCTTAAAAAAAAACATTTAAATTGTCAAATAGTTTAATATGATATAGTGAGATTCATGTATAAAAGATTTTCTAATGACATGACTGAGTAAAGGATGCGAACTATTCCTTTAAATGATGTTTTGGACATTTGCCCGGTGCAAGTATTTTTAGTGTGAAAAGCAGTCAATCTGTGACTGAACAGAATGGGGTCTCGTGTGAAGCCGTCAGAACTTGTATCCCTCAGCGTTTTCCTAAGCTTGCCATCTCCAGGTGTCCCTGAAGAGCAGATACACTGCCAGCTAATTAAACATAACCTATTGAAATGACAGTCCTGTCCTCTCTGCAATTAATTATTATGACAGCTGAGTTTCCCCAAACCGAGTCCTCCATCTAGTTTTAAATTTCAACCTATTTAAGCCTCATGAATATTTAGTGTGTGCAGTGATCCTCATGTGCAGCGCATGGGCTTCACTACTCTAACCGCTCGAGTGCAGGCTTTGCTGCTGTCATTTTAAATGGAAAAATAGGCTTGATGATAACTTTATTTACTCTGCTGTTATGACTCTGTATACAGTAAATATATAGTTTTAATTTGATAAAGTTTTAGTTATTTAGTTATTTATAGATAAGCAGATAGATACCCTAGTGAAATAAAAAAACAACTATATCAATTTGTATTTATATCGCTGGTTGAGACTTACTGATATAAATATAATTAAACTTTATTTGGCATACTTCTTTATTGCAGAATGCACATTTCTTAATATTAACCCAAAATGTGTTGTAATATCAATAGATAGATAGATAGATAGATAGATAGATAGATAGATAGATAGATAGATAGATAGATAGATAGATAGATAGATAGATAGATAGATAGATAGATGGATGGATGGATGGATGGATGGATGGATGGATGGATGGATGGATGGATGGATGGATGGATGGATGGATGAACTGATGGATGGATGGATGAACTGATGGATAGATGGATGGGTGAACTGATGGATAGATGGATGGATGGACAGATGGATTGACTGATGGATGGATATACAGATAGATAGAATGATGGATATAGATAGATAAATGGATGGATGGATGGATGGATGGATGGATGGATGGATGGATGGATGGATGGATGGATGGATGGATGGATGGATGGATGGATGATGGATGGATGGATGAACTGATGGATAGATGGATGGATGAACTGATGGATAGATGGATGGATGAACTAATGGTTAGATGGATGGATGGACAGATGGATTGACTGATGGATTGATATACATATAGATGGAATGATGGATATAGATAGATAAATGGATGGATGGATGGATGGATGGATGGATGGATGGATGGATGGATGGATGGATGGATGGATGGATGGATGGATGGATGGATGGATGAACTGATTGATAGATGGATGGATGAACTGAGTGACAGATGAACTGAGTGACAGAAGAATGGATGGACTCATAGATAGACTGATGGATGGAAGGATTGATATATAGATAGACGAACGGATGGATGGATGGACAGATGGATTGACTAATGGATGGATATACAGAAGGATGGATATGGATGGATGGATGGATGGATGGATGGATGGATGGATGGATAAACTGATTTGTAAAGTCATAAAGTCATCATTACAAGTAGTTGTAAAGTCCTTAGGGAAGGTTTCATATGAAAACAGCCATCGATCTTAACACCGTATACCTCTGGGAAGAGTCACATCACATACTCATTGAAGATTCATCAAACATTTTGAAACATCCAAAGTCGCAGAAACACAGAGATATTGATTCTCAACGACACTTATAATCAAAGAATTCCTGATGAAAGAATGATTGAGCGACGGGTATTCAAAAGTTCTGAAGATTTTAACTATAACACCAATCCTATGAGAAGTAGAGAAAATGAAGTGTAGATGCCCATATCATCCTGAGGATCTGATCAATGGTGTTTAATTAATTCTGTGTTCAAAGCGCAACGCCATCAGCTTTGCTTTCTGAGCTCAAACTGTCAGAATAGTCAAATTTCACTCTCAGTAATGAGTCACAAGCTCAAACAGATGACAGACTGATTGTAAACAGACTGGAGAGAGTTGTGAGTTGTCACGTGAGCTGTCGTGCTGCCAAGTGACCTATTTGAAGTGCTCTACATAGTTAGCCACTCCACAGCCCACACAAATAGCACTATTTCAGTTGCTAAGCTAACACTGCAATACTATAATAAGCATAAAAACACACAAAACACAAATAAATGTGTAAAATAGTTGATTATTTGACATTTGTATATTTTTATGAGTTGATGTAATCCACATTTCTCTCGCTCCGTCCACCATCTTGAACTGGAGAAAAAATGCTAATTGCTAAATTGCTAAAATGCTATTATAATGCTAATAATAGACTGAAACTATGCATTTAGACATTGCTCATTTCAAGGTTGAAGAGAAATCCTTATCTTAAAGACATGTCTTTGCTCCTCAGGTTGGAGGGGACAGAAGACAAATTCCGCAACAGAGAAAGCAGGCCTGAAGATCTGCAGACAATAGCCGAACTGAAGGACATGGTGGCCGAGAGAGAATCTTTGGTCAAGAAACTGGTGGTAAGAGCACTTTAACAAATGTGACATGCTCATTCACAGTATCTCAGTATTTGATTGTGAAATTCCTCAGCTGTGAATCTTGTTCCACAAGACGAGGTATCCCACAGGTCCTGCTACATCCTGCTGAGTCTCACAAGACTAGAGGGATGGATGTATTACAGGACAAACAAACCTGCTGAAAAGACCAGCTTAATCCTGCTCTATACACAGGGACAACCGCATTCTCTAAATGCTTTCCTAAAACAAATTATTAGACGTTTGACATCCATGTTTCTTGTATTTTTCCGATTTAGACTGGAATAAAATCAAACTAGCACCTCTACTGGTCTTTTCAACAGAGAATTTACCGTACACATTGAAATTAAAAACGTTTTAATTCACTGATGCATTATCACAAATGAAGTTGAATGAGCTTTAATTAATTAGCTGAACTGAACCAAAGCTGAATTTGATATTGAATATATGACTTTTATAGTTATATTTTTCTTTGTTTTATGCGACAGAGTGGAAATGTGATATTTGATGAAAGTCAAGAAAGAAAAAAAACAGTATCAATGTCAAATGTGAGTTAAATGATGATGTCACGTCATTATGTAATTAATGTAATGAGAGTGTATAATTGTTTTGAGGAACATAAGTGGTAGGGAGAACATACAGTTGTCATATTGTCCATATTAACATTTATGAATTTATATTTTATGTTATAATGTTAAACGTGAAAACCAATTCACATTTTATCATGGCAAGGTTTTGATGTTTAAACCATTTTTTATTAAAATAGCAATATAATTTCTATAACTGACTGTGTCATGTAAAATGCATGCGTTTTATCATCACATGAGCTAGTATTTTTAATAGAAGTTTATAATAATTTTTTTATTCATGTATTTAAAGGAGTGGTTCACTTTTAAAAAACTTTTGCTGATAATTTTCTCACCCCCATGTCATCCAAGATGCCCATGTCATTCTTTCTTCAGTCGAACAGAAATTAAGGTTTTTGATGAAAACATTCCAGGATTTTTCTCCATATAATGGACTTCAATGGGAACCAAATGGTTCAAGGTCCAAAAGACAGTTTCAGTGCAAATTGCAAACTGTTAAAATGGCTTTAAACGATTCCAGACAATGAATAAGGGTCTTATCAAGCGAAACGATCACTCATTTAAAAAAAAAAAAAAAAAAAGTTTAAATTTTATAAGCTCAAATGGTCGCCTTGCTTTGTTCTGTGATGCACGTTCGTGACTCTCCTGTTCAAACTCGTTTATCAAAATGAACAAATCTTTTTCCGTGTCATTTGGTGCATTCAACAAACGGAATGAACAAATTCACTCAGGAAAAGATTCGTTCATTTTGATAAACGAGTTCGAACAGGAGAGTCACGAACGCACATTTGAACCGTTTGGTTCCCATTGAAGTCCATTATATGGAGAAAAATCCTGGAATGTTTTCATCAAAAACCTTAATTTCTTTTCGACTGAAGAAAGAAAGACATGGACATCTTGGATGACATGGGGGTGAGTAAATTATCAGCAAAAGATTTTTTTAAAAGTGAACTACTCCTTTAAGCTTTCAAAAAAAATTGTGTTAGTGCTCCTCATGTTCTGTAGACAAATGGAATTCCATGAAAATCGTGAGAGCATCTACTTTTCTTTACAGGACGACAAGAAGTTCTACCAGCTGGAGCTTGTAAACAGAGAGACCAACTTCAACAAAATCTTCAACACAAACCCCAATGTTGGTGTCATTAACCCTCTTGTCAAGGTAGGATTTCTTTTTCGTACTCTACTATGCCCTTGTGTGTGGAGCTAGTAGTTATTTAGTTTGAGTGAGACATAGTTGCTGTTCCAAAACCTAGTGATCTGATTAGGCTCCATTTTACTTGGGATGCTGGCTGTTTGCATGGGACACACACTTTTGATAATAAAACGTAGCTTGGCAGAGCACAAAGAAATTAAACAAATTGCATGTTTATAGGTGCATACATTCTCTCTACATGGTTTCTAATGAATAGAGAGTAGACATTGAGGCAGCTCACTAAGTTTTGGAAATGACAGGAGTGTTTCTCAGTGGGGCTTGATAGATCTGACTGTCATTTCTTTTACACTGTAACCTAGCCAGGCATGACACAAAAAAAGCGATCAATTACATATGCATTGCAAATCTGAGTCCCCAACTGGTGGTTAATTGCTTCCACGGTGAAATATCATTGGTTCAAAGTATATTAAGCATCAAAAACACTTTGATAACTGTGAAAATGACTTAAGATGAAGTGTTGTACCTGGTTAGGATGCAGTGTTACTATGGTGCAAAGGCAATACAGCTGACATGCCAGACTGGAATTCATGGGAAACACTGTTCACCAAGAGCATGCTGGAGCTCTTATAAAGCGTACACACACACATACACACTTGTTAATTAAATGGTTTGTTCTCCCAAAAATTAATATTCTGACATGATTTACTCACCCTCATGTGATTCCATTGTACTGGTTGGTTTCTTACATGCATTTGCAATGAATGGGGACTGAAGCTTTCAGGCTTTAAAAAGACTGAAAACACACATAGAAAGTATCATAAAAATAGTCCTTACGGGATGTACACTATGTTTAAATACATCTGAAGCCATATGATACCTATTTTATTCTTATTTTTGAATGAAAATGTTCTTTTTATTTTTATTTTGTACACTACCAGTAGGCTACTACCCAAGCTAAAATATTTGTGTATTTATTTTAGGCATTACTTATGTACTGTTGTAATACTTATTAATATTTTGAATTAGTTTAAGTCTTAGTCATTTTGTTGTGTAATTTTGTCATTTGTGTTCATTTAAAAAAATAAAAATAAAAAATATATATATATATATATATATATATATATATATTTTACCTTTATTTCAGTTGTAGAAATGTTAGGACTTAAATTATCATAATTGAGTAAGTAGCCAAGGCAACATTTCTTTATTTTTCCATTTTTGTTTATATTTATTTTTTTTTTTCATTTTTTTAATATATATATTTTTGTTATACGTTTTACATCTCATATTTTTTTTTATTTTTTTTAGCTTTATTTCAATTAACAAAAACTATTTTAATATTAGTTAAAAACTATTTTGAATTAGTTTAAGTCTTAGTCATTTTGTTGTGTAATTTTGTCATTTGTGTTCATTTAAAAAAAAAAAAATATATATATATATATATATATATATATATATATATATATATTTCTATTTACCTTCATTTCAGTTGTAGAAATGTTAAGACTTAAATTAGCATATTTGAGTAAGTAGCCAAGGCAACATTTCTTTATTTTTCCATTTTTGTTTAGATTTATTTATTTATTTTTTATTTATATATTTTTGTTATACGTTTACATCTAATATTTTGTTTTTTGGGTTTTTTTTTAGCTTTATTTCAATTAACAAAAACAATTTTAATAGTTTCAGATTTAGTTTCTGATATTTTCATTGAATCTGAATATTTTGTTGCTTAATCGTTCTGATTCAGGACATTATTATCTGTCTGTTCTTCACTCGGATCTGTCGTACGAGTTCACAAGAGTTCTTTGGACTTCTTTTATGATTCTTTTATTGAAGCTTAAAAACTTGCTATTACATAAAAAGAGAGACCACTACATTAAACAAGGGGTTTGAAACAACATGAGGGTGAGGAAATGATGACTGAATTTTCATTTTTGAACCATCCCTGTATAACTTCATGTTTCTCCAGAGCTTAAGAGGAAATGATGATTGTTCCATACATCACAACAGTTCCTGACCCAGTCTAAACAATGTCATTCTGTTTCACCAGATATTTCACTGTTGCCCTCATCTGTGTTCTATAACTTCCAAGTGTCAGTGATTACATGTGCATATGTGTGTGTGTGTGTGAGTGTCAGTGTCTCTCGTTACTCCGCGTTCTCTTCCTGTTTAGACATCCAGTTCTTCTTTGCTTTCCAAGCCATTCTTTTTTCAGTCTGAAAATTTTCAACAGCCTCTTCCTCTGACACATCTCTTTCGACTCATTTTGATTTGACTGGCTGAGAGCGACTGATGCTTCCTCTGCTGAGTGTTGCCAGCTTGACTTTCAGTGGGACGCTTGTTAGGAGGCAATCATTAGGAGATCAAGAGAACTTCGTAGAAATGGAGCCTCAAGCTCTCCCAACTTCCTTTTTTGTTTGCTTTTCTTGTCGTCCTATGTAGCAAAAGCGAAAGAACGACAAGTCAGCCACCCGATTCAGCAGCTCGGCCAATCTTAGGGCCAATGTGGAGGCTACGGGGACAGGGAGCGGACAGCCCCAGCCCAACCGCCTCGAACCAATCCCCAACTCCCCCATTCACCAGCTGGAGCCTAACACGAGCAAACCCCTGCCCCCACCGACCCCTCTCACCGAACCCAAGAAATTGACGAGGTGAGGCGCACCTCATCCCGGCAGACGCCTCTCTCTCTCTGTCTCTGCACCGCGGGCCAGCGGACAAACACATCAGCACACTGAAAACGTAGCGCCCGGGCAGCTGTGGTATCCCTTTTATGTGCCACGGAAACTTCTGATGGTTTGCTTTGTGTCCCAGGCTCCTCTCTGCCTAACAGAGAGCGTGAAATCCAGAATTACGGCTCCGGTCTCCTTAATTAACTTGAATAATGAGTGCGCCGCCCTGGTCTCGGACTGGGGTCGTGTTAGAATTCCAGTTTGGATTGCTGCTTTTTGACGGGAATACATTGAAGGATTTAAGTTGCCAAGCAAAAAACCATTCACATATATTATTTTCTATTTTTTTTATTGTACTTTTGTAGTCGTTACACTTGTTCGGAGTGGAATACTACCATACAGTACTCATTTCTTAAAATATACTGTGTGCTTGGAATACCCTACTATATTTTGCAGTATACAACAGAGCACACTATGGTGGGTACTGGATCCATAATGCAATGCTTTCTGTTTGGCCTTTCATTTCATCCAGTGATGAATGAACCTGATGATGAATATTTTTATTAGGGCTGTCAAACAATTAATCGTGATTAATCGCATCCAAAATAAAAGTTTGTGTTTTTGTATATATTTAAGAAATATTTTCATGTATATACTATATATATATTTATATATAATTTATATTATACATAAATATAAATATTTTATATATAAATAATATTTTTTTCTTAAAAATACATGCATGTGTGTGTATTTATATATATATATAGAAAATAATTATACACAGTGCTCCCACATATATTATGTAAACACAAACTTTTATTTTGGATGCGATTAATCGCGATTAATAGTTTGACAGCCCTAATTTTTATACATTGTTTTCTTATTAATTTCATTATTGGACTGCTAAAGGTTATGACATTTTACATAAAATCAATGTTATTTTAATATTATTTGTATACTTATATTGTATTCAATCATATTTTGAATTATCTTTTTTTTTCACTTTTATTATATATGTATATTTTAAGTATTTCTATTCTGCTTTAATTTATTTTTATTTCAGTTTTAGCTTTAGGAATTGTAATACTGTAGCTTAAAGTTATTTATTTCAGTTTTTTTCAAAAGCAGCATTTCTAATTTTTAGATTTTTTAAATTAAATTTTCTCATTTAATATGTATATTTTATAAAAACAACACTGCACTAAATATGTGATATATATATCTGCACTAAATATATATATATATATATATATATAATTTTTTTATTAAATATATATAATATATATATAGATCGTGATTAATCACATCCAAAATAAAAGTTTGTGTTTACATAATAGATGTGGGTGCACTGTGTATAATTATTTAATATATATAAATACACACACATGCTTGTATATATTTTAGAAATATTTTCATGTATATACTGTTTATAGATTTATATATAATTTATACTATATATAAATATTATATATATAAATTAACATTTTCCTAAATATACATGCATGTTTGTGTGTTTATATATATACAAAATAATTATACACAGTTATATATAATTATACACAGTTACACCTATGTTATGTAAACACAAACTTTAATTTTGGATGCGATTAATCATTCGACAGCCCTAATATAGATATATACAGTATATATTTGTTTTTCTCATTTTCTTAATTCATTTCTTAGATGCTTACTGCATGCCGCAGTCATGCTAAAAATATAGCATACTTTTTGAAACAGTCTCACTGCATATCGCATACTATACTGTATAAAACAGGAGGCGATACGCAAGAAGTTAGTATTCCATTCCGAACGCAGGCAGTGCATTCACCTCAGGCAAAATAAAAGGGATACTTGAGCTTTTTCCTAACATTGATGTACATGAATGCATAATGTTACTTTCTGAAGTCCCATACATGAGCTTTGGAAATGGCATTGGAATGCAAATGGGAGCATGTGTCCCCACTGTCGCAGTGCATGCTGGAAGTTGGTGTCTGTCTCTGTGTTGTGTTTTCTGTTTGTGCTGGAAGTTATACTCATCTGTTATGTAACTGTCTTTTACTGTCCTTGAAGACCACATTTCATGGGAGAGAATGAACTTTTTTTCACTCTTGCATCTGTGTGAACATGTAAATTACACTGTTTTGGGCTTTAGACACATTCATTATAATATTCCTGCTCTTTATTTTTTTCTACAATAAACCTTTGCCTATGGCTCTGCTTTTGCAGTTGGCATGTTGTAAGCGGTGGTCGTGTCATGCATGTTTTGCTGAGTCACTGTCTCATCTGAAGCACCATTGCGTGTTCTTCTTTGCATGCTGGTGTGAATGTAAATGAGGTGCAAGTGATGCAGCAAGGTAGACTTGTGCGGGGGTTGTCCTGTTTTGTCATGTGACACTCAAATGGCTCTCAAAGTCTATCCGGTTCAGTTCATGTCATTGGTCCACTTAGCAACTGAATTTTTAAGATTCAAGTGGGGTCCTTTTTTCGTAATCACAACTTTGTTGCCTTTTTATGAGTATTATGATTTAGGGGCCATTCACACTGAATGCTTGCACTTGAGCTTTGGTCTCAAGATCAATTTTTTAAAGTGCTATTTGTAATTTGACACTTGGGTTGTGTGGCTTTCAGTCGAAATGTGTTTGCATTAAGGCTATTTATATGCTAATGTACTCCTAAAAGTTGACAAAATTCACTTTTAGTAGATATGCACATTTAAACTGCCGTCTGGGAAAATAGAGATTTTTTTTTTATTTTTGTTCAGTGGAATGCTCTCTAGAATGATAATTGGGTTACTATTTTAAAATGGACCCTTTTTTATGTATAAATCCTATCCAAGGTCATATTCTAATAGGAAATATATCAATACCCATTTTAATGGGAGTTTTTAAAATGCAAAGAAATAAATAACTAGATGCATCACAGTGGTCAAAGGTGTCCATCTAGCTAGCACATGTTTACATAAACTAATGATTTAAAAGTGCTGTTTTTTTATTTGATGCTTGAGTTTTGAAGCTTTTAGTCAATATGTGTTTGATTTGAGGCCATTTATATGCTAAATCACTCTAAAAGTAGGCAAAATTACATTTTAGCAGATATGCACATTATAAAATGACAAGTCTGAGAAAATCAAGGAAAGGCTGTTATTATTTTTTACACATTTCCCAGTCCATTGCTCACTAAAGTAAAAAAAAAAAATATATATATATATTTTTTTTTTTAAGATATAATCGGTAACACTTTACAATAAGGTCTCATGCGTTAACATTAGTTAAAGGGATAGTTCTAATTTTTTACAATCCATGTCCTATCCAAACTTCCTGTTTAATTGGAAATACATCACCGGCAATTTCACTTGGGTTTTACAAAAATTTCATTTTCAAGGCGTGAGGGGAAAAAAGAAAAAAATGCTAGATGCATTTGGTCAAATACGTCTGTGAAGGTTAAAAAAATAGTGCGAGAATGCTGTGTGTACAGCCATCAGAATGCATAATAATAATAATTTTGCATGGATGCCAATATGCATATCACCTTCTAAATGAGTCGAATGACTGTTTCAGCTGTGCTGCTCTGATGGTGTTTAACTTTCATGATCATGTGTCTCTGTGCAGGTAGAAGTTACATTAGTGCTGAACAGGCTGATGCAAATGCTCAATTGAGCGTTAAATTGAGTTTGCTGCAGATCAGGCTTAAGGGACCAAAGCACATTGATTTTATTGCAGATATGAAAGAATGATTAGATTTCAAGCCAACAATTCCAAAGATTCAGAAGTTCGAATACACAAGAGCAGGTTGAAAACGAAACTCTGAATTTATGTGGACGAAAATACTGTGGATTTTTCTTTCTTTTCCTTTCTTTTTTTAAGTCTGAAGGCATCAATGTCTCAAAATGTCAAGCTTCAATCTGATTGGCTGCTTTTACACATTTCCGGAAGTCTACTGTCACTGGTTTTGATCTTTTTGTTTACAGTTCACTTCCTGAATTTTAATTGAGTTTGAACAGGATGCAAAATAATTCTAATTTGAATGAATGGAGATTCAAATAAAGTTCAAAGAAATCCATGTTTGTATAATTTCCAATAAAAAAGTTTAGATGGAAGGATGCATGGATGGATGTACAGTATGGATGGATGGATGGATGGATGGATGGATGGATGGATGGATGGATGGATGCATGCATGGATTGATGGATGGATGGATGTACAGTATGGATGGATGTACAGTATGGATGGATGTACAGTATGGATGGATGGATGGATGGATGGGTGGGTGGGTGGGTGGATGAATGTAGAGTATAGATGGATGGATGGATGGATGGATGGATGGATGGATGCATGGATGGATGTACAGTGCAGATAGATGGGATGGATGGATGGATGGATGCATGGATGGATGAATAGATGGATGCATGGATGGATGTTTAGATGGATGCATGGATGTATAGATGGATGTATGGATGGATGTATGGATGGATGTATAGATAATGGATGTATAGGTGGATGCATGGATGTATGGATGGATGTATAGATGGATGCATGGATGGATGTATAGATGGATGTATAGATATATGTATAGATGGATGTATGGATGTATAGATGGATGCATGGATGGATGTATGGATGGATGAATGGATGTATGTATAGATGGTTATAGATGTATAGATCTATGGATGGATGCATGGATGGATGAATGGATGTATGTATAGATGGATATAGATGTAAAGATCTATGGATGAATGTATGGATGGATGTATAGATAGATGCATGAATGCATCAATTTAATGCTTACATGCTGAATAAAAGTATTAATTTCTAATCTCTATTATTATTTTATCTGACAGATTTTTTTTAGTAGCGATGCCATAATTTGTTCCTAAATGATAACCATATTCATAACCATGGTATTTACATGATACATCATATAAATCCAGTACTATTTTTGCAAGTGCAATGGCCTGTTGATATCACTCGGTTCCTGGGAAACACACACACACACAAACACATACGTACAAAAACACATGAACACACAATAATCCAATGGTTGCTATGCTACTGAAACTCTGCAGTTTACAGTGGTTTTGTGATTCTCTCCATGTCTCTGACTGTCTGTTTTTCTTTCTGTTTTTTTTTTTTTGTCTTTATCTCCGTCTCTCTCTGTTTTTGTCCTCAGCCCTCCTGAAGGAGAAGAATCACCCATAACCTCTCCAGACCCCCAGAGACAAGAGTGGTTCGCTCAGTACTTCTCCTTCTGACTTTTGCAATTAAAGAGCATGTCGACCAAACCAAACAAAAAAGACAAAAAAAGTAATACATTATTTAACGACACATCCTTTCATTTGTTCTTTTTTCTTCCCACTGTGAATGGATTTCTTGTTTTTACAGTGATGATAGGTATGTTTGACATTTCATTCACCGCAGTTTCTATAGATTGGTGCATACGCTGCTAATTACTATTTGTTAAAAGAGAGAAAAAAACAACAACAGTATTGTCTCCTCTGTATCTAATTTTAGAATGCCACCGTACTGACTTTGTTACAGCTGCATTATCAATTTTGGTAGGATTAAACTGTTTGTATGGATGTCTCAACACAGATATAATGATGTCTCACTAATTTTAAAATAAATGCATATTTTATATTTATATTACTGGTGTATGCGTAAGAATAAATAACTATTGTGACATTTAATGAAGTGTGTCTGTTATGTGAGTGAACTTTTACCATTCAAGGAACCAAAAGCAAAGAACATATGATTTAAAATGCCTGTATTTTCATATACATCAACACATATTGCCCTGAAAGAAGAAACAATAAACACTTTTATTGTCATTTGGCTTTTTCTTGATATAAGAACAATTACCCTTGCAATGACAAATCCATAATCGGAGATGAGAGGTAAGTTTATGTGTAGCTTTAAGTGTAACTTTAATTTATTTATTTTTTAATATAAAAATGTTTGACCTGCAGAATGGGACATAAGAGAAACCAAAAGCGCTGCATTCCCTAGCTGTAAATTTTCAATAAATTTAAATTTGCTTGCCATTTTTATTTAATGAGTTTTTTTGCATTAAAATGTTATGTAATAATTTAAATATATATTTATTCATTTTGCAATACAATAATAATTCAATTTAATGAATAAAAAATAGTGTACATTATGTATAACATTCTAAAGTTATTTAGAATATAATTTAATACATTTTCCCTTAAGATTATATAAATAAAATAAAATACACAAAATTCGCGATTAAAAGTCCATTATCAGTGTCATTTCCATAAAACTAAAGGGACTTTTATTCTGGCGGTCAGAGATAACGTCGTCGACATCCGTTTACTGGTTTATACCAAGTCCAAAAACGGGGGGGTTATTATTTATTACAAACCATATCATTTATCCGCGCCAATATAGACATAGGAAAACAAAGCGTATGAATGGTAAACTACTTTTACAGTATTATTACTGGATTAGAATGACATATCTTGCGCTAAAATTCATATTTTGTTTTCACGTGCTCCCCTACAATAAGAAATTGGACGAATAAACCGCCAAATCTGAAAACACGGACAGGAAGAAACACCCATGTGTGAATGTTGTTAATAAATGTTCACAACTTCTGCTCGTCCACCCTGATCCAGGTATGTCAAATACAGCACTGTAGGGAATTAAATATTAGCAGTGCTCTTTATTGTTCTTGTAGGTTTCTATTGTTTGTAGAAGGACAACGGAAATGGTTTGAATGTTTGTTAAATGTATGGAACTAATTAATAAAGTGTCATGCAGTAACAGCAGTGCTCTTCATCTTAAACGTTTTTATCATGACTTTTTTGTATAATTGTTTATACAACTGCACTTTTTTATTAATGCAATTTTATGACCTCAAATTATATATATATATATATATATATATATATATATATATATATATATTGTATTTGTAGAAAAAAAGTTATAAAACATAATATAAATTAAAATGGAAAGTATTGTGCAACATTTATTTCATACTTTTGCATTAATATGAATTACAGATAAATTGATAATTATAAAAAATGTCCATTCATCATCATTAAAAACCTAGAAATATAAAGGATATTTTTTGTCATAGGGATTTCTATTAAATTAAAAAAAAATGTTTTAGTAAATGTGTATATGTATCAGCTACCATGATACAAGAGTGTGAAAGGGATTGTAAAGATGAACTATAGTAAGTTATATACTGACAGACCTATCATCCACTGCTCCTCCAGAATACTCAGTCTAAGTGATCCGGCTCATGATGCTCAGTCCGGATCAGGTGTCCTTGATAGGACTGGTGTTTGAGACTTACGTGATGGAGCACCACAAGAATGATCTCCTACAGATCTTCCAGGAGGCCAGTGAAGATAGTCACTATCCTGTTGTAGTGAATGCCATGACCTTATTCGAGGACAATATGGAGGTTGGAGAGTGTTTCAATGCGTTCCCCAGCCAGGTCCTGCCTATATTTGACAATGCCTTGCAAAGAGCGGCCCAGACCATATCTCAAACTTCTTCCTCACTGCAGGGGACTTTCAGCCTCAAACACAATCTACATGTTCGTATATCAGGTAAGCAAGTGTGAGAACATCCACTCTTTTACACTGGGCTCAACAATGAGGACTCTTGAGCATGAGTTTCGAGGAGTATTTTAGAAAACTGTTGGAAATATTTAGAAAACTTTATTTTGGTGTTTTTGTTTGGTAATGAAGATAGTGATGCAGTAATTGCACATTCCACCTTTATTGTCAGGGGAAAATATAAGGAAAAAAATCAACAGAGAGGAAATATAGAACAAAATAATAATTGGATAATAATTAAGTGACGCTTTTACACTGACTATAACAAATAACTGTATTATTCAATGTTATAAATGTATTACATTTGTTTGTTTTTTAATTGTAAATAAAGTGAGATTTCTAATCTCAACTATTCTCATTTTACCTGTACAATAAAGGTTGAATCATATCTTTCATTATTTTCAAAACTTTACATTTATATATAGTTAATACCTTATGTAACATATTATCATAATGTAATGATTAATACATAATGTTGCATATTATATTAGAATATTTTTAATTTAAGTAAATAATGTTTTTAAAAGTTTTTTTGTTTTTCTTTTTTTTGAAAACATTTATTTATATATATTTATATATATATAGTATATATAATGTAATGTTTCAAAAATAAATGTATATATATATATATAATTGTTAATAACTTATAAAATTTATATTTTATGATTTATGCATTAATATGTATTAATCATTAATTAATTTATTAATTTATTTTAAAAATAATTTTTAAAATTTAATATTATATTATAATTAGTATATAATTTTATATTTTATAATATTATATTAGTTATATTAATATTAACTAATCTCGTACCTGTAAAGCTTGATCCATATTTTTACATTTATTACAGAACTATTTCCTTACACCAAATATTATTAATAATAATTAAATGATATAATATACAAAATATTAATGATATATATTCATTTTAATATTTATGATTTTAAAATATTAAATGAAAAAAAAATCATATTTTCATGAGAAAGAGAGATCAGTTAAGCATGAATGTTTAGCATTGATTGATAGCATTATATTAATTTAGCTTGGTATTAATAAAAATTGTTCTCAGGTGTTTCCAACTTATCTATCCACATATAATAGGATGTATTAAAGTGTGTTTGCCCCAACAGTAATGTACTCTATGTACAGTAAACTCCATCCATAGAATATACTATAAATGTTACCGCTATTATGTCTGTTTGTGCACAACAGTAAACAGGTCCATGTACATGTACCTCCAGTGATCATCATAAGTGGCTTATATATGGTTGACTGTTCTCTTTGTGTAACTGGTAGATCTGCTGCCATAAAGCCTCCAACTGTCTGCTTCATTTGCTCTTGAAGGCTTGCAGCCTATTAGTTTGTCAATGCAACACAGAGGCTGTTTCCCACTACAGGCAATTAGACCGTGCACACCGTGGCAGACAGCTCATTTGTCCTGCCGTGAACTGTTATCTGTTATCATGGTTGCTTCCTCTGATCTAGTGTCATATAACCTGCACGATATGCTGATGTATTCTTCTCTGTAACAACAGTCTCGTTATGTTGGCTCGCCGTGTGCAGGAGCTGGAGAGAGATCAGATGAAGCTTTTAGAAAGGTGGTCAGGTGTGAGCGCAAACACTGCATGATGTAACAACAAGATGAGCAGCGGCTCTGCAGGAAGGGTATGGATCCGGATCTGAGGAGAGATAGGATGTGTCATGTGAGAGGTCGGATAGACAGGCTTTCTGAGAAAATAACAGCTGAATGAGGCTTTAAAGGAATAGTTCGGAGAAATTGTGTCAGTATTTGTTCCGAATCATATGCTGTTATATTTTCTGTGGAACGTAAAAGGATCATCTTTCATATGCAAATGTTGCTATACGCAAGGCTAATTGACTTGAGCTTATAAGCAACCACACTAAAAACCATTCAAAACACCTTGCAGTCACATAGCAACACCCTAACATTGTGTCATGGGCTTTGGTATGGGCCAGCAGCCCTCGTTTAAACCCATGTAATTGTTATCTGTGTCTAGAAGATGGATTCAGCCAAGAAGACTGCTGTAGGGAGTGTGTCAGCAATAATCAGCTGACTGACCTTTCCTGTTCCCTGGATGTTTTATCCTGTTTTGTGGACAATGGGAGAGTTATAAATAGCCTGAGTGCAGACACCACTCATAGATCCAGCGTGCTGTGAATATGAAAGGCGGTCTGAAAATAGGACACACGGCCATAAAAAGCACATAGACCGTTGGCCATATTACGATGAACAACCACGTCGTGTGTGTGTCTGAATGCTTTTATGCTTTGGTGAAGGTCATTAGAGAGAAAAATGTGTGTATCCAGGTGGTGTCTCTGCAGTCCTGGGGGTGATGTGTCTGTTTTTTGTGTGTGGTGATGTACCTGTATCATAAAGAAGGTCGGGCTGGACAATATACAGTATATACATTTTTAGAAAGACATTTCAATGCTCTTATGCTCACCAAGGCCGCATTTATTTGGTCAAAATATAAGTAAAAACAGTAATATTGTGAAATATGTATTATAACTTTTTTCTATTTGCATATATTTTAAAATATAATTTTCTATGATGGCAAAGTTAAATTTTCAGCATCATTACTCCAGTCTTCAGTGTCACATGATCCTTCAGAAATCATTCAGATCTGATGATTTGCTCTTATTGAATTCCTTGATAATCAAGAAAGTTCAAAAGCAGTTTAGTTAAGGGCTGCAACTAATGATTATTTTGATAATCAAATAATCGGACGATTATTTTTCCGATTAATCGGATAAAAATTCTATTTCATTTTTTTTTGTTTATTATAACTAAATAAAACCCTAAATCAGGGTTCCGGCGAGCAGGACGAGGCCTCGATGATCTGATAATCAATCTTTTAATAGTTTTAATCTACTTAATACAGACTTCATTATTTATTATATATATATATATATATATATATATATATATATATATATATATATATATTAGTTGTTTATTTAGTTATTAGTTATTTAACTTGTAATATATATATATATATATATATATATATGTTTAACTTGCATGTATGATATATTTAACTTATATTTTAATATGTAGTTAGCTATTATTTTACCTACAAAAAATGAAAATTTGTGATACATTAAAACTGGGAGCCTTTTCATATTTTTGAATCGTTGAATCAATTAATTGACGTTTGTAGAGTTTGAACTGATTCATATAAATGTCTTTTTAGGAAATCTAATGGTCAAAATCATTAAAATAATAAAAAAATTCACAAAGATGCATATTTGAATCAAAACCATGTTCAGGAATAAATCACAATATTTCTACTAGCCGTAATCTGCTTTTCTAAAAACTGCAGAATGACGTGCATGGGAAGAGCATGAAGATTGTTTTAGATGACGTGTAGGCAGAGAAGGGAGGTTTGTGTTTGATCCCTGAGGTATGTGGGATGGATTGCATTGCATTGTGGCGAAGCCAAGTGCTTTTCTCTCACGTCCTGTAGAGATGATTGCCGTCACCTGTAATTACACGCTCTTCATCTGTAGCCCCGCAGACGTGACTCATCCGAATAAACCCATTTTCTCTGCAGCTACAGTCTGTATCTGTGTTTAGAGGCGAGAGAAGAAAAAAAATTAATGGAAGTTTATTGCCTAAGTAACTTTGACATTTGATTCTTCTTTCTTTTATGTTTTCCTATGATGCAACCATGCTGGGCCAGGCCAGGCCATATTCAAATATTGAATGTGCTCCGAGTTGATTTATTATGCAAGAAAGCGCAAGAGACTGTAACTCCGCTTTTGAACTTTTCTTTAATGAATATGCAGTGCCCTCTAGCATTTGGAGACCATAACTGCTGAAAAGACTGTCGTGGAATAACACTGACACCTAGTGCTTAAAGAGAAATAGTCCACCCAATAATGTAAACTGTCATCAACTGAATATACAGATATCTTTCTCTCCTAATAACTGTTGTACTACATATGCAGGTTTACCTATGTGTCCCGAGCTGACCAGAGATCACATTCCTAAAGCTAGAGATGTGGGCCACTTCCTGTCCGTCACTGGCACAGTCATCCGCACCAGTGTGACCAAAGTCCTGGAGTATGAGAGAGACTACATGTGCAATAAATGCAGGCACGTGTTCTCCGTGCAGGCTTCTTTTGAGCAGTTTTACACCTTCACTCCACCCGCCAGCTGCCCCAATGAGGATGGATGTAATTCTTTCAAACTCACCTGCCTGTCAGGGAGTGACGCCCCTCCGGCCGCCTGCAAGGACTACCAGGAGATCAAAATCCAAGAGCAGGTGTGTTCTTTATTCAGGGACAGGCACCCTGGAGCAACCTGCTGCTGAAGAAATAGCTCACACAAAAATGACATATCTGTTGACCACTCTTTTCATATTACCTGAGCTCTAAAATGACATTTTTAATGTAGTTCATACGACTTGTACACTATATATACTACAGTAGTTACTTTTAAAAAGTAGTGTAAGTCGTTACTTCTTTAAAAAAAGTAATCCATTACTTTACATAGTTACCCCATATGGAAAGTAACTTTTTACGTTACTCGTTACTTTTATGCCTAAGTTCTATATACATAATGCCATATATAATCCCATAAATGCAAAATGCATTTATCAAAATTTTGATTATTTATGAAGAAATGCCCATCAATGTATAGCATATGCATTGGCGGCGCTATAATGAAAGCCCCAAAGACCAACCAAAGTTCTTCGTTAGCAGCCCCAAAAATAATTTCTGGAAGCAATTGTATTCAGGCTGTATTCTGTGGAAGTCCTGAACCGTATGGTGAAGAAAAGAAAAAAAATCTAATCTGCATTATGCCAAATTAAGTGTACTTATAATGGTTTTCTATATGAGAGGAAAATGCTTAACGTTTTCTTAAAGGAGTAGTTCACTTTTTTTAAAAAAACTTGCTGATAATTTACTCACTACTTTACTAACGTGACTACTTTACCCGAAAAAGTAGTCACGTTACTGTAATGCATTACACACAACACTGATTTACTAGAAGTCTTTTGCTGGCAAATGACAGAATAAAAGGTCTTGATATGCAGCTCATAGCATTTAAAAAAAATTACATTGAATAAATAAAATAATAATTATAATTTTATTAATAATTTATTACTAAAACAATTATAAATAAAATATGCATAAATGTAGATGTTAGATAAACACATTTACCCATTGAAGAAAAAAAATCATTTGTGTTTATTTCTATAAATGACCTAACCAGTGCATCTTCACTAACAGGTACAGAAGCTATCGGTGGGCAGTATCCCTCGATCCATGCTTATCATCCTAGAGGATGATCTTGTGGACAGCTGCAAATCAGGTAACGGCAGAGTATTGGTGGACATTGAGTCCAGTCTGTAGTTTATTTCATGTATTCACTGGCTTTTACAACTTGAAAGTGCAGGAATGAGATCTTTGCTCACCGGTAATACAGTGTACATAACTGGCTTTATTAGATTTCCTTACGAATGAATTCCGAATGAAACTTTCTGTTGGTTTCAGTTATGTGCGTTAGTGCAAGAACAATAAAATAAATGGAGATCATTTTAACTATAGAGCTTATATGCCTTTTTAACATCATATTATACTGGATCATTTTTAAAACACTGTGTTTGGTTGCTGTTTGTATTTACTTTTTTCTACTGATATAATAATAGTAACATCCCTAAGGGCAACATCATGTGTCTGTTTCCCTCATGATGTGTTTCTCGCAGGCGATGACATCACAGTGTATGGGGTTGTGCATCAGCGCTGGAAGCCGATGTTTCAGGATTGCCGCTGTGATGTGGAGATTGTGCTGAAAGCAAACTATATCGAGGTCAATAATGAGCAGTCCACCACAGCACTGGTGCTGGAAGACATTCAGAAGGAATTTGAAGAATTCTGGGACAGTCACAAACACGACCCCATTGCCGGTACACACTTGGTGTCTCTTTAAATATTGAATATCTAGTCGTACAAATAAACAGTACAGCATTTTCAATTCCATGTCTCCTCGGCATTTAAAAGATTCCTTTCTTTTTCTTATTGCCATCCAAACTCAATTACAGTCCTTGTAGAGGAAGTTGAGGACCATGAAACAGTGTTGTAATCTGTTTCCAGCGATGTTTGCTGTGGCACAACATCTCTATTAGGCTACTATTGCTCATAGGGTTATTGGATTAGGGATTTGAACAAATCTCTGACTGAAAGTATTAAATATTGGCATGTAACTCATACTGTATCGTTTGTGCTGCTGAGCACATGAATACTTCAAACCATGTATTTTTTTTTTGAAGAAAAGTGTTTTATTACTTTTCTACATAGTCAAATGGATGGGAATTTTTCCACTATGGAATAAAACAATTTAAAAGATAATTGCGATTTTTTAGCTCACAATTGCGAGATATAAACTTGCAGTTCAGACTTTTTTGCTCACAATTTGCAAGTTGTATATCTCACAGTTCTGAATTGTGATGTAAACTTACAATTGAGAGTTATAAATTCTAATTCTGAGGGACAAACTAATTTTTTTCTCAGAATTGGGAGTTTATATCTCGCAATTCTGACTTTGAAACTCACGCAATTCAGAATTGTGAGATAAAAAGTCACAATTACCTTTTTATTTTATTTTTTTCCTGTGGCGAAACAAGCTTCCATACAGATGAAAGCTTTAGAAAAAGTTGGGAGGGTGAGTAGGGAACCACCTGGTAATGGATTAGAAACTACTTAAATCACTTAAGCATACTAGAATACCCATCAACCCCCTCGGCAACCTCTTAGAACACTCAAGCAACTGCTCAAAGCACCTTAGCAACCTCCCAGAAAACCCTAGCAACCACTCATATTGTGGGACAGCTCATGGGATTCAGTGTGGTTTTATGAATCACAATCTCTTTCTCATTCTTTCTCTCTCTCTCTCTTGACATTCTGAAGGCAGGAATGAGATCTTGATGAGTCTTTGCCCTCAGGTGTTTGGCATGTACGTCGTCAAGCTGGCTGTTGCTATGGTTTTGGCAGGTGGGGTACAGAGAATAGATGCGTCTGGAACTAAGGTGAGAGGTATGTGTTCACAGTCACACTCCACATAATGGACAGTCTGACATCTGGCCTTATCATGAGAAAAGCTGAGAGGTGTGCTTGAAAAGTGTATTACTCTTGTGAATAAATCTGAATAGCTCTGACTCCAACTATGCGCTCTGTGTAGGAGAGTCTCATCTGTTGCTCGTGGGCGATCCAGGCACTGGGAAGTCTCAGTTTCTGAAGTACGCTGCTAAGATTACACCACGCTCCGTTCTCACTGCAGGAATCGGATCTACTAACGCAGGTTTCACATAGCATAATTGTATATATACTTCACTTTTTGAAGTACTTCACTATTTTTTGAAGCATGTGGAATGAATGAATGAACGAATGAATGAATCTTTATTATTGTGTCATGTGTATACATATGCCCAGCCCCCATAGGCTTACAAGACACCAACAATAATATACATAAATATAAGAAAAATTAATATACAAGATAGCCAGGTCCAGGGTACATCATATACCTAACTAACCAAGTAGATGTGGTAATTATACTGTGTGCAGTATGCAGAATTTCTATATATATTCAAAATGTGCAGGATAATCACTGAGGAAGCAGAAGTTCACTTCACCTGACAAAATTCATTAGATCTCCCTGCGACACCTTGATATGCACAGATAGTGGTTTTAAATGTAACATGATATACTTTTGTGAAGAAATTTATATATATATTCTATATAATATGTATGTATATACGTATATTTTCACTTTTTATTCATCAAAGATTCCTATAAAAATGTAAGTTTCCACAAAAATATTAAGCAGAACAACTGTTTTCAACATTGATAATAATAAATGTTTTAAATTATATTTTGAAAGAAAACAATTATTTAAAATTTGTTTTTTAAAAATTTTACATTTTCAATAACTTTCAAAATCATTTTTGTGAAGAATTGTGTAATTCTTCATTCGCAGAACCCCTAAAATTTGTGATAAAAATAAGTAATAAATAGGTGTTTAATATTAAAAAAATATGATTTGGTTTCTTAACTGTTGTTACTGTTACATAGTTGACTTGTAACACTCCTGAGTTGAATTGAACAAACAAAAAATCCCATAGCCAAACTTTTGTATAGTACTGAAGTGGTTTGCAATGTCTGATGGGTAAACTTCCTATGAAGTTAAATATTGTTGCACATTTGTTTGCAACAAAGTTTCCTACATTGCTGTATACACATACATTGCATTTATTTATTTTGAAAAATACTAGGCAATATTCAACTTCTGTTGTGCAGTGAGCAGTTAGATTAGTGCTGTTGCATCATCGTTTGCATGATTGTGAAATACTGGTCAGGTCTGACAGTGGCGGCTGTCAAGGACTCAGGAGAGTGGCACCTGGAGGCGGGAGCGCTCGTTCTCTCTGATGGAGGTCTGTGCTGCATCGATGAGTTCAACAGCATCAAAGAGCACGACCGCACCAGCATCCATGAGGCCATGGAGCAACAAACCATCAGTGTGGCTAAAGCTGGGTGAGGAGATTATGTCACACACACGAGTCTAGAGGTGGAATACCAATTTTCACAGATACGTTTCTTGCATTTTTATTATCCAAAAGCTTGTGAGCATCACATTAAATCTCCCACTTTCCTCTTTTGTAGAATGGTGTGTAAACTGGACACAAGGACCACCATCCTGGCAGCTACTAACCCAAAGGGGCATTATGACCCTAATGTGTCTGTTTCGGTGAACGTGGCTCTCGCTAGCCCCCTCCTGAGCCGCTTTGACCTTGTGCTGGTTCTGCTGGACACTAAAAATCCAGAATGGGACAAAATAATCTCCTCCTTCATCCTACAGAACAAAGGTTTGTCCCAGAGAAGAGCTTTGTTTTGTAATATCAGACTAATATAATGTTAATGTTATGTTATGTTATAATACTATGAAGGGAAAAACTGGAAATCAATATATATTTATATATCCTGAATATAAAGAACAACTATATATTAGGTTTTACATTTATATATTCAGACCTATAATTGAATATTCAGATTTACATACGTATATATATATATATATATATTTACAATTTAAATATTATTTATTCAGGTTTGTATATTTATTTTAGACTTAAGTATACATTTGGATTGAGATAATATTTTTAAGTTAATAATATTTTAATAAATGGCAACTTTATATATATATATATATATATATATATATATATATGATATTATTATTATTTTTAATAATAATAATATATTTATGAAGTAAATATACATTTTATTTTATTTTAAATAGTACATTTAATTTAATTAATAATATAAATCAAATTGTAATTGTAGTATTTGACACATTTATAATATTTACATTTTTCACAGTAAAAGTGCCTTTGCCATTCTTACGAAATGTGTTTTGTTTTTTTGTTTTGTTTTTTTACACTTTTTACATTTTTAACTTGATACCTTTTACATTTTTAACTTGGTATTTTGCATGTGTTTGTTGTTTACACGGCAAACAAGAAAATGTAGTTTGTAAGGCATCATCTAAAGTGTTATTGGATCAAACACACCTCTATCCAGCCCGTTTGCTGCTCTTGTGGGATTTGTTGCTTGTTCGGTCTTCGTTATTTTCTCAAGTGATGCCACTTTGATAGGAAAGCCTGTTCCCTCGAGGGCTGGATCACCCCTCATTTGGCTTAGAATCTCTTTGATACTGAGTTAGAAGTTAATGGCGAAGCCTTGCCATTTGTTGCGTATTTATAAAATATTCATCTTAATATCTCTCTCTTTATCTCAACTCTCTTCCTTCGTGATTTTTCCCCACAGGAGCTCCAAGTGAGTCTTCATGTTTATGGAGTATGGAGAAGATGAGGGCCTATTTCTGCCTGATCAAGACTCTTAAACCTTGCATAACACAGGAGGCCAACGCCATCCTGAGCCGCTACTATCAGCTGCAGAGACAGAGTGACAGCCGAAACGCTGCGAGGACAACCATCCGCATGCTGGAGAGTCTCAGCCGCCTAGCTGAAGGTCAGATGCTAACATCTAGATAAGCCATATTCATAAACGTATCTGACTGTGTCTGTGTTTCAGCTCATGCCAGGCTGATGTTCAGAGAGATGGTGACAGTAGAGGACGCTGTTGTTGTGGTGTCTGTTATGGAGTGCTCCATGCAGGTAGTTTTATTAGCAGTGCTGATGCTATTCTATATTCCTGAAGCAATATTACATTTTTGAGTAGTGGATAAGCATTTTTATTCTTTACCTCAGGGAGGCGCTCTACTTGGAAATGTGAATGCTCTACACACCTCTTTTCCTGACAACCCCTGCGAACAGTATAAAACACAGTGTGAGGTTGTGCTCGAGAGGCTGGGATTGACTGAGATCTTACGCAAAGAACTGCTTAGACTCTCGGGGTAAAGTCAAGTGATCATCCATACACACAACACCATTCCAAAGTTGTTGTTTTAAAGAAATTAAACATTGTTTTTTTCAGCGAGGATGTATTAAATTTGATTTAACAATTACAGTTACGAAAGAAGCTGTTCATTTGACATTTAAGCAAAGAATCCTAAAATGCATCATTGTTTTCGCAGAAATATTAACTAAAAAAGTTGATTTCTGAAGGATCATGTGGGACTGGAGTAAATGCTGCTGAAACTTCAAGAATAAATTATATTTTAAATTATATTCAAATAGAAAACAGTACATCTTAATTGTAATAATAGTTCATGATATTACTGTATTTTGATCAAATAAATGCAGCCTTTGTGAGAATAAGAGACTTCCTTCGAAATAATATTAATTGCAGGTTTAAATTCTTTACTGGTTATGTTTTTTTTTGTTTTTTTTTTAAATATTAAATTGATAAAATAATTTATGAATAAAATAAATTGTGATTTTTAAATTAGCATTGCATAAATGTTAATGTGATTATATCAAAATATTACTTATGTAGTAAATCATTTAGCATAGCATAATTTTTATTTATTTAATTTAATATTTAATTAGTAATATGAATCAATTAAATGGTAAATGTATTATATTACAAAAATGATTGCGTTTAATTTAGGGCTGTCAAACGATTAATCGCATCCAAAATAAAAGTTTGTTTTTAAAAAATATATGTGGGTGCACTGTGTATAATTATTTTATGTATAAAAATACACACACATGCTTGTATATATTTAAGAAATATTTTCATGTATATACTGTACATAGATTTATATATAATTTTATATATAAATAATATTTATATATAAATAATTTTATATATAAATAATATTTTTTTCTTAAATATACATGCATGTGTGTGTGTGTATATATGAAGAGTTCAGATGCAAAAGCCTCTAAATGCCATTTGAAATTTTCTTCTAAAATGACCATTTTTATCAAGCTTGTATATTTAAGTTCAGTAATTTCACTTAAATGACAATTATTAGCTAATATTCGTTGCCATTTAAGTGAAATTACTGCACTTAAATACACAAGCTCGATAAAAATGATGATTTTAGAAGAAAATTTCAAATGGCACTTAGAGGCTTTTGCATCTGAACTCTTCATATATATATATATATATATATATATATATATATATATACAAAATAATTATACACAATACACCCACATATATTATGTAAACACAAACTTTTATTTTAGATGCGATTAATCGCATTAAATCGTTTGACAGCCCTAGTTTAATTATATTTATACGTTTAAATAGTAGGCCTCAAATTCATTTAGTATGTGTCCTACCAGCAGAAGGGCGTATTTTCAAATCAAAATTGCGAAATTTAATAAAAAGTTGAGTAGTTTGCATCACTAGATAGGCTATTACTGCCGGTCACTGAACATTTCTATCGTAAAACAGTTGTCTAATACTTACATCTTTCTGCAAACTCTCCTTGCGTCTCCTTGACAGTAAGACCCGCCTTCATTGATCTGATTGGCCATCTCGATCATTTTGACATTGACAAATCCTGTTAGACCACTGAGGCAAAGCAGCCTAAAAATTTCACACAACAAACACTTGTGAAACAACAAGCAGCTTTACACATTCTACACTAAAATGATAAGATAAGACAAATAAAAAGATACTTTTTAATTATAATTCAAAGCTCAGACAGGCTTTTATGTTCTTGTAGTCTACAGAGCAGAAGACCGAACTCTCCTAAGGGTACCGAACCACATAGTGACCTCACCATTGAGCGTTCAGCTGTTGAGAATCACGGTAACCGTGACGTGACCACTAATTCAGACGCTGACCTGGACTGGCTCGACTCCTTATCCGGCCCGACCGGCTCCATCATTCACACCTCCACACAGAACACCACGACCACGCTACGTCGTGCAGTGTTGCCTAGCAACAGCCGTTCCAAACGCTGCAAGGTTTCTGCGTGGGAGAAGGATGAGGATAAATCCACGGTTGAAGCTGTTGTGGAAAGGGGCTCCAAAAAGCTCAGAGGCAAACGACTGAAAGAGATGAAAGCGGCCCTCCTGCTGAACGATGAAACAGTTTTAGGAGGAACTGATGATGATGTGTCCGCCCACAGTACACCCATGACAGGGAAGAAACCCTCAAAAAGGAAAAACACAACCGTCAGTCTTCCCGACATAGACCAGGAGGCTGATTTCAGAGCAGAGAGTGGGGAGGATTTACGCAGGAGACTCACAAACTTCACATTCAAGCCGAGAGAGAGAATGTGTCATGGCGATCAGGCGGTTGAAAACTCTAACACAAGTGCCGAAGTGGCGGTGCAAGAGGGGGCGAAGCCTAGCTCACCTCAGATGCGAGATAAACAGGCCGAGAGGGAGAACCAGTCGAGCTCACTTCCTCCAGCAGAGGGCAGCAGAGCTAATAACATTCCCCGACTGGGAACTCGCAATAAAAACAAGGACGTTTCCTCAGAGGTCTTGAATGATGAGAGTATGACTTTCACAGCTCAGAAAGGGTCGTTTGAGGACACTGAACATCAACAACAGCTGCTGCCGAGACTCTCTTCAGGTGAGAATAACGGTAACACTAATAAACACCCACAATCCTTAGGAAAGACAGACCACCCAAAGACTAAGGTGGCCAGCTCCACTCTGGACAAACTTTCCAGATTCTCTTTTACGGGCTCAGCTGAGGAAAAGACTCCACCAAAGTCACAAGAAGCCATAAATGGCAGTACAAACAACGTGCCAACAAGCACAGTTTTCCAAGACCAGGATATCACAAGCGCACAGGTCAGGAAAAATATAACCACAGATGTGAAGAGCAGCGCACTGCAGACGGGCAACGTGAGGACAGAACCCTCCGACAGACGGGAAGAACTCGGAGAGAGTGCTTCAAAGAAGAGGAGATGTTTTGAGTTGAGCTCCGGAGGATCCGCGGGACTCCTTAAAGGATTTGCACTGTTCGGTTCGTCGACGATGAACATAGATGATGAAGATCTAGACGCTGACTGGAACTGATGGAACAAGAGATGTTTGTTTTGTGTATTACTTTTTGTGTATGTACTTTTTTTGTGTGTGTGTTTAAATGTAAATGCATTTTTGTTTTAATAAATATCAATTACATTTTTGTCTGGGTTTGTTTTCTCAAAAATTCAGTTTATACAGTTACGTGCAGTTAATATAGTTAAAGGAGTAGTTCACTTTAAAAAAAAGTTGCTGATAATTTACTCACCCCCATGTCATCCAAGATGTCCATGTCATTCTTTCTTCAGTCGAAAAGAAATTAAGGCTTTTAATGAAAACATTCCAGGATTTTTCTCTATATAATGGACTTCAGTGGGAACCAAACGGTTCAAGGTCCAAAAGACACTTTCAGTGCAAACTGCAAACTGCTTAAAGGGCTTTAAACGATTCCGGACGATGAATAAGGGTCTTATCAAGTGAAACGATCACTCATTTAATAATAAAAAAAAAAAGTTTAAGTTTTATAAGCTCAAATGGTCGCCTTGCTCTGTTCTGTGTTGCGCGTTCGTGACTCTCCTATTAAAACTCGTTCATCAAAATGAATTTTTTTAAAAGTGAACTACTCCTTTAAAGCTGCAGTCTGTGGTTTTTGGCACTTTAGCAGTTAATAAACAGAACTGCATGCGTCTTGCAGAAGAACATTGTTGCCGGAACTACTTCTCTCTGTTTATGTCTGTGACGACGAGTCACGCAAGTACTGGGCTACTCCGCCGTGGTACCAGTCTAAAATAGTCCGAATATAAACAGTTATTATAAGTGTACTGTAGTGATAAGACAAAAAACATGGTTTGGAAAATGGATTCATGATGTACTTGCTCATTCTATATACATTTTGTAAATGTTGAACACAAAAAAAGTTACGGACTGCAGCTTTAAATGTACTTTGATTTTTATTTTATTTTTCACATTGAAGTTTGCCTACTCCTTGCAAAAGTTTTCATTAAGTTATGCTTATATTTTTTAAGGTTTTTATAAATATCATAAAAATACAAGCAGATGGATGCATTATGGATAGGGTTGGGTACTGAAACGCGGTGCCAATAGGGAACCGGTTCCGTCGTAAACGGTAAAAAACAGCCCGAATAAAATGAAAATTTCGGTGCCTGAGTCTCTGTCGTGAGGCGCACACACGCAAAGTCTCTCGCACTCTCCCTCGTGCGCACACTATACGGTTTGGAGCACAGTCTGATCTTTCTCGCATGCACGCTCTTTGTAAAATTACGCGTCAGAGTAAGTGTGGCGATTGAAGCCCATATAGAATCATGCCAATCCATTGGCTGATGGCGTGGGCGCCGCCTTGACGCTCATACGTTGTCTCAATATATTAGCGCACATTTTCTGATTTAATTTTGCAAAATGATTTCCAGGAGGTCGCGTAGAGTGAAGCTTAACTCTAGTCTAGATTGATGGGCGGAGTAGTGGGAGTGGCCTGCGGAGCGGAATGCACTATGGGGATTGTTGTCTACAATCCACAAACACTAAAAAGTCATTTTCAGCCTTTTATCGGCCAAGAAGCACCCAAATTAGAAATTTATGATACTTTTCTACTACATAGATGACCCACTTTCAATACATATTAATGTCTCCACCGGTGGAATTACCCTTCCAATTCTAAATGTACAGTAAAACAAATTCAACAATCAGGCTAGCTACAGTTAACAGCAGTGAATGTCTCATTGATTTATTGTTCAACAATAGCTGCACTCGGCCAGCAAAAATAAAGCCAGACTAATGGTGTCTTTGAGCTCATGTAAAGTCAAATAACCATAAAAACAGATTCTTGGATGCTTAGCAGACTAAGAGATGTTTTCAGGCTTGAACAATCCACCCCATGGGAACAGTGAATAACACCTTGGTGAGGAGATGTTGTCTGTCGTCATGGAGATGGATTGCATTCCATCGGGAGTTTAGGGATGAAGGTACAGTAGGTGATAATAGGATCATGCAGGATGATCTGCCATTCCCAAGGTCAAAATCATGGACAGGTCTCAATTTCATTTTGCTTGTTTATCATTCAAACCTCTTTATAGCAAGAAATCCAGTTTACCCATTTTATTTTATGCAGTCTTTTTAAGCCATTTTTAAGGTTAATCCCCTTTATTAGAGTGTATGTTAAACGTCTTCCTGGTATTTGTAATATTGCTATATTTGACCATTGTCTGTATAAACGAGGATGTGCTTTTATGGATGTATCTGTTAATATGTGACCGTAATAAGCTTCTGTTTTTTCTTTTGAACCAGTTGTGAGATCATTTCCATTGACTGGCTGAGTTACTAGTGAAGTCTAACCTTCAGTTGGAGAGGGTCGAGTATTCCTTTCAGAGCTGCGGTCCAGAGAGGCTGAAGGTAAGATGAGACGTTAATGGATCCTAAACTTCCTGCAGATGGGATCACTGGCCTTATCAATAATGAAGCATTATTGATTTAATGTCTCTGAATGTGCCACCAAAAATACCCAAAGCCCCCAAACTCACCATTACATCATACCTCTGGCACCTTACACGGTCTTAGAGGATTTCATTAAACTTTGTCATTTTTGAATGCATTTTGGCACAAAATATATGTAATTTTAGTCTGACCTGTTTAATGGATAGATAGAATGACAGATAGATACAGTTTAAATAGTTACATGCGAGTTTACTATGGAGCTAGGATTGTGTCTTTGTTACATGCGAGAAAATAAATGATCTGAGAGAAGAAAAAAAGTTTGAGAGAAAAAGTTATCACACTGATAGCAAAATAGCATTTCATGAGAGAAAGAGTTTTCATACCAATAGCAAAAAATAATAATATTTGAGACTAAAAAAGTATTTCTTCATAGAACATAAAAAAATTATTTTGATAAATGTTTAATTCTGAGAAAAAAAATCTCTCAAAATATATATTTTTTGCTATCAGTGTGAAAACATTTTCTCTAAAAATGGGTATGGGTACGTTCCTATTGGCCAGTCGGATGAGCATCATCAAAACTTTTTTTATTCTCAGAAATAATTAAAAAAAATTTCACATTTATTTTTTTATGTTCTATGAGAAAATTCTTTCTCTCAAACCTTTTTTAGTCTCAAATATTATTATTTTTTTGCTATTGGTATAAAAACTTTTTCTCTCAAATATTTCCTATTGGCCAGTCGGATGAGCATTGTCAAGACTTTTTTTTTTTTCAGAAATAATTTAAAAGAATTCACATTTATATTTTTTATGTTCTATGAGAAAATACTTTCTCTCAAAACTTTTTTTAGTCTCAAATTATCTTTTTTTTGCTATTGGTATAAACTTTTTCTCTCAATTATTTTTTTTTCTCTCATGAAATGCTTTTTTGCTATCAGTGTGATAAGTTTTTCTCTCAAACAATTTTTCTTCTCTCAGATCATTTATTTTCTCGCATGTAATAAAGACACAATCTCCATAGTATACATACTCCCTACAAATGTTTGTGTTTTTGTGTATTTTTAAAAGGTCTTTTGTCAGTTTATATATGTCACTGGTCCTAACCGCCCTGAGCAGGACTCGTTTACATAGATTACTCCTTACAAATGTTCAAAAAATGTAAGATTTTAAATGAAAGAGCATTTTGCTCTTCAGGTAAGTAGACTGGTTTGATAGTTTTAAAAGCACTGTATGTTTTGGCTCATGTCAAAAAACACATGTTTGGGTTTGGTTTCTTAAGTAAACATCTGAACACCTTTCTTTAAGCCATTGTGTTCCATTCGGCAAAGAGTTTTGTTTGGCAGCACCCGGCATTTTACTTTTAGGAACACTCTTCTTTTATAGTGAGTCATTTATGCAGCAAGTTATTAGTTACAGGTAATCCTATGCCACAATGCGTTATGGTCCACTGGCATACATTTTCACATGAACGGGACAGAACTAAACGTGTTGCTCTGACAGTTGGGGTGTAGCTAGATTGCATAAACCCAGAGGTGTAATATATTGTTTGTGCAGCTCTTCACCTGGAATGCTGTTTTTGACATGACAGGCATGTTGGGAAACACATCCTCTGTACAGTCAGCCATCGCCTATTTGCTGGAAATAAAGTTGCTGATCAAGAAACAGTGACTCACGCATGTTAGAAGGTTGGCGAAATGTGCAACATCCTTCTGGGTGTTTCAACAACGTTGAAGGAAATATTCAGTTCTGTTATTAGTTCCTCACCTCATGTTGTTCCAAATCTGTATGCAGTAATTTCCCCCCAAACTTTCAAAAGCCAGCCTGTCAAGCTCATAAAATTAGTCCATAAAAACTTTTGAGGGTTTGTCACTACGAACTGCTGTTGGTTGCCAAGAGCTGAGTGGCGATTGAAGCGAATCGAAGTGTGCTGTTGTTCCACAAACACTTCATAAAGGTCCCTCTGACCTAGACTGGTATTGATCTTTGACTATGGTTTCTAGCATGACTGTTGAGACCGGACGTCTCCTGCTGTGATGTGTTTAACAAGAGTCCCACTACTGTGTCTCTGGAAAGCTACAAAGTCAGAAGTCCTGACCTTTGCAGTTCAAACAGGAGCTAATGGCCATCCAACAAAGACTCTTGTGCCAATGTTTTATTTGTTTGACCACAATTCATGTGTGGAAGCATCAAAGATCCAAATAATTGTGAATTTTAGTGACACTTGAAAGCAAGTCCACACCTATTCAAAAGTGTCTGTGATGTTTCACGTGTTTTCATTGGCTGTGGGTCTCCACGAGGTAACGAATGCTTAGCAAACACCACTTCCTCCCGCTACTTCTGCATAATGTGCGTTTCCCATGTCGACCAACAACTGTAAGTTTTGCATTTGTACAACTATATTTTTCTTTTTATTAGAACTGCTTGTAATTTTCTCCTTTCCAGGCCGAGTAATATGGGGCATTGCTATTTGTGTCGACACTTGAACTGATTTAAATTCGAAAATGGGCTTTGAGACTCTTAGTAATGAATGCTGTTGACCTTTCATGCTTTGCTTTTGGAGATAAAGATCATGTCATAAGAATGAGAATGCAAGAATCGTGTTATACTGAATGTGAGTGATCCTTATTTTATGCTCAATTGTGGTTATTTTGTGTATTGTTGAGAAGCAAAGTCTTTTGTTAACAGCGTTCAGGTATTTTAAGCAGGAAGTCAACTTTTTTATATTTTAAGTATAATACATTTCATATTGAATATTGGTTAGTCCTACTTTGGCTTGGCTGCAGTGCAGGCTGGTACTGTTATTATATGCATGTGCAGGTCCACTTTGTTATAATGCAGCCACTGGTTTCCTGGCAGCGAGACAGGAAGTGGGGGTTGGGTGCAGTCTGCACTAGTTCGATAACATGCACAAAAACACTGATTCTTGATGCCCTGGTTTGTACGTCCCACACGCTCCAAACCTCAGGGAGTTATTCATGTGGTGGTCCTTTCCCAAACCAGCCGATGTGGTGGCAAAACACAGTGAAGTGAAGTTGTGAACATTGGTTGCATGGTGTACAGGCCTTTCAGTCCTCTGAGAGGAAATGTGTTGTTTGGGTCGGGTAGCAACAGCGTTTTTTCATCTCCAAGAGGGTCAAAGACCTTTTTTCTGTAAAAACACGATCTCTGGTTACTTAGATAAATGAGGCTGGTGTTTATGGAAAATGTAGTTTGTTATCTCACTCTGTGCCAGTGTTGATTTTAATCGGTGCCAAATGATTCTGTAATATTGTTTTGTTTCACATGCCGTTTATTTTCCACAAATGCTTCTAAAATGTGCCGCTTATCTACAAAATAATACTTGTGTTTTTTTTTTTGGGAAATGTAAATGTAAGTTGTGCATTAGAGCCTGACCGATAAAGGATTTTGAAGGCCGATACCGATACAAATATTTTTTGGTTTTAAAATCCGTTATTCCGATATATCGGCCGATATATATATATATATATATATATATATATATATATATTTTCTCAGAAACGCGCAACAAAACATTAACAGATTTCCCTAAAATTTGTTATTTTGTAGTTATTTATGAGTTTTAACTAAAATAATATGATAATGCATTTTAATAAGAAACTTGTTTCTTTATTGTCACAACAGAACAGACTGATGATAGTGGCATTAGCTAGCTTTGTGGTTAGCTAGTCTATGATGAGCCATAATTTAGCAATGGATAACGTCATACCGCAAATTGTAATACATTTTCGATATAACAGGCCAAGGAGAGATGATACGTCTCATTGCTATAACTGTCACGCGCTATTAAAGAAATACTTCAGTCACATTGTCAAAAGTTAAAAGGACAGTCAGTCAACTACACTAACAACATAACGTAATTATTACTAGCTAATTCCGCTTCACTCTCGGCTTATTTAACGGCAGCAAAACTGGACATGATAGTCACAAATCTTGTCATGCTTATTTGAGTTAAGAGAACTGATCGGGATGTTCTTTTAATTGTTATTCAAGCAATGTATGTATCGTGACCAACTCAACGAGTGTTGCCAACAGGGACAGTGTAGAGTGCCCTCTGGTGGACAAACTATACAACTCCAACACTCATGACATGGTTCAAGCGTGTTTCGTCCGTTTTTATTTTATTTTTGAAATATTCATTTAGCGGCCATTATAACTGCCGATACCGATAGTTTGGAAAATGCCTAATATCGGCCGATAATATCGGCCTGCCGGTATATCGGTCTGGCTCCCTTGTAAAAGTCACTGTTGTGAGTGATCGCTACCTGTTGCTGTGTTGCTTTACTCCCTAATAAAGTAACTAATCACGGAATGGAAAGTAACTTTTTTGTGGAAAGTAATCCGTTACATTACTTTTGCATTAGGCTACTTATGTGGGCTGGCCTTGCTTGCTTGTTTTTTGATAAAAAGAAAAAAACACACAAAAGTCCTATTTTTTTTGGTAAACGTAAAGGCTCTTTCACACAAAAGTGAAATGAACAAGCCTCTGACTGAGGGATATGCAAATCCACGCCTAAAATCTTGCCTAAAATCTCTGAGGTTTTTCAAGGTGGTTGTCAGGGTGTTGATAGGTGGTTGCTGAAGTGTTCTGTGGTGTTTTGAGCATGTTAGTGTGTCGTTGTGGTTGCCAGGTTACTTACTGGCCAAAGTAAAAAGAGTCCACCCTCAAATCTCGATGATATTTGGTCTCTAGAATGCTCAGGTCGTGCCTTCAATGCCTCCCATTTTATTATCCACCAGGCAAAATTCATGAGTTAGATCATTTGGGTAAGTAATAGCACATCTATTCTCAATAAGTTGCACTGTCATTCATACGCTGAAGTTTAATGAGCAATTGTAAAGTCGATGCTTGCCTTAGCAGAGATATGTTCACTGCATGTTGGGAGTGTAACAGGCCTCGGCTGTTCACAGTGGAGTGTGAGCGCTCTTTGTGTTGTGAAGTGTAGCTGCTCTGTGTGTGTGGAGTGAGTGGGCCAGAACTGCATGGCTCAGAGCTTCAGTTGTTTTGAAGACAGGCCTCAGTGTCATCCAGTACCACGGCTCTGTATAGTCTGCAGGAATGTCTGCTCGGTGTCTTTGTTCACTTCCTCAATATGGTTTCCATATACAGGTGGTGATATAGCAAGACTTAACATGCTGAGGCTTTTCATTTTTACTTTCTTTCTTTGGAGGAATATACTATTGGTTGTTGTTTTCCATACAGACACAATTGAATGAGGGTTAAAGCTTTCAAACTTCAAAAAAGTGAGTTGAGTTGGCCATTTTCAATGAGTTGGTTGATTCAGTTCTCAAAGCTAGTTTGATGATTTGTTCTTTAATCGGACTGATTTTGGTTATGACTCTCTAAAGTGGATGATTATCGAGAGAATTTTGCTTTTTCAATCTCAAAGAGTATTTTATTTTATTTATTTTAATGTGTCTTATTTATGGAAGCTTGTTTCTGCCACAGAATGAAAAATAAAAAAGGTAATTGCGACTTTTTATCTCACAATTCTCTCTCAGAATTGCGAGAAATAAAGTCAGAATTGCATAATATAAAGTTGCAATTGCTTGTTATAAAGTCAGAATTGCGAGATATAAAGTCAGAATTGCGTGTTATAAAGTCAGAATTGCGTGATATAAAGTCAGAATTGCGTGATATAAAGTCAGAATTGCGAGATATAGTCAGAATTGGGTGCAATTGCATGTTATAAAGTCAGAATTGCGTGATATAAAGTCAGAATTGTGAGATATAAACTATTCTGAGGGGGAAAAATTTGTCTTTTTTTTCCCTCTTATTGGCCTGATAAGTTTTTATCTCACAATTCTGAGAAAAGATGTCACAATTTTGAGATATAAATTCGCAATTGTGAGAAAAAAAGTCAGAATTGAGATAAAAAGTCGCAATTCTGTCTTTTTTTTTTCTCACAATTGCGACTTTATTTCTCAGAATTGCGAGTTTATATCTCCCAATTGTGACTTTTTATTTCTCAGAATTACGAGTTTATATCTCGCAATTGCGACTTTATTTCTCAGAATTGCTACTTTATATCTCACAATTGTGACTTTATTGCGAGTTTATATCTCGCAATTGCGACTTTATTTCTTAGAATTGAGACTTTATATCTTTATTTCTCAGAGTTGCGAGTTTATATCTCACAATTGCGACTTTATTTTTCAGAATTGTGAATTTATATCTCCAATTGTGACTTTATTTCTCAGAATTGCGACTTTATATCGCACAATTGCGACTTTATTTCTTAGAATGGCGAGTTTATATCTCGCAATTGCGACTTTATTTCTCAGAATTGTGACCTTTTTATATCCCACTTGTGATTTTATTTCTCAGAATTGCGACTTTTTATCTCCCAATTGCGACTTTATTTCTCACAATTCTGACTTCATATCTTGCAATTGTGAGATAAAAAGTCACAATTATTATTATTTTTATTTATTTTTGTATTCAGTGGTGGAAACAAGCTTCCATACTTAGTGCCCCTTCATTGTAATTGCATGGAAAGGACGAACCAGCTCAATCCTTCAGAAGTTTGTCATCCACAAGATAAAATGTGCCATAAAGATAACATAGATAAGATAACATAAATAAATAAATACATTGTCTTTTTGAGGTGAACTATTCCTTTGAGAAACATTACATACATTTTAAATGAAGTGCAGGTCAGGTCCAGCTCTTTTCTGTGCTGACAGAACTGCTTTGTCAAATTAGCGACATGGAACTGCATGATTAATCTGATGAATAGACCCTGAGAACAGGAGATTATGCAACCATTGTGCTTGTATGTTTGGACAAAGCTTTCTGAAATTCATTTGAGCTTTATTGTTTTAACTTTTATATGTTATCTTTTATCACAGGCTTATTATATATTGTATTGATAGAATAAAAAACATCTAAAAAAATTATTTGCACCTTTAAAAGAAATATTTTTTTATAGAACTTTTTTTTTTTAGGCTAATTTGTTAATGTTGTATTTGAAACCTGTTAGAATTGTTAGTCTTGTCATAATGGGGTAATTGCAGTTGAATGCATGTTCTTAATTGTGAGATTATGGGCAATTGAACCAGCATAATACAGTTATTATACAGTCTTGTTTCCTCTCGCCTCAAGTTTTCTATCTGTTGACACTAGACCCAATCAGGCAGATGACTGGCTGCGCTGTCTGTTGTGTGCAGTTTGATATGTTGTGAAGAAATATTATGCGTAGAAAATTTACTTTCTCTCAAATTATAGTTATTTCATGTCATGGTGTTGAGATACCGTGACGTAAATATATATATTGCAGTTGTTTCCGCGTGAATCATAATGTTATGCCATGTGTAATGAAATACGGATGTTGTGAAAAATGAGGGTAGCATCAGTCCTTTTGTTTTGTACATTTGTATATTTTGCAAGAGACTCTTGTAAACTGAAGTTCTCAGTGTAATGAGACAGCAGGGCAAATGGACATGAAGGCTACAAAGGAATGTTAAGAAAGGAATGCCCCATTTGGGCAGCTTGGACAATTACCCTTGCCTGTCAAACAGGTGTGGAGTGGAAACAGCCTCAAACACCCTTAAATATAAATAGTACCGTGTTTCCCGAGAAAGAATGCAGTCTAAATGAGGGTGAGTGTATTTGTTGATTCAAACCACAATATCCAAGGCCTGCCTAACAAAACACCAGTATACAGGCAGCACTTTAATGTATAATTACTGTCATAAATTGTAACTCTTTTTTTGTGAAATAATGCTTTAAAAAATCTTTTAAGAAGTACATGCCACAAATAATTTTTCATTTAAACATATATATTTCAAATATTGATTTTATTTTCAACTTTAGAGTTTGTTTTTGCAGGATGGCCATTTAGTGTAAAACAAAAGAAAAACATTTCATAGCCCGATTTTTTTTATGAGTTGTGTCGTGTTGATAAAATAGCAATTGATTAATTTTCAGACTTATTTCAGAGACATTAATGCTTGTTAAAGGAGTAGTTCACTTTTTAAAAAAAAACTTTTGCTGATGATTTACTCACCCCCATGCCATCCAAGATGTCCACGTCTTTCTTTTTTCAGTCGAAAAGAAATTAATGTTTTTGATGAAAACATGCAAGATTTTCTCCATATAATGGACTTCATTGGGAACCAGACGGTTCAAGGTCCAAAAGACAGTTTCAGTGCAGCTTCAAAGGGCTTTAAATGACACCAGACAATGAATAAGGGTCTTATCTAGCGAAACGATCAGTCATTTAAAAAATAAAATAAAAAACTTTAAGTTTTATAAGCACGAATGCTCGCCTTGCTCTGTTCTGTGATGAGTGTTCGTGACTCTCCTGTTCAAACTTGTTCATCAAAATGAACAAATCTTTTTTTCGAGTCATGACTTTAAGGGTCCATAAGACCCTTATTCATCATCTGGTGTCGTTTAAAGCCCGTTGAAGCAGCACTGAAACTCTCATTTAGACCTTTTACCATTTGTTTCCCAATGAAGTCCATTATATGGAGAAAATCCTGGAATGTTTTCATCAAAAACCTTAATTTCTTTTTGACTGAAGGAAGAAAGACATGGACATGCCATGGATGACATTGGGGTGAGTAAATTATCAGCAAAAGTTTTTTTTTAAGTGAACTACTCCTTTAAGGGTTAGGACCTGTGTGTGACAACCATGGTGACAACTAGCCCCGGGCTCTTTCTGCACTTCTGTATTCGGTGGGAGGAGCCAGTGTCGCTGGGACCGTGATTGCGCTTGTGCGCGTGTCTCTGGAGGAGCTGCAGCCAGCCAGTGAGATCACATCCTCGCGATGCAGCTGCCAGCGAGTCAGAAAGAGAATCCGAGTTTATAGCTGAACTACTGCTCAAATCTGCGACATAGCCTTTCAGAACTACTGTAGCGACATATAAACGCGTTGAGTTTAGAGTATATACGCAGCCAGGTTCTTCCAGTCATTCGGGAATATGGAATGCGGTTTCACTTAAATACCTCCTCCCTCCCTCCTGTTCTTGGTGGGCTCGTGCATTTCTCGAGCTCGTTGTTGGATTTATCGGTGTGAAACCGAACGCAATGTGGGCCAGAAACGATTTTGAGGACGGATTCGACTCTTATAAGATAGGTAAGAGCCTACCGCTTGTGTAATGACACTGTAAGCCAGATAGTATGGTCATAAGAACAGCCATATTTGATCTTCAGACTGGCGTGTGTAACGGCGTGTATTGTTGTTCCGCGCGCTCAGGCTGTGATGTATTAGATACGTGATGTTCCGTTATGGGCATTGTGATGTTGACCATCATCGTGTCACCTTCAGATGGTCTTTGTTTTGGTCAAGGGATAGATATGGACACACAAGTGTCCCTTACAGTGGGGTCTCTCTAATGTATGTAGAGCCATGGCACACGTCATATTTTTTGAGCTCGTGTGTGTATAAATATAAGCTATATATGGTAAAACTTTCGCGTCCAATTCTCACTATAAACTAGTTGCGTATTAGCATGTATTACTAGGATAGTGGCTGTTTATTAGTAGCCTACTTATAAAGCACAAATCCATGCCTACATCCAATCCTACCCAATACCTATACTAAACAACTTCCTTACTAATAAACAGTAGTTTGTTTGTTTTTTTAAGCAAAAGTTAGTTAATATTTAATAGTGCAATCTTGTGAAGACATGCTTTTCCTTAAAATAGAATTAATTTATATAAACACTATAATAATTTAGTTGTTGTTCTTAAGTAAATTATTTCATTGGACATAATTTTATGCTTGTAGCTACTATTAATGTTAGATGTTTAAAACAGATTTTTATTTTATTTTTTATTTGATTTTATTTTTACTGTTAGGAACTGTCAGTGTTTCTAAACTATTGCCTCCATTTACTTAATTTTTTTTCCACTCAAATATTGAAATTGCTTACATGCAAATCCAGTGGTGAAAGTAAAATACACATTCAGTTTTAGGTTATTTAGTAGTTTGTGCTTTTATACTTAGTGTGTTTAAAATTGTCTAAATATTGAAGAGTGATGCAACAGATTCTAACTCTCTCTGCCAGTATGCTTAATTATTCATATCATGTTGCGTAACTGTTGGTGGTCTTGAAGAACGGCTGGTGCCCTGTCAACAACAAGCCCTATGTTTAGTTTACCCGGGATATTTACTCATCTGATACTCTGTCACGATGGCTAATGTCGATATGAACTGGTATGAACTTGAGGTTTTTCCACCCAGGAATTATGGAGACCTATTTTTGGTTCTGGTTATTTCAGCTGGGTCTTGGCCTCCTGTTGGTTTTGAACTCTTGTAGCTTTAAGATTCATATAAGCATCTGAAGTATTTTTTGTTTTTCTGTCGTAGCTGCTATATCAGGAATATTGCTCCAAGTTTGTGACTTGTATAAGACGTATGGCACAGTAAAACTGCATACGTCAGGAGTTGTAGATTTTGCTGATGGCCTAACTGAAATGAAAATGATGATGTTTTTTCTTTACATTTTTTTAATAATGTTGTTATCTACGGCATAATAATTTTTCATCAAAACTTTGTTTGAATCAGTCATTTTTGTTCTTTTTGGAAGCAAATCAATGTGTTCAGAGATGATGGCAAAAGAGATTTCATATTCCATTTTTTTCCTGGCAGGCGTTACGGAGGACAGCCTAAATGGTGGTGTCTAAACGGATTACACCTCAGAATAGATAAGCCAGCAGATATTGGGGACAATCCCTCTTGCACAAGACTGACCATTTGGTTCACTGAACTTCACCTTGTTTTAGTGGTTTAGTACTTATAGCCCAGATAAAAACTGTTCAAAAGTGTGGGGTTGGTAAGTTTTTAGTTAGAAGTAAATTAGAAGTATTTTATGCTCACCATGGCTCCATTAAAATGTCATGATGATGAACCTTCACTTATGTACCAGGGTCTCAATAAACGGGGTGAATAGTTACGCTATTCATGGTTACTATAATAGTAATAGTTACTTGAATAGTTACTGTATATACATTTATTGTCTGCATTGTAATATATTTTGTACAAACTTTTTTCTTTGTTTTATTAGAAATAAAGTTGTCCACCAAAGAGGGGGGCTGGTGGCGGGCCAAAAAAAAATGTCATGATGGAGAGTCAGAGTCATGATGGAGAGTCAGTTTAAACATTCAAGCCATTTTAAACTATTACACCGAACACCGAATTTGGCTCTCTTTGCTTGAACATATCAAAAAACCGCCTGTCTCGGCAAGTATCCTCGTAAAAACAGTGGCTTATGCTTACGTGACAGTAAACAATTGAGAAAGAAAATGGATGCAATCGAACTCGGGTCCGGAACAGGCAATCGAACCAAGTGTGAAAGCCCCCTTAAAGTAAAGCAGCCTAATATACCCGCTGCTGAAGAACAAAACACAAAAAATCCCTGTCGTTATTGAATGCTCACTTGACTTAACTTGAAGTCTTTCATTGTGAATAGACAGTTAAATGGTGGAACAGTTTGAAATCAAGTGTTTGTTGGACATGACATCGGTCTGTTTGTCTCCCCCTCTTCCATGGTAACCCTGTACTGTTTTTGTTTCCTAGGTTCGAGCACGTCCTCTCCTGGATGGGTCCCAGGCTGCGACTCAGCATGGCAAGCTTCCTCTTCCGCCACTGGCATTAGCAGCCGCGGACGACGTCACAGCGCTGCCTCGGACAGTGGCGATACCGGCATTGGAACCTCGTGTTCTGACAGCGTAGAAGGTACGAAATGCATATGGCGCAGCTTACTTTCGAACTGACCCTGGGTGGCTTGGTTGACTAGCCTAAATCTGTTTTGTGTGCTGTGAAACGTATTATTGATCGGCTGTTGTAATTCACGGCTGGTTTTCGCAGTCAGACTTTTTCTAGCAAGCTCATGACAAAATCAGCCTGAAGTCATGCCCCATGTCCTTATGCATCGCTTTAGTCAGACAAAAACTTAGGATCTTTGAACATCAGCTCCAGTTTCGCCATGACCAACAAATACAGAGATTTTAATGCTTTAGCGAGGGAAAATTAGGGCTGGTTTTTGTCTGCCACTTTGATTTTTGAGAAGTCATTCTGAGCGAGCGACGTTTTGTAAAAGCCTCTAGAAATGGGTCACGCTTTAATGTCTGTTAAATGTATGTAGGCCAATGTGTGCAGTGGCTTATGGGTAGAGATTATAAGATGATGAGTAATGTGAAAGAGAGTTTCCTCTTTTGCCAAATGACTGTTTGCATCCAAACGCTCCAAATCACATGTATGTTTATTGGAGCCTCAGGCTGATCCTTCACATTGAGCCAAACTTTTTTTTAGACAACATGGTAATTATAAGGCCAACAACATACGATTTGAATCTAGACCAAGAGTTTAGTGCATGTTAAGGAGGCCTGCATTGGAATAATTTAAAAGCAGAAAAAAATATGATTATACTCTGTCAGTCGGTAAGGTTTTATAAATGTTTTTGTTATATTAGTGATTGTCAGAACAGTTACGGCAGATAATTTTTCTTCCATGAGATTTCTGATATGGTCATACATATTTTAGTGTAAATAACTACCTAACTTAGCAGCTATAATCACCCACAACAGCTCAGTTAAAAAAGTAGCACTTTACTCTTCATGCATTATGCAGGGGATTTCAGTGGAAGGCAGTCTTTTACAATTAAGTTCAAAAGAAACCCATGCAATACATTTACAAATACAAATTGAATGGCACTTAAAATTAGTGGCACTAATGAGCATTTAACATGCAGACTGTCAATGTCAGTAGAGTTCCGGTGTCTCATCTGGTTGAGCATAATGCTAGCAGTGCCAAGGTGATGGGTTCAATTACAACACGCATTGTATAAATAATGTTATTAAATAATAATGATTTACAAATAATAGTAAAAGAGCACTACGTTTTTTACAAGTTCAAATGCAGTTTTAGGGTTTTCTTTATGATTGCCAACTATAAAGATTAGAGCTAGACCGATTTATCGGCAGGTCGATATTAGGCATTTTCCAAACTATCAGTATCGGCAGTTCTAATGGCCGATAAATGAATATTTCAAAAATAAAATAAAAACGGACGAAATACGCTTCAACCATGTCAAGAGTGTTGGAGTTGTATAGTTTGCCCACCAGAGGGCACTCTACACCGTCCCTGTTGGAAACACTTGTGTATAACGCACTACACATCCTGCAACCTGCTGATCCAGGTTGCAGGTAGCTTATGAGGCAATGTAGGGACTAATTATTATTTTATTTATCGGAATTTTAATATATTTTGATGTTCCTCTGATCTGTTGTGACAATAAAAGAAAGAAGTTTCTTTTTAAAATGCACTATCATATTATTTTAGTTAAAACTCATAAATAACTACAAATAACTAATCTTAGGGAAATCTGTTAATGTTTTGTTGCGCATTTCTGAAATAAAAAAAATTCAAAAAATATCAGCCGATATATCGGAATATCAGATTTTAAAACCTACAAATATTTCTATCAGTATCGGCCTTCAAAATCCTTTATCGGTCGGGCTCTAATAAAGATAGATAGATAACTATATTAGTGTCCACCATGGCAGACAATATCGTTGTTTATTCTAAGCGTGTTATTGTCTGTCACTTTAAATGCTCAATGTCGTTACAGCAGGCTGAATTCTGCTTGGCTGTCAATGTTTTCATCGTTCATCAGCTGGATAAAATCGTTCAGGGGTGCGTTTCCCGAAAGCATCGTTAGCCAACTATGGTCGCAAGTTCCGTCGTTACCAATAGAGTTCAATGGAAATTGCGACCATAGTTGGCTAACGATTCTTTCGGGAAACGCACCCCAGATCAGTGATTCCAACGATATGGTTTCTCTGTGCCATTATCGTTATAGCTGTTGTGTGAAGTGTGAACTCTGCTGTTCTTTAATATTGAGAATAATTGTTAGAAATCGTCCTTGGTGTGAACTAGTATTTGGGGTGTTCTGGGTGATTACTAGGTGGTCAACCCCCAAGTCACTATGATTTTGTGGTCGCTGGATTAATTTTGTGCTCCCTCCTTCAATGTAAATCTATGGGTTTTATTCTCCCCTGATTTGTCATCATAATTGATGCCTAGCTAGGGCTATGATGTATTTATCCAATGGTATATCATGTCTTTTTCAGTGTGAGCTCCTAGCTGGAGGCGTATCATCCTGCCCTATATTTCCATGCAATGGCAATGTTGGTTATTATCTCACGGTACTTCCTGTCCCACTGCTGTCTAAAGGGAGCTGACAGTTGCCTGGCTCAGTGCCCCAGTAAGACGGGTCGTCCTGCCGTCCGTCTGACCGTGGCCATGCTTGTATTGATCACAGCTCCCTACTTAAATTGATCTCTTTATCATTAGTGCAGTAAACACGCCTCCGCTCAGGGCTCAAATCAAGGTCAAGCACAGAGTCACTGGCTGTTCATTCATACAATCTGTTCTGTTGGGTTGTGAATTTTGGCTTTTGCAAAAAAAACCAAAAACCTTCTGACTTAATTAAAATGCCCCAAGTGGTAATAGTGCAAGAGTCCAAACACGCTTGTTTCAGTCAAGAATGATCTCAGGGCTTTGTCTCGGTGAGAATTTAGATGCACGCAGCCAGTATGAGTTGGCTCCAGAAGTAGGGCAGATCTGCCATGGAAACATCTGTAATAATCACTGTGTAGGATGAGAGCCGTGATATCACCACCGCTAAACATGATGACTAAATACTAAATGTAGAACTTCAACGTCAAAACTGAATATTAATGCTCGTCATTGTGAATATTGAAGTTTCTGTGGCGTAAAAATACTTTGGCTACTTTAATGATGTTTTTTTAATAGTTATATTGGATATAATTTAGCAGATGGATCTAATTTAGAGGATGGATATTGCAAAAATATGGGTTTTCTAAACACTCTAACATCTGCTATGGAGTGGACGGTGTCGACTTAAAGTTGGTGTGTTGGTCTTGTCAGGATGCTCAAACAAAAAGCCAACGTGTTTACTCATTTTTTGGGGAATCATACTAAATATTAAACTGGGATGGGTTTGGGATTCACTTGGTTTAAATCTCGCCATGTTGTGCTGTGCTCAAGGATGGTTTTATGCCCGCCTGAAATCCCTCTCTCCCAAATCTTTCCTTCATTAAGAATTAATGCAGACTCATTGGCTGTAATCTACATGAAAAAGGGATATGCTATTCTGGGAGCCTCTCTAAAAACCAACTAGTTTTCAATGTGCAATTGGCTTAATATTCCATTTTCACTCAATAAAACACTGAAATGGCAGTAATGGACAGAAAGCAGCACCCTGTAATTTAATAGTTACTGTCTCAAGATTTAAGTGGTTTCGGTGTCTTAAGCTTTAGGAATATGTTATTTTGTTTTACACACACATATATATATATATATATATATATATATATATATATTACATACATACACACATGTGCATTAGCCTACCTAAATATTAAAAATACAGTTAATCACAAATGTCTCCCCTGGTAATGTTTGGGAATCACTGACCTAGTTTCTCTTTTTTATGCTATTGCAAATTGCTAGTCAAAGGTGATTTTTATGTGTTTTTATGGTGCGGGTTTGCTCTCCTCGTGTGGATTTCATAATTAGCAGACGGCCTCATTACGGTGCTGAATATCTGTGACCCTGGGGACATGTCCTGCATTTAGGACATCCTGTCATATTGTACTCAGTCACTTTTGAGCACATGTGACCAGATGCATAGAGACAGATGCATAGTCACCATGCCTCAAGCCATCTTAAACACGTGTAATAAGACTCATGGATTCATTGCATTCGATACAATTTTTAAGGAAATTTGGTTATCCTGACTAATAAATTGGCCTGTTTAATGCTGCAAAAAAATTGTTACCATATAAATAATAAAAATAATTATAACCGGTCTGAGTTAAGTTGTTATCAGTTGTGATCTTGCCCTTTGGCCCTCTGAAGGTCTCATGTTTTCCTTGTAAGACGTCTTCATTAGTCTATAGTGTCAGGCTTTCCCGTGACACATGTTTAACCTTGAGAATCGTGCCGGAGATGTGTCCTCTTGAAAATTAATTTACCTACTTTCATCCACCTTGAGAATCAGAATTCCCTCTCTCCAAATGAGCTGCCGGTGGATGACCTAAAACAAGGCACAGGAAATTCCTTTTGTCTTGAACCAGGACGCCTCATGACCTGAGTCACTAATTATACCTTATTATGGGGGGGTTGATGGCTCCAATCAGAAGCTTCATTCTTGTTTCAACAACTCTTGCATGGGATTAATGATAAAGTAATGACATAGCTAGACCAGAATCACTTTTTTTGGCCCACTTGCCATACTTCCAATCTGTCTGAGTAATGATTATTTGTCAGTAATCGGATGAAAGTCTTCTGTCCTAGGTCCTTAACATATTTGTCCTTGAGTGTTTGCCAGGCACTCCTGGCACATGCATTTCCATGGAGCACTTATGCAATGTAGTTTAGGATGGTAGGTGTCAACTTTCTGCGCGAGGATCAGCTGTGTCGAAAAGAAACCCGAATCGCATGACTTATCAGCCAAGAATAAACACAGAGGTGCCCTAAGACTAGCTGGAAAACATGCCTTGGATGCCACTGAAGCATCCAGAAATACACAAGGAGCAATCTCAACAAAGTGATGTGCATTCCAGTGTCTGTGATCGCTGTGAGTTTGCATTGTTTAACTCTTGGCTACTTTTCCTAAGTTAGCCTCCTGAACACACACACTTTTTTTGACTCAATTCTACAATGTTAAGTGGATGAAAAAAACCCTCCTTAATCTTGTATTTGGGTCAAAAATGGGCACCCATAGAAATGAATGGGAAAACTGGTAATTTAGAGCCAAAATAAGACACCAGGTGACAGAAAAGTCACTTTATCTTTAGGTTTTAGCTCGAAAAACTTATTGGAATGATATTTTAATGTAGTTAAAAAATAAAACATAAAAATAAGCATAATTTACATAGAAAATATGGTACTTTTTGATGTTAATAAATTCAAAAATATCCCCAAATTAAAAAAAAAAACTCTATCGAAAAATACTTTATCGAAGATAGTGATATAACATTTAGCCTATAATAAATAAAAATTAGGATCACACCTGAGTCCTCTGTGCCCACATTTGTCCACAATTACAGGATTAAGGGCTATAAAGTGAATACAGTTTGAGGGCTACTGATCTTTATCAGTTTCAAAAACAGGTAAACAATCCAACACGATCTCACGAGAATTCCTACGAATTTTACGAGGTAGCTAATTTGTAACAATTCGTACGACCTCACTCGTACGAATTGGTACGTTTTTGCTAAATCGTACATATTTTACGAATTTGCCAATTCGTATGAATGACCTACCCCTGACCCCGCCCCTAAACCTACCCATCACGTGGGTTTGGAATTGTACGAATTCGTACGAGTGAGGTCGTATGAATTAGTACGAATTAGCCACTTTTTAATCACTCGTACAAATTGGTCGCGAGATAGCGTAGAACAATCTTACATTTGCCATTTTAAGTTGCTACTCTGTTTAAACAAAATAGTACTATCAATCCAGTGGTATTAACCAAATCTCTTCCTTCAAATCTGTCTGATCTTCTCTGAACATCCTAGTCCCAAGCGAATTCCAGGTCAAAATGTTACTCTCTATTAGATTTGGGCTAGATTAGCTCCTGGCGTTGTCTGATTAGCCAGTTGGGATTAGCGTTTGACTGAGTTGGGTAATGCAGTTAGGATGATTAAGGGGGTATTGTTTGCTCATGGCCTTCTGTGCCTTATACCCCATAGCCCCACCCCGAATCATTTTTAAACGCCAGCTGCTCCGAACTCATCGCTCTAATGATGGCTTAAACCCTGAATGAGGAATGAGTTTGACACAACACCGAATTAACATTTTGTTCTTGGTTTACATGAGAGCCAAAACCACTTTGCTCAAGGAACTGCTAGATTTTTGGGCGTTTGTTAATGTATGAGGTATTTCCACCAACCATGAATATCTAATGAGGTATATGGTAGACTTTATTAAATTTGTTAATTGCTTATATCAGCTGATGCATGCAAGACGAATTTGTTCATTTGCCTTGCAGATATGTCCCCAGCATAGCATATGGGTGTGCATTGCTTCATGGCAGTTAGCCTAATAGCACATCCTCCCAAAGCCAAAAACAATCACTTTTTATATTAGTAACAGTCCAGCCAAATACTCCTACTAAAGACAGCCTTTCGCTAAGAGTCCTTTAAATATATAAGCTTTGTAAGGATTGTACTTCTCAGCTTTGGCTAGCTATTCTTTGAATAGGTTGGACTTATTTTAGTTGGAAGTTTCATGCTGGAGATCACTTGGCCTCGCATAGCCAGTACCAAATATAAGGTTTGGTCCTTATGATGTATGCAATTGTAATTTACAATCTCCGGAGTTGAAATTCAGAAATGTTATATGGCATTTAGTTTCCAACATGCGCTGTAAGCGGTTGACCAATCACAACAGACTGGGGCATCTGACCAACCAGAGAAGAGTAGGCTCTCAGAAAGAATGGGTTTAGAGATCGAATCTTCAAACAAATCGTTTCAGACTCTTTGAGAGATTATTTGATGATGTGCAATGTATATTATGAGAAAATTGTTTTTTGACCTTGGATGAGTGTAAACCTGTTGTAGGAGACCTCCTAAACAAAACTAGGAACTTTTAAAATAGTATAATGGGGCACTTTAAGGAAAAACTGACTGATGACTTTTATTGATAATTAATGCTCATCCGAGGTAGTAATGTAGCCATGATGTGAAATGTATTTTTAAGAAGTACAATGTCTTTACAATTTTAAAGGGCTTCTTGAATGCTTGCGGATTGTTTAACTTTTGTTGAAATATTGAGCTACCTGATTTCCTGTATAATTGTTCTCTGGGACATTTCTTTGAGACAGCTGGCATGTTCATTTACTCATCTGACATATAGGGTTGTGTTAAAAGCTCAATGGTGTTGAAAAGCCTGCCAGTTCAGGGTCGTCCAGAAATAACGCACCGTTTCACCCTTTGGCAGCGGTGTAAGGATTTTCTGTGCATGTGAACACCAAATTAATCAATTCTGAATTAAGGGTCAAGCTGAGCGTTGATTAAATCTCACCCAAATAGGATTTTCTTTCACAACTCCATAACCAGTTTGTGTAGTATGTGGACAGTTAATGAGACGCTGTGTTTTTTTTTTTTTTTTTTATGGATGAGGGCAGCGTGAAAGGATGGAAGTATGTCTGTGTGAGGCTGTCTAATTACAGTTGGAGTGCAGCCATGCTCGCACTTGGAAGCTTCTGCCCTGCCCTTTTTAATTAATAATCTGCCTGAGTTTTAACCGCACGCCATGACGGGCTAACTCGTGTTTTTTTCTGTGTTCAGATCTGTTTAATATCCAGCATATATTGATAGTATTATGGAGGACAGGGTAAGTTAAGGATTTCCAGCTGAAAATAAGTTTAACTAGTTTTTAGGGCTGGACGATTTTGGCTAAAATCATAATCGCGATTAATCGAACAAGTTACCTCGATTACGATTATTGAACGATTATTATTATTTTTCTTCTCATATGTCACTGGCAAGGCTTATACTGTAAATATGTATGTATTTTTTCTAATGAAAGAGTGCATAATCCTATATTTGTGATTCTAAAACACGAAAACACACAGATAGCTTTTAATGCTTATTAAATATTGAAAAATATATTATCCTGTTAATATTATATATTAATAGGATTCAAAAACTGAAATAACATATATGGCAAAATCACGTCGGTTTTAGGCTCTGAATTTCGGTTTCGATTATTTTTCGATTAATCGCCCAGCCCTACTAGTTTTACTAAGACTAGTGAAAGGAGTACTTCACTCTTAAAAAAAACCTTTTGCTGATAATTTTAAGTTTTATAAGCTCAAATGCTCGCCTTGCTTTCTTTGAACTCATTTATCAAAAATGAAGGAATCTTTTTTCCAGTCATTTGGTTCATTCAACAAACAAAATGAATGAATTGATTCGGAAAAAGATTTGTTCATTTTGATGAACGAGTTTGAACAGGAGAGTCACGAACGCGCATCATAGAACAGAGCAAGGCGAGCATTTCAGCTTATAAAAATTAAACTTCGTCACATCCATCACATCTATTACACAACTCGTATAGTTGAATTGAATATAAGTGGGATATTCAATGAGGATTTTTGTATGTCTGAGACCAAATCTTCCTTATAATGTTGTTTAATAGACAAATGATGCGGCTTTGAAGCCTCCAAGCTACCCATGTTGTTGACCTATATTCTCTGCCATAGTTATAAGCCAGAATTGACTGTTCCATTGGTTTCGGTTCATTGTGGAGTTATCTGGTAAACAGGAAGCTATAAGAGCATGATGATATCACATGGACACATCATTCACTTTCTGGCTGTCTACACTGCACAATAAATCTCTTATTTACATCATTTTTGCACTGTTAGCCAAGATGAAAGCATTTGTGAGAGTGCAGAAATTGAGTTTCATTCATGCGCTTAAATAGTCCTGTCATCGGCTAATGCTTATCGCTCAAATCTTTCATAATGTTATGGAAGTAGATCTATAATCAACACTTTTCACGATTAGTTCATCTCTACAGCTGTAATAGTACAAACGTAAAACAGATTTCAAGGGTAATACTTCATATCCAAATATGTTAACCAATCACAGCATTGGGCGTTTACATTGAAGTCTAGATTATGACCATTTTTGATGTAAAAATCTGACTAACGTTAAGTGCACCTCAGGAAATATTATAAAATAAAAAAAAAATGCAATTCATGACCCCTTCAACTCAATTCTGAACGAGTACTTTGCCATAATAGGTGACTACAATAAATTAATCACCAGATTCCCAGTAGCTCTGTGATGTGTTTTTGTTCATTATTAATGGTTAAAATGCTTCATCAGTATTTTGCCATCAATATTGGTTGACTAGATGAAGTTTAACTCTCTATATTCATCCCTTTTACAACACCATTATAATCAAATTAGTGCTTTGGTCACCCTCTTCAGCAATATATTTTAAGAAATATACTGTCAGTCCAAATATTTTTAATTTTTGGTCTGTGCAAATGAATGTTCTGGGCCTTTTGTGCTGTGCGTTTTTGTAAAAAAAAGTATTTGAAATGTTTTAAGGTCATGCTTCTGACCAACAAGCTGAATGATTGTTCAGACAGAACTCAGTCTAATTGATTTTCAGGATATGTAGTTTTGCAAATATTCATAGATGTGAAAGCACGACTTTTGTTTACTTGTGCTGCATTGAAACATGAGTCATATCACCACCCATATAGAAAACAGAATGAAATCCTGTGATGCTTTTGCAAAAGAGATAATCCTCTTGCCTTAGAGGAGCTAGATAAGAGCTTTCAAACACTGCAAGATGTAGTCCTGTGCAAAATCTCCCCGCTGAGACCGAGTCATTTCTCTAATTATGAACTAAGGGGCATTCTGACAAAAGTAGGTTAGCGCCTCTTGTTGAATATAGTGTTTTATAACTAAAGAACATACAGTTTTTGACTTGATACATGTGCATTTTATCAGGTCAACTTCACCCATGTTCACATAATCAATTGCAGCTTTACCTATACTTTCAAAGGCCACACATGCAGAACGATTCATGTTAAATTCACTGTATCTGGTGCTCCACCACAGGAAGGAAACTATTTGGACTTAAGTGACTCTTTCAGTTTCCACATATCCGGAACCAAGCTTCTCTTGACATTTCCATAATGGAATTTGTTGAAAAGGCAAAGATCAGGTCTCAGTTATTTTATGTAATGTGTGTTTTGCTGATTTTGGCTTTTCTAAACTAAGCATTTGTAGTTGTTGTAGCTCAACTGTGCTAGATATAGCAGACAGTTGGTTGTGTTCAGCATAGTTTGACTTGGAAATTATTAATATGACAAAATGTGTTACGTTTCTGCTCAATACACTATCATTCAGAAGTTTGGGGTCGGTAAGATCTATTTGGATGCTTTAAAAAAAATACAGTGTAAACAGTAATATTATTACGGTATAGACCATTTTACAAGATGTAAACAACACTGGTCCAGAAACACTTCCTGTTTCAGTTTGTAACTGTTTTCTTTATTTCACATGTAAAGAAAACATCTAAAAGATGTTTGTTTAACTTTTTGATTCAGTTTTAAATGTTCTGTTGGTTGTATTTTATCCCAGCTTGTAGTGTTAAAAAACTGAAACAGGAAGTGCTTCTGGACCAGTGTTGTTTACATCTTGTGAAATGGTCTATTAAAATCACTGTTTCCTATTTTTAGATATTTGAAAATGTAATTTATTCTTATGGTGGCAAAGCTGTTTTTTTTTTTCAGCATCATTACTCCAGTCTTCTGTGTCACATGATGACATACAGAAATCATTCTAATACGCTGATTTGCGGCTCAAGAAATATTTCTTATTATTATCAATATTGAAAACAATTGTGGTGCTAATATTTATTTTGGAAGCTGTGATCCATTTTGTTTTTATGATTCATCAACAAATGGAAAGTTCAAAAGAACAGCTTTTATTTGAAATTAAAATCTTTTGTTACAAATTAAAAGTCGTGTCTGCCATTTTTGATGAATTTTAATGCAATCTTGGTGAATAAGCTTTCCTAAAAACAAAGAAAAATCTTACTGACCCCTAACCGTTGAATGTTGTAAGTGTATATTTGTAAAATATCTGTCTAAACAGTAGACCTATAAGAATTTTAAGCTTTGTTAGTCTCTAAAATTTGTAGCTCTTTAATTCAATGGATTGTATTTTCTTTAATTCTTGAAAGACTTGAAAGAGCTGCTTCTCTTGTGATGAATGAGGTCACCGGCTAATGCTCTCTCATCTCAACACCAGACTGATTTATTCTCTCTATTTCTCCCATCAGCATCAGGGAGGGCTATTTTAGCATTTTATCCCAAACTATTCCATATGTTTTTGCGCAGCTGAGCCATAAAGGGACCTTGTACATAGAACTCCCTTTATATTGACCTTCTTTCATCTGTTTGGGAATCGCATGTTAGCCATTATGGCTGTGATGATGGCCCTTTTGTGGTAAATGTGATCCTGCGCATTAGGTCTATGTTATTGTAGCCCCTGAGGGCTGGGACGTCTGTCATCAGTCTCCAGCTGCAGTGCGTTCGAGGTCTGGAAAGATGTTTGTGTGAAAACTGTCACAAAGAACTGTATGATAATTCCCTATAATTTCAGCTCTAGCCAATGAAACCTGGACAGTTTGCAGCACTAAAGTACACTGCCCAACGTTAAAGACATTCAGAGAATATAAATTCACATTTGCTTTTGTTAGTTTCAGGATTCTTGTAAAATCGTTCTTCCGTGATTTGCAAGGTTTTTCATGTGCAGGTGAAGGTGGTGCATGATGCTTCTGTTGAGCGATACGTACCATTGAATCCCTGACATTATGGAAGGAAAGGTCCTTACATTTTCCATTTTTATCAGTTTATCCTAAGTTTTGTTGTTTTTCAGTTGGGGATAAGCTTAAATGTCAACACTTATTGTGTGATTTTGTGTAGTCATTTTTATTTATTTATTTGTTTATTTTTGTATAGTTCCGTTGAACTGATTTAATAGTATTTGTTGAAATATGTTTTCTTTTTCAAAGCTACTATTGTTTATCTTAACTATATAGGTACACTTTTATCCTGCTTTTGGCATATTTATATCCAGATATTATATTAATAATTATTTACTTAAAAAGAATATATATATATATATATATATATATATATATATATATATATATATATATATATATTAAGACTAATTTAAAAGTCTAAAAAAGTCTAAGTCTAAAAAGTCTAAGTCTAAATATATATATACGTATATATATATATATATATATATATATATATATTTTTAATTTAATGTATTTTTTATGGCTGTCAAACGGATTAATCGCGATTAATCCATCCAAAATAAAAGTTTGTGTTTACGTAATATATGTGGGTGCTCTGTGTATAAATATTTTGTATACATATAAATACACACACATGCATGTATATTTAAGAAAAAATATTATTTATGTATAAAATATTTATATATAATATAAATTATATTTAAATCTATATACATGAAAATATTTCTTAAATACATACAAGCATGTGTGTTAGATATATATAAATAATTACAGACAGAGCACCCACATGTATTGTGTAAACACAAACTTTTATTTTAAATGCGATTAATCACAATTAATCGTTTGACAGCTCTGTTTTTTTTTATTTAAATGTATTCATTAACAATGTAGCTTGAAGTGGCACAATGAAAAGACATACTTGCATGCCCTCAAACTCGTGAATGAAACGGGACACGCTGTGCAAGGAGAGAGGGTATGAACGAACATGTATGATGAATGAGAAAGCGCCGTGTGCTAGTACTGTATTACATACTTTATCTCACAGGAAGGAGGTAAACTAATCACACAGGAGCAGGAGGCAGCCCAGTTAGACACTGGATATGGATATAGATCAATATGCATGCAGCCATAGTGCTGCCTTTGCTTTAAAACAAGATGCTGATGGAAGGATGTGTAAAAACCACACAGGAAACTGGATTGTATAATTTATGCGATTGATGAGCGGAGGAGATTGATTGGTTCACCATGTAAATGGAGGACCAGGGTAATACAGAGCGTGTTTGATGAACAGGAGCTGTAGTTATTCATCCTGTTTTATGATTAATGTTAAGACGTGTGATCCTTCAACCTCTACTGGTAATACTTGAAGTTAGTAAGTATGATGCACTATTAATGGGCTCGACAGTGATGTGTGCAAGCTGTAAAAGGTATTTAGGAGAACGTGTGCGAATAAAAAGTAGGTACCCTCGCCCAATCTTATTATGATTAATTATTGAATTTAAGGTTATAAAAAGTCTTAAATAGCTGAAATTGTGTATCAAAAGACTTAATTATCATTCAATTTGGGGACAGAAAATAGGAATTGCGATATTGTTTAATATGATTATTAAACTGAAAGCTATAAAAAGATATTTTGAAGAATGTTGATAACCAAACCATGGGGGGAAAATACTCTGGAAGTCAATGGAGCCCATTAATAGAATTGAATAGAATTCAAAATAAGAGTCCCTGGACCTTGTGCATTTCAGGCTTGTTTATTATTAAAAGTCCCGTTTTTTTTTTTTGGAAAAAAACCAACTTTATCTGGAATTTAATTCAATGTTCAAATATAAATAATTCCATAATTATTAAATTAAGTTTGAAGCTGAAAAAAAAATCTTGTGTACTTTTTGTATTTTAATAAATTGAATAAAATTTTAATCAATTTTTATTGTGCCCCTGAAGCTCTAAAGTTTTGCAGATCAGGACCCCATGTGCTCCTTGAGAAAAAAATATTCGTCAAGCCCTGTATTACTGTAGCCTGTGCACATTCGGCATTTCATAACGAGATCAAGTCGCATGTTAGCACTTCAGGTTCCCTCGAGTACACACAAATACATGCACACAGACACCTTGTTACGGCTCAGCATTTCTATTCCCCAAGCTGATAATTAGCCTCGCCAGTTTGAAAACACACTTTGCGTCATCTCGACCCTCGTTAAACTCTGCTGAGGCTTGTGTTTTTTTCAGCTTAGTGCTCTTGCACTCATTGTGACCACCCTTACTATGCATTGCCTTAATTCTAATGGCTGGAGGAGATTACACATTGCCATCTGTCTGTCTGGTCACCATCAGCAATGTTATCAAGCTAGTATACAGCCTTAGGTCTCCATTTACTTTTAGTGTTTGAAAGAAGAGCCAATGTATTTGCAGCGTGAATGTTTTGCTAAGCAGAGTATGATTACATAATTTTCCTTTTTAGATGATCTAGCCCTTTAAATCGAATACAGATTCCAGAATTGGAGGGGTTTATATCAGTAATTGGCTGTCTAGAGCAGTTAGGCTCATATAACACGTAGCGCCGTTGCAGCAGTGTACCGCTCATGTTTCTGGAGGCTTGACCGTGACCTCCTCTCGGAGCCGTTACATCAACTCCTCTTGTGTCACTGTGGAATTCTGAGCAGCTGGTGATGCAACAGCGAGCCGGAAATACTGACGGCTGACAGAACTGCACGCCAGGAAGAGTTTTCTAGAGCCTTGGCTGAGTGCGTCTCCAAACAGACATTAGATCGATCTATCTATCTATCTATCTATCTATCTATCTATCTATCTATCTATCTATCTATCTATCTATCTATCTATCTGTCTGTCTGTCTGTCTGTCTGTCTGTCTGTCTGTCTGTCTGTCTGTCTGTCTGTCTGTCTGTCTGTCTGTCTGTCTGTCTGTCTGTCTGTCTGTCTGTCTGTCTGTCTATCTATCTATCTATATCGTTCTATCTATCTGTTGTTCTATCCATCCATCTATCCATCTATCGTTCTATCTATCGTTCTATCTAAAGTTCTGTCTACTCTATCTATCTATCTATCTATCTATCTATCTATCTATCTATCTATCTATCTATCTATCTATCTATCTATCTATCTATCTATCTATCTATCTATCTATCTATCTATCTATCTATCTATCTATCTATCTATCTATCTATCTATCTACCTACCTACCTACCTACCTACCTATCTAAATATCATTCTATCGTTCTATCTATCTATTGTTCTATGTATCTACCGTTCCATCGTTCTATCTATCAATCGTTTGTTCTTTCTGACTGCCAATCATTTTATTTGCCATTCTATCATTCATTCTCTCCATCTATCTTTAAATCACTTGTATGTCTTTCTTTCATTTTGTCTGTCTGTATATCTAACTCTCTGCCTGTCTGTCGGTCTTTCTGTCAGTCAATATTTCATGAGTCATATGGACCATGTGTCTGTCTATATCATTCAGTCGTTCCATCTAATAGGAATCTGTGAAGTGTTTGCGCCCATCACCTGTGATTGTGATTGACTAATTTACCTACATTTATGATGTCACAATTAGTACAGTGCCCATATATGTTGTGAACAAGTAATATTCACTGTGCCTGATTTAAACTTGCATTTTTTGTCTTCATATTGCTGTCACCAGCAACCCTCTCTACTTCATGAAGCAAACATCACGTTCTTCTGACTCTTTAATATGCCTAATCTTTTATTAGATCTATCTTGGCCCGAGGCCCTTACGAGAATGGCCCATGAGTTCCATGTTGGTCCCCAGCAACCGTCTTTTTGGCGCCAGGCTGATGGCTATTGATGTGGCTGTGAAACCTAAGAGCAGTTGCTAAATATGTGCTAATGTGCTAAGACTATCAAGTCCACAAGCAGAAGGCACGCGCTCGACAAGTGACGTCAGAGTGTGTTGTGATACACTAGATATTGAGTACTCAACTCTCACATGTACGATTACCCTTAACCATGTGCAATTGCTCATTGATGTTGTGCATAAATGACCATAATGAGCAACATCACTATTATTGTATCTTGAAACATGGTGGTATATTGAATCATGCATGGTATATTTCTCTCACGGTCCTCGGCCGGCAAAGAGAGTGTGTCTGTGCCATTTTTGCTATCAAGAAACTTAGCGGATCTTGAGTGAATTCTCTTCTCAGGGGAAACCATTTGTTTTCCCACAAAAAGGGGGGTTACCCTTCGATGACGCAAAAGTAGCGTTGGTCTATGGATATTTTTCCCTTTCAGTGAGCTGTGAGTCTCTGCAACTGAATAATTGAGTCAATAAGTTGACCTCTATTCGAGAACCAAATTAACCAATGTTGTTAAAAAACATTCATTGATGACCACAATTATAATTTCATCACTATAATCTCCAGTGGCGAATATGAAGAGCATGTTCAGTAGAGGAATCCTGTGAAAAATGCATTGATCTCATTCTCATTGATCTGTCGTGCTGGTTTTCATCTTTTTTTAGCTTTACCACTCAAAGTTGCTTTTATGCCGTTACATAACCATTCTGAGTACATTCACTCGTTAGCCAGCACTTCTTATTGTTAAATAAAAATAAACGTGTGTTCCAGCTGTGACCAGCTGTAAGGGGTTGAGAGGGCGGATGCAATAACAAAACGCCTCCGCTTACTCTGGCACAGCAGTGGTTTAGCTTGAAGACTCTTTGGACACAGATTACGGATGTGTTCTGACAGTTATTGTGGTGATGTGATAGAAGAGTGTTAGGACGCTGTGTTTGTGTTTTTGGCATTTCACATTGCTAAGTCTGGAATCCTTGAATCCTTTATCTATCCCTATCTGCTCCATCATGCCACAATTTCTTTCTCTTCATTTCCTTAATCCAAAAGTGTATAAAAGAAATCTGTCAAACATTGTCAGTCAGGTAAGAAAACATGCAGAGAGTGCGATAGTTGATTTATAAATGGCTTGATATCTGTAGGAGGAAGTCAAGAGCTTTGTAGGTTTCAGTGACCCACATTTCAAAATCCTACAGATGCAAGCACACACGGCACCGCATTTATCACAGAATAAACAAGCCAAAAAACCCACCAAGAAACCCAAATCACATGAAAGTGCAAAGAGTGTGTATACATCAATCTAAACGCATCGATTCAGCCCCTGGTTGACGTTGACCAATTAAATAGTGTCCTCACCTCCACCATCATGAAATCACAAAAACTGCGGTAGGATTAAACTGGGAAGGGTCACAGCACTTACATATTTTGTGCCATTGTTGGTTGAACTGCTTCTGTTTCTCTCCTCATTTGTAAGTCTCTTTGGATAAAAGCGTCTGCTAAATGATTCAATGTAAATGAGCTTCAACACCCAACTGAATTCACTTGAAGTCTTTTTAATGTGTTCTGTACCATTCTAATAAGTTTGTATAGACTGATCTCAAACCTACACTGTAAAAAATAAAACCGTAATTTTTAATTATTATAATAATTATAATTATGATAAGTATAATTATTTTGTATATAAATACACACATGCATGTATATATTTAAGAAAATTGTGTTATTAATATATTTATATTTATGTATAATATTATGTGTATAAATATATATATTATAAAGTATATACATGCAAATATTTCTTAAATATATATATATATATATATATATATATATATATATACATTCATGTGTGTGTATTTATTTATACAAAATAATTATACACCACACACACATATATTATATAAACACAAACTTTTATTTTGGATGTGATTAATCGCAATTAATCGTTTCACAGCCCTGATTTAACGGTATTTTACCGTAAAATTACATTAAATGGTCCATGAGATCTATCACAGTTATTTACCGTGTATTGTACTGAAACTTTCTGTTAACCAATTAACAGTTTTTTACCATTATAATCACGATTATATTTTACAGTGTAGTTGTCACATTTATTCAGCCCTGATAGAAAGCCGACGCTTGTCAGTGGGTTGTCCCCCCTCTCCTGGGAATTCTGGGAATGGAGCACCCGTAGCTCAAGGCTTCAGCCGTCCTGGTTTCCTCTGCCTCGCTCTCCTCCACCCCAGAGTAAAGTAGAACCAGATGAGGTTATTCTGGGCGAATTAGTCCAACCTTTCTGGAATGGCACGGCACTCCAAATACAAGGAGGGTTTTTAAATACCTAAATCATATCGAAAACACAAGTTTTCAGTGTGAAATCATGGTATGGCATAGAATACACTTCATTATTTTGGAGTTATGTTGTTCTCTTCCGTTTTGAAGAGCTGCGTGTGTGTTTTACACATAAACCTCTTAAAGACGTAAAAATGAACAATTAATCTGGCGTATTTTATACCACTTCATTTGCTCCTTAAGAAATCAGCAGACAATGTAAGCAACTGCATTTGTTCTTTGCACTTAATGCTATATAAACCAGGAGCCTGTTGCATAAACTTCTTACAGCTACAAGTTAGTCATCTCTTTATTTGTCTTCTCTTTATTTAATCAGTTACATAAAAAGGTAGATTGGCCTATTTTGAATCCAAAAAGACTGATAAGTTCTAGCTTTTAGCTAATTGGTCAGACTACTTCTTATAAGACAGTCTTACCTAAGCGGCTGTGTTAAACTTTATGTAAAATCCCCCAGAAACATTTCTTTGCTGTAATCTTGCAGTTTGTCATGGTTTCATATTGGAGTAAATATACATTGCATGAGGATTTTCACTTCTTGTTTTTCTTTTCATTTTAATTTTACCTTTCCCAAGAGATGGTGAAAAAGTAATGAAACTATGTCATAAAAGTATACTTTTTTGTGGTCTCCACTTTTTCATTTAACATTGAATTGAAATGACAATTTGAAGACTAAAACAAGGAGCAAGATTATGCTCAAGTTCTGAAAGCCTCAAAATCCCCATTTAAACCTGGTTTTAACATCAGTCTTAGAAACACAAGTGATCCCATTACATAGTAGTCAACACGGTTGTTTCACCAGAAGTTGTTTCACTGTTATCTGGAAAACCAGGTAATTCCCTGTAAAAACTTTTTTGGGGGCTGTTTGGCAGTATTCAATACTTTATTGTGTGTACAGTACACTGACTCTTTCGTGGAATGTGCCGTCTCAGTTCTTCTCTGTGTCCAGCTGGTCTGGTGTTGGCAGACACACTCTTGCCAACAAAGAGCCGCATTATTCAGACCTCTGGAGAACTGAGCACCAGTTTACTTTAGCCTAAGAAGTTAGTCAAGAAGGCTGATTATAACTTAATATTGATATCTGTGTTCTATGATATGATCACTAAAAACCATTCAGGCGTCTCTAATACAACTTTGTGATTTACAGGTCAATTTTGCAAGTGGCTTTCGTAACTAACACAGAAAGTGAGCCGTTGGTGTGGATGGAAAAAAAGCTAAATAGCAGACAAGGTGATTTAAAAAAAAAAAAGAAGAGAAAATACTCCAGTGAAATACTGAAATACTCCATAAACTGTTTTAATTTTAATCATTATTATGATAGCACTTTTCTTAAAGCCTATAATTTTTATATATATATATATATATATATAATGCATTATAAGAGTATTTTGATGCATCAATTATGCCTTTTAATGCACATTATAATACATTGTATGGTCTCAGTTATAATACTTAGATATTCATTACACTTTAGAACATATATTGTATTAAAGGACATAATAAACAACCAATTTCAGATGTAACAAGGACTGCAAAAATAAATCATTTTAACTTAACTTTCAATAAATTATTAATGAAAAGATATAATGCATTATAACAAACATTATGAATACCTTTATTTTTTTAATTTAGTTTTATTATTATTACTACTATCCTAATAATATTGTATTATTGTGCAACATTTTTTATAATCAATATAAAATATTCTTAGCCCAGTTGTAGGCAGATTACAATTGATGTAGCAACAGCACATTAATATAGAATTCAATGAATGAATATTCACTCATCCTGTTTGATATTAGCGTGTAAGCCTCTTGGACATTATTTGAAGAAGCTTGAATGCTTATAATATCTGGAAGTGTCCGAGGCAGTGGTCAGGTCACACATGACAGCACTGATGTGATGAGAGCATCACAGACAGCTGAGCTTCTTCATCTGAATGACACGGTGATAAAGCCTGTCAGCTCTTCTCACTGTGATTGTCAGAGCTCTTCACTCTGGCCATGACTGCTCATACTGTAGTACACACACTTCACATGCTCTGCTTGCCTTCATGAACATGTCAAAGCAAGACCTCCATTGGTTTATTTTGCCTGTGTCTGGGTTTCGATTTCTCATTACAAGAATTTGAATTTTCCCAGATCTTGCAAGTATTTTTTTTTACTAATGTGAGCATTCACATTTCCTGTCATTTTCTTTTTTTGCATTATGATTTGCAGTTCACTTAATTATTGCCTGGTTTATTTACATTGTAAAAAAAGAAGAAGAAATAAATAAATAAAAAGAAAGTTTGTCAGGTAACCTAATATTGCATCTTAAATTAACTGGTTTTATTAAAATCAGGAATATTTATTTAATATGACTGTAACACACCAACTGAAATTTTTCGAATGTATAAATTTCACAACTTATTTATTTATTATTACATTTCAATGTACTTTTATCTATTGCAACATTCCATGACATATTTAAAAATGTCATTATTTAATATAAACTGTTAAATCTTTTCCCGCGACTATTGTTGGACCTATAAAATAATGTTAAAATAAGATTTGCAATAGCCATATTTGTGCAACCCTTATAAATGTAACTTTACTAATTTGCTTAAACAACAATATATATTACTTTCCAAGTTTGAAACTTGGTGCTCTTCTGTGGGTAGATTTAAGGATGCGTTCAGCTTGGAGTGTGTGTGTGTGTGTGTGTGTGTGTGTTATTCTCCTCCAGTGACTCACAGTCAGATGAGTTCAGTCACTGTTTATCATGACGTGTTGCCTTGCAGTATTTGTGGCCTGTTTGTAAAGTATTAAAGAGAGGCTATGTGATCTGGGGAAAACTCTAGTGCATGATGGGACATAGGAGGACTCTGGGCAGGGTCAGTATTAAGTCATCTTCATCCAGTTGCTTTCAGTCATTACTGTCTCTCAGGAAAGAATAAGAATGTTTAGTACGCCTCACTTCCTGTGATCATCATCAGAGGTGTGTGTCACTCTAAACTTTTCTCTGTAATACCTTTCGGGCAAGGACGTTAAAAACGGTTCACTTCCCCTAATGTGATCACGTCGAATCACTTTTCAGATGACTGAGAAGTATTTGTCCCTCCATTTGACTGCATTTGTCTCTGATTCAGAGTGACACAAGCCGCATTACTGATTCATTTATCATTATTTTCAAGAGCAAATAAAAAATGCTTTGCAATGTCAGTCATTCCATTCAGTCCATTGCACAGAAGCAAAGTACCACTCTTTTTTTAAACACTTATTTATTACACTTTTATTTTTATGTCTTAATTCCACATAAGAATAATGTTGAATCATTTTAAACACTGATTTATTTATTTTTTATTTTCACTCATCAGTTCAGTCCACACAAGAATAATATCCCATCATTTTTAATACTTATTAACCCTAAAACCGTATTCTGGATGAATGTGGGCAAAATAGTTTTGATTTATTTTTTAAAAATACTTCCCTTGATCTGAGCGGTACAAGACTTGACTACTTTTCCTAAGTTTGCCTCCTGAAAACACGCCATGTTTTTTTTTTTTTTTTTTTTTTTTTGTCAATTCTACAATGTTAAGTGGCTGAAAAAAACTCCTTAATCTTGTATTTGGGTCAAAAATGGGCACCCATAGAAATTAATGGGAAAAACTGTAATTTAGAGCATTGTAAATAAGCCAAAATAAGACACCAGGTGACAGCAAAGTCACTTCATCTTTAGGTTTTAGCTCTAAAAACTTATTGGAATGATATTTTAATGTAGTTTTAAAAAATAAAACAAAAATAAGCATAATTTACATAGAAAATATGGTACTTTTTGAACTAAATAAATTCAAAAATACCCACAAAATAAAAAAAGCACCATAAATGGATAGACAAAACTTTATCAAAGACAGTGATATAACATTTATAATAAATAAGAGTCCCCTGTGCTGCCCACATTTGTCCACAATTATAGGATTAAGGGCTATAAAGTGAATATGGTTTGAGGGCTACTTACACTATTGTTTGTTTGTTTGTTTTCTTTAGTAAATAAGTATTATATCCAGTCATAATTAACACTTATTTATAACTATAAATACATTTTTATATTGGTCAGAGAAATCTGTGGTGAGTTTTTATGGGATGTTTTGTAAAGCTTGTTTGAGCTGCAGTAACCAAGGGAGGTGGATTGTGCTGAAGGGTCAATAAATAAAGTCCGCATAATTAATAACTTAAGTCTCACACTAAGTAAAGGTCACTCTTTTTCATCCATAACAAGCCAGTTATCGGTCATCCTACAGATAGCAAAGCAGTGACACTCAGAAAGTGTTTACATTCAAACGAAATTTTTGTTGCTAGCAGTGGAACCAACAATATCTACATTTAATCTCTCTTTCTCTCTGTCTCCAGACCACTCCAGCTCCAGCGGCACGTTGTCCTTCCAGCATCTGCGCTCGCAAGGTCCCATCCCCACGGCTCACGTCATGCCATCTCCGTCCATCTCCAAACTCAGCACTCCCTCTGCCCCCACAAGCCCCTGGAGCAGCTGCCAGCTCCCCTCTCCCCTCGACAGCCCCCTGGACATGAAAGACCCGCGGCCGGTGCGCCGCTGGTCCTCCCTCACCCGTCTCACTGGCCAGGAAAAGACCAGTCCTTCCGGGAGACCGTCATACCGCACGGACCCTCACGGATCCCTGGATCGAGGTGTGCTCTATGGCTACCGACAGGACCCTCTTTATTCAGACGGCTTCCTCTCTGAGAGCCTGCACAAACTTTCCACCAACTCTGACTTTACGAAGTATGACCTGGGCAGCAGTAACACCCTAGGTAAAACAGACTCGCCTTGCTCGTCTCCGCTCAAGCCCAGCACGTTAGACCTCTCCTACAGTGCCTTACCGGAGAGCAAGACCCCCACGATCGGCCTGGCCGGGCCCGGGCAGAGAGGTCCCACGCTCAGGCACCAGGCCGTGGGGGGGTCGCCCATCCAGCCGGCCGTGCGGACGCAGATGTGGCTGAGTGAGCAGATGGAGTATCGGCCGGGACCAGAGGGATGCGGCGGCTCGTGGCAACAGGAACAGCAGCAGCGAGAGCGACTACGCCAGGAAGCAGAACAGGTCAGTTTGCAATGTTTTTGACTAGGAATACGAAGATGAGAAAAATATGCTGGGTGCTCTAGTTGTGTCCATAGTAAAGCAGATGGTGAATTGTTTTTTATGAGACCATTGAAGAATGCCTTGTAAAAGTTGGTTAATAGCACCCTCTGGTGGAGAGAGTGATAAGGTGAATTATCCTGCTTTACAGAACTTTATTTATCAGAAGTTCTTTCTTTTTTTGAAATGCATGTTTATCAGATTACATTGTGTTATTTTAGTATTATTTCTATACTATTATATTTTTTATTAATAATTATATTCAATATTTCTATTTTTTGCTTTAATTTATTTTTACTTTGATTTTGAAATTAATATAAAATTTATTTTATATAAACTTAGACATTTTATTTGAGTTATTTCTAAATAAATATTGGGAAAAAAATATAGATAAATATTTAAAAAATTGGAAATATATACAAAATTTCCAATTTAATGGAAAAAGTTTAGCCAGGAGTATTTCTACTTGCTCTTCTAACATTTTCAATAGGCTCTATGCACAACTGCACTACTTCCTGAACTTCAGCCAGCTCCTTGTTTCCTGTATACCATTATTGGACAATTTGATTAATTCAGGTGTGCTTGACCTCAGTAGTCACGGCAACAAAAATCTAACACACCTGAATTAATCAGTGTGTCCAATAATGCCAGACAGGAAACAAGAAGCTGGCTGAAGTTCAGGAAGTAGTGGAGCTGTGCATAGAGCCTATTAAAAAAAGATTAGATAGATAGATAGATAGATAGATAGATAGATAGATAGATAGATAGATAGATAGATAGATAGATAGATAGATAGATCTTTTTTAAATATGGGATGAATTAAAATTATTTTTAATTATTGTGGTAATTCATGCCTCAGATGCTGTCAGTAATAGAGATTAACTTTTATTGCACTTGAATTTAAATTAACTTTCAGATAATGCTTTAAAATCATTGTGATTTTTTTAAAATCTGGCGTTTTTCTGAAAACTGAGCACATTGCAGAATATAGATAGTCGTTGAAGTGGAGGGTTGAAATGTTTGACGGATTCCTGGCATCAGCCGAAAAGGAAAGTCATTTCAGAAACAGAACTAGGCTATGATTGAAATCATGTGCACTGTTGAATATACACAATATGACCGGGAATGTGCATTAAGAAAGTAAATTAAGGTCACTTTTGATTTCGTGTTGTTTATGGTCTCCTGTGCTGGGTGTCTATTAGTAGTACAGACCCAGTGTTTGTTCCAATTGGATGTCTTTGAATTTCTCAGCTTGAGGCTCAAAATGTTTTATTCAACCTAAAGAGAAACCAAATACATTTGTTTTCAGTGGAACGGTTTTATTTGCAGCATTTGCTTCCATTCAGTCTTATTTCTCAAAGACTTGCATTATGAAAATGTATATCATTACTTCATAAATATATTCACACAGAGAACACAAGAACACAGTGATTGTGATAGTATAAATAATGTATATAGGTTACAACTTTGATTGTATTATAGTCAAACCAGTGTGTTTTCTCATTAAAAACATGACTATGTCCTTCTATTTATGAAATACATCTGATTAGGAGTGTGTATCTACAGCATTTATAGCAGTATAACTAGTTTTAGGAATAGTGTCAGTGGCGTGTCGTGATTTGGGAGGTTCTCTATATTTTCAGTTTAATTTTTTTGGCCGTGTACTTAAATCCACTCCTGCTGTTCACTGAAAAAGAATCTCATTTTGAGGTTAATCCCATTTTTAATCCTAGTTACATTGTTGTTTTTGGGCGCAGTTAGAGGCAACAACCACTAGAGGGCGCAGTGATACTGAAAGCAATGCACCTACTGTAGTCTATATGCTTCCTGTCAGTTTTAAAGCCTCGGGATATTTAAACTAAAATGCAGTATTTTTCATCCATTTAGATTTTTTTTCCTTCTTTATTTGATTCTGGAGAGTGATGCTTTGGTAACCTGTTTTTTTTTTTTTTTTTGTCAATTTACTGTAGGCCTACCCCTCCATTACGCTCTTGCAAAGCGTGTATTGTAGGTTAAAGGTGTTGTAAGCAAAGAAAATGAACGGCAGACTCAAAACAAATGTCTATATTGACTAATTCAAATATGAATGTGTGTCCTGAAAATGTGTTAAATGCAATTTTAGCCCACTTTGGAAAACTAGCCAATCAAAAAAAATCATTTTCTGCTTATCAATCATGCACAGGTTTGTCTAACTTAGAAAAAGATCGTTTGCAGCGTTTTTAAAATGGTTTTGGAGGTAGAGTGAGTGGGAGTCTCTTATACCGATTAGTCTTGTTTTGGGCCATTTTCGGGTCACAGGAGCTTGACCAGAATGAGCATGAGCAGTAGAGCCACTACAATAAGCAGGAAGTTGAGCAGCAGGTTTAGTCCTCGGTTATTGGTCAGATCCATACTGACGGGATGGAGATTTCCAGCGTTGTTCGGGTTCAGCCGTGGTGGAAGCCCCAGGTGGAAGATCTTCTTGTTTGCCAGTGAACAGGAGGACGAGCAGCTTACATCTCTCATATGCCGTAGAAAGAGCTAAACGTGATCGACAGACTGACATGAGCTTTGTTGACAAGACACAGTCATAGAAATAGACAATAACTGGTTCTCTTATGTATTATTCAAGCTTTCTGTGACTTTGTGATTATTAAAATACTGATTTTGATTGTGTAACAAAATTAGTACAGTGGGAGTATCAGTCAGAAACAGAAGCAGCACACTTTTTATTGCACACACGTGATCATGTCATTTTTTTTATTGAGCAAGTGTTTTTCAGTTTGGCATATTGTGTAACGGAAGATGACATCACTCAGGCCCGCAGGTGACATGCACTGATGGGATAGTGACAACATGGAAAGACAGGTGCATGCTTCATAAGTTCATAGTGAAGACTGGTCAGTTCCTCAATTCACCACTGCATGGAGCTCCAATCTTGTTTAAAGGGATAGTTCACTTTGAAATTAATTTTTGATATGTTTTAGCTTACCTAAAGGGCATCCAAGATGTAGGTGTCTTTGTTTCAGCAGTATTTTCAATTTTGATATTTTTAGGTCAAACCGTTGTTGTCTATCAGTCTAATAATGGAAGATCTACACATATTTAGATATATCGACATTGTCTTCCATTGCGATTTCCTGTATATCTAAATAAGTTTAGATATTCACAGTGAAAGGTAAAACTTCTGGAATCTCTGTGTAAACAATGAGTGATGTACACGAGCGAGAGATCACTTCTGGCGCTTGCGTAGAGAGAAGCGCCCGTGCCTTCAGATCACTTGGATGTGGTTACATGAGGTAGAAACGATATAAATACTGTTCGTTTTCTCACACAAACCGCTCGTTTCGTTTCTTAGGCCATCAATGTGTACTTACATTTATTAGTTATGGACTTCTCTGTCCATGCTCTTTTAGAAGATCCCCATATAGACCTCCATTATATGACTGACAGACAAGAACGGTTTGACCTAAAAATATCAAAATTGAAAATACTGTGGAAACAAAGACACCTACGTCTTGCATGCCCTTGAGGTAAGCTAAAACATATCAAAAATTAATTTCAAAGTGAACTATCCCTATAAGTTGGATGCTACTACTTAATGAATTATGCCGTTATACAGAAGATGATAGACTATCATCTAAAACTTTTGAGGCTGTAAGGTTTTTTGATAGAAGTTGCTTATACTCACATTTGTTTGATCAAAAATACAGAATGATTTATTATTATCAATGTTGAAAAAAGGTGTGCTACTTCTACATTTCAAGGTTTGCTTTTTTTGATGAGTAGAAAGGTCAGAAAAACAGCATTTATTTATTTGTTGTTGGTTTTTTAGGTATTTTTGGTAACATTATAAATATGTTTACTGTCACTTTTAATCAATTTAATGCCTCCTTGCTGAATTAAACCCCAAACTTTTGAAAAGTAATGTTATTATTTTCTATTGGTATTATTTGGTATAAAATGAAATTGTTCAATTATACTTAATATTTATATAAGTCTTATTAATTTAGCCTCATCCACCGTCTTGGAGTTGTTTTTTCACAATGGCACTATGCATTATGAAAACAATGATGCTGCCTTAGTATTTGGCCCTCAATGGAATTAAATTAAATTGTGTTAGATGTCACAGCAACATCCACTGAAAAAGTCATATTGGTCACCCACTATCAGTTTTGTCGTTCTCGTGTCACTCTGAATTTGCTATTCATAATGCCATTGATCATCATACAATGTACAACCCAAACAAATCGAAACCTGCTATAAAATAATAAATAGCTTCGCCCATCCACACCCTCCGCCCCTCAACGCGATTGGCCCCCTATGTACAGTCCTTCGCCCTCATTGGCTACAGCGCAAACTCCCGCTCACATTAGCAAGACAATGATGTAGATGAGCAGCAGGCAGATGAGGATGAGGCAGAAGTTGACGAAGAGCTCCTGCATGTTTTGCTTGGCCTGCTGGGGAACCTCCATGGTGGACGCCCGGCGAATGGCCGCCCGTGTGATGTGATGCACCTTGTCCATGCCGAAGCGTGGGCGGGTTGGATGGATTAGTGCAGAGAGAGGGGAGAGGTGCGGACGGAGGAGAGAGGAAGGAAGAACGGGAGTGCCCCAAGCTGGGGACGAGAAGCGCTGGTTGTGTTGGTGATCTGCTTGCCAGTGGACACAAGGCTGAGGGAAGGGAGCAGACAGATGAAAGAGTGAATGTGCGTGCTATATTCAATTCACACGTGACATGCAGATCTGCTAGATCTCAGAAGACTTTGTGACTGTAATATGTCCTTAAAGGAGAACTCTGGCGCAAAATGAACCTTTGGTCTAAAAAAATATTGGTACCTTGTTAACCGTTTTCTGAGATTTGTTATCATGATAATCGAATGTAAAGAGTTTTATCTCTAAAACTGTTTAGCGTATAATGCTAGTACATGGGGGCATATAATAAGTAAAAAGAAATCGCTAGTTAATACCAGTAACAAGGCTCAAAATAGCCCCTCAATGCTTCGTTTTGCATGCAGGGATCCTCATTATGTTACTGTGTTAGTGTGCGGCTATTTTGAGCCTTGTTAGTGGTATTAACTAGCGATTTCTTTTTACTTATCATTATGCCCCCATATACTAGCATTATACGCTAAATAGTTTTTAGAGATTAGACTCTTTACATTTGATTATCATGAAAACAAATCTTAGAGAATGGTTTACTAGGTACCAAAGTTTTATTTGACCAAAGGTTCATTTTGCACCGGAGTTCTCCTTTAAAGCGGTAGTTCATTCATCAAAGTTTACTCACCTTCTAAATCTGTAGGATTCTGCAAAACACAAGATGAGGATATTTTGAAGAATGTTGGGCTCCAAAAAATAACATTGTACCCTATTGTATAGACAAACATGTACAAAATATCTTCTTTTGTGTTCTGCAGAAGGGTGGGTTTTCTTTTTTGATTAAACTATCCCTTTATCCCTTTTTTACATGATTTATATTCGGGCTTAGATAAGAACGGCCACTTTGATTTTCACATAACAAATGTTGCGGAAGAGTGATTTTACAATGAAGTATGGTAGCAAGAAGTTGATACGGTGTTAAACGTAGGCTACAGTATTTAATCAGGAATTTTGAATAGAACAATTTTGTTTGCTTGTATACAGAACATTGCAGAAAGAAAGAGAGAATTCAATGATCATGCATTCATGAAATTTTTAAAGGGATACTCAACTTTTTTTGGAAATAGGCTCATTTTACCACTCCCCCAGAGTGCAGTTGAGTTTTACCGTTTTCAAATGCATTCAGCCGATTTTCTGGTATTTAGACGAATATCAGTAACCAGACAGTTTCTGGTCTCATTGACTACCATAGTAGGAAAAATATATACTGTGGAAGTCAATGAGACCAGAAACTGTCTGGTTATTTATATTCTTCTAAATATCAGAAAATCTTCTGAATGGATTTGAAAACGGTGAAACTCAACTGTTTAACTCTGGGGGAGTTGTAATATGAGCCTATTTCCAAAAAAGTGGAGTATCCCTTTAAGTCTTGGGATGATTTTAATTAATTGAACTAAGGTGCGATGTCTAAAATGAAAAATAGAAACTATGAAGCATTAAATTCATAAATTAAAAGCATAATTTATTTTAGGTTCTCATCGGCTGTGCTTTGAAATGTCAGTGGAAGGTGAAAGTTCGCTGACTCTTCATAGTGTTCAATCAATCTGCAAATGATGTTAGTCAAATGAAATTGCTTTTAGCCTCAAAAAGAGCATTCCTATGCCCTGACTAGTTTCATTTTCAGATATGTCACCTAAAAGGAAGATGCTTGACAGGTTTCTAAAATTAAAACCGCAGGGGTCTCGGTTCCTCTAGATTCTTCGTTCGGAGTGGATTTTTCAGTCTTGCTCTTGCATTTCCACCAAAAGATGTACTTGTACAAAGCCTTGTTGTATTATGCATCAAGTGCAATGCCATCAACTTACTTTATTATTATTGAATGCTTCCAAGATGAGACATAGTGTGTCTTTATATAACTGTGTAGGAGTGAGCTTATTTCTTTTCATTATCCCGTCTTGGCTCTGAGTGAATAAAAAGAGGTGGCTTCAGAAAGATGTTTTATATTGGTTATTTTACATGTGTTCAAAACAGCCTAAATCGGGATTTAGCACTTCGCCTCCGGAAAGATTAGATGAAACCCTGTTTTCGGCGAAAGATAAAGTGGCCTTGATTATAAATCTTTGCGTATTAGCGGAGCTCTCGTCTCGGACGAGCTTATCTCTCTGTTTCAGACTGCTGCTCATTCCTGTCTTCTCGAATCTGTAGGCAGTTCTGTCTTACTGAGGCATTCGGCAGCATCGTATCCTGAGTAACATCATGGACATGGAAGCACCTGTGGCCTGTGTTTTCATTGGCCGCTGCGTTGCGTTATCTGCTGCAATACGGTTATTCTTAGGAATGACCTTTTGTGGCCACAATATTCCACTGAAATCATCCCTCAGGAGCCGGACTCTAACTTATCACCAAGAGGGTAATGGAGGCCTGGGATGATGATGATGTTGTTGTTGGATATGTAGGCTTCGACTACTTTAGATTAATGGGGACACTGTTAAATGGAGGATTGTGTTTTGGGGAAGTGTAAGATTTGCTTGTTTTCACACTGAGCAGCCTTGTCTTGCTTGACAGAAACCAGTTCCTTTGCAACAACTCGTAAAGACATGAAACAGGCCTTGAATATAGCGTGCATGTTCAACATGTAACTCCATTTCCACAATTTATGTTGTTTAAGATGGTTTTGAAATCTTCAGCTGAGGCTTCCTTTAAGGAAAACAATGTACTTCACTTCTTACTCTTTTTCTTTTAAAGGGATACTCCACTTTTTTGGAAATAGGCTCATTTTACCACTCCCCCACAGTTAAACAGTTGGGTTTTACCGTTTTCAAATGCATTCAGCCGATTTTTTGATATTTAGAAGAATATCAGTAACTAGAGAGTTTCTGGTCTCATTGACTTTCATAGTAGGAAAAAAAATACTATGGAAGTCAATGAGACCAGAAACTGTCTGTTTATTGATATTCTTCGAAATATCAAAAAATCGGCTGAATACATTCGAAAACGGTAAAACCCAACTGTTTAACTCTGATGGAGTGGTAAAATGAGCCTATTTCCAAAAAAGTGGAGTATCTCTTTAAAAAGTATATTTGATAATTTGAGGGTTTTGTTTGTGTATTGTACTTCCACTAATTTACAGTAATGTGACGCTAATGAAAGGATGCTTTGTGGGATAGAAGTATGTTGGGTCTCATCTCATTTTCACTCATTAAACCAACGAAACCTATTCCTCACCGATTGTTTTCTTGGTGTTCTTTGCATCCATCTGGCCAGTGTCACTGTAGAAAGAGGTTAAGTAGACGAGTGACTGAAGTGAAGCCTGGAGTTGAGCAGTTCATTCAGGCGCCCAACACGTGACGCGGAGGAGATAAACATGCTGCTGGTGGCGATGGGCTTGCGAGAGCTGTTTGTCAGCACTACAGGACACCAGCATTCCATCGCCCTAGTTAGCTAGTCAGGAGTCATGTCCCCCATCACCTCAGGGATTGATAAGATCATTAACAATCTCCTTGGGAGGGTATCGAGCAGGTCGTATGCTTAAGCTACCCTTCCTCATATGGTTATTCAGAGCAGATTTGTATCAACTCTCTCAAGCCATCCTTTGGCAAAAAAGCCAACTCATCAGCATTAAAATGCACAGACACTGCCAAGAAAGTTGTGGAAAAGAGAAAACAAGTGGAGCAAAAAATAAGATAGAATCGCACCAAAAAAGGAAATGGTCTGAAAAACTTGCCCGGAGATTTCCCAAGCCTGAGTATGTTTATGTGCATATTTTTTACTCTCTCCTGCATGGCTTATGGGAACTTCCTTGCACAAATAAGTCCACTTAAGGCCAAGCGAGTGCACTCAGTTGGCCTCGATACTGATCTTTCCATGATGGCATCGCAGAGCAATGTAGAGGGATTTTTAGTGGATTGGTGATGCCTCTGAGGACATGACTCGTAACAGGTAGGACAGTGCCTGTTGAACTGGCATTAGGACAGACATTTTTGGCCATGCACACTATGGATTGTGCCTATACAGTTGTATATTGATATTTAATTCTTTTTTTGCCACTATATTTCTTTAATTTTTTAGATTTTTTTTGATACAGTATTGATATAATTTATACAGTTTAATTAAAAAGTCATTCATAATCAAAAATATTTAAAATAATGAAACATCTGAAACTAGTGTTTTTATAAATGCAGTACTGGACAAAAGTAAAGCAAATGATGCCACAGATTCATTCTCTCACTGATTCTTTCACTTATCGCAATACAGTTATGATATTGTGATGCTATTGTGATATTATGATATATATATATATATATATATATATATATATATATATATATTTATAAGATAGCAGTTTTATATATAATATAAATTATAAATAATTAAGAATAATTAAGAAATATATATATATATATATATATATTACATTTATACAGTTATACAATAAAATATTATATAAAAAATATATAAAACTTGTCAATAAGGTTCCATTTGTTTACATTAATTAACGTGAAATAATGATGAAAAATACCTACTTCTAACGCGTTTAATAATCTTAGTTAATGCTAATTTCAACATTTACTAATTAATATATTTATAAATATTGTAGGAAATGTACTGTTCATTGTCAGTTACTATTAGTTAATGCATTGACTTGCATCAAATCAAACTTTATTGTGAACTGTTACCAAAATATTTGTATAATGTTTGGTGATATATTAAAATGTATTTTGTATTTCATATAATTTGAATAAAATTATAGTATAAATGTTTTAAAAAAAATGTAATTATACACATTCATCAAGGTAAAAATGTGGGGTGTAATAAACTAGATGCTACAAATATCGTTATCGCTTCAATATTTCCACAAATGTGTGTGTGATTCCTGCTTTAACAGGCTTCTGTATGCAGTTAACCTTTCCTACTCTGCAGGGCCGCGGTGAATGCAGCGAGCTCATTTGTGCTGAAATGAAGGGTTGTCAGATCTCCCTGTGGAGTGCAGATCTGGGGTGTTGTGTGTAGGTCAGAGTCAGTCTAGGTCACGTCTCCCCGATTTGTGTTCGGAGAAGAATAGGTCTGGCTCGCTGTTTATGGTGAGCGCACAGAGCCGTACAAAGACCAGCAGACAAAACCCTGGCGAATCTCTGAAACATCAGCAAAAAACTGATGAATAACCCTCCACTTATTTATCATAATATCTTATGCATGTCACATAAGATATGCATTATATGATATGCATTATTATTATGCATGCATATGCATGTCACTGTTCTCAAAAACGATCTATGGGGATTTGAACATTTTAATTTTTAAGATAACCTATCAACAAATCAATCTTAAGAAAGCACTGCGAATTTAAGCTGATTTTGGATTCGCTTGACCCAAATTAGATGTGTTTCTATTTTTTTCTGCAATGTAAAAGAACTTGGATGCAATTGGTGAAACAGCGATAGACACAATCGCCAGATGTGATAATAGTTAAAGACAAAATCTAGATTTACATTACATTTAGTCATTTAGCAGACGCGTTTATCCAAAGCGAATAGATAAACTGATCGTGGACTGTTAAATGACTATTGCGCTCCTTAAACTGATATGCAAGATATACAAGAAAATGTTACCTACCTAAATCCGTAGATGAACAGTATTGGGGTTCAATCCCGTTGCTCTGGTTTTCTTTTAGAGGAAAGGACGGTCTGTGGCAACAATGTGGAGTTGGAAAGTTTATGGCAGAAAAAGTGAAGGGGTGGAGTATAGGAGGAGAGAGGAAAGTAAAGAGATGCGTAGGAGGGGTCTGAGCTATCTCATTCTTTTTTTTATTGTGGGGGGAAAGCTTTTTACAAGCTTTTATCATTACATAAAAACAGCGTACCAAAATTAGGTTGTAATGGATAGTCTTTATATGTCCTGCACTGTCACTATTAGATGAAAGAGTATTAGTATTATCTATTTTTATTCCATTTTATTTCTGGTGTATTTTTTGTTTTGTTTTTCAGATTTTGCATTGCACCCAATATTATATAGAAGATGTATCCATATAAAATAAATCATTTATTGAATTTATGTGTTTACTAGTTGATTAGAGTATTATTAATTTATTTTATTTTCTGCTGGTGAAATTTTACATTGCAGGCAAAATTAAAGTAAAGCAAATTCATCCAGGTCTAAAATAAATTATATATTTATTCTATTTAATTATACTTGGATAACTTTGAATGGACAAAATATTGTAGAATGTTTAAGGGTTAGTTAACCCAAAAATACCTAATCAAGGTATTTATTTGACTAATAATTGCTTCACAACTTTTTTGTTTTATTTATATAATCTTTTTTTAAAAATCTTTCCTTTTAATAAATGGCTGAAAAATGTATGGAAATAATAAATGATGGTAATTTGTTGGTCAGAAAGTTTAGGAACTCTATATACAGAGCTTCTTTACGACTAGTCAACTTGTTCAACCAACCCACCAACAAGACTACATTTAAGGGATTGTTGCACATAATTGTGTCTAATATATCGTTTTTCTTGCATTTCTTGTATTTGCATGTGTTCTCTACTCTGAACTGTTCAGCCCTCGTGGAATTTACTCTGTAACCGTATCCAGCAGCTCTCAGTCTCACCGGAGATTCCAGTTGGTGGATTAATACAGATATTCTCTTGATGTTGCTGCCAGAACAGCATGTGCTCGAAATGACCGGTTTTATTGAGAAGATTGTTTACGAGATCATAATAGACTATAAACATCTTCAACCTATGGTTTAAGAGCATCCTCAGGGGTCTCTGGGAACTTTCTTGTATATTTTTGCTCTCTTTTTTTATTGTTTGAGTTCTATTTTGAGATAAAAACATCCCAAAGTTATCTTCCTTATAAGGAGCTCTGTTCGCTATAGTCAGAGAAGCTTTTAGAGATTGAAGAGGACATGAGGAATGGAGAAGTAATTACGATGGCATCCAATTTCAATGTAGTCTCTGGCCAATGCAAAACCTTTGGAGAGGTCTGGATGAACACCACTTGACCAAAAGCATAAAATTTCTAAAAAGCACAAATGCACAGGTGCACTAGTTTGAAGGTCTTGTTGTTTAGAAATGATAAGTGTTTCCACCAGGCTTTAATCTCCCATGGACAACTAGCTTCACCAAAAAGACTTTTTGAAAAATGTTTGCTGGTGAAGATCATGGCTATGTTTGTAAACCAGGACTAAACTAGCATAAACCAATTGCATATAAATTCATACACTATAGAAACATTTTCATTTAGAAATTGCTAGTGAATTTCACAGTTATAGGCAAGTATATACACTATGTACTCTAATTTAAAGCTTTTTTGTGCACTAATCTATTTCACAGATTTTTTTCTCTTAACAACTCCTTTTAAAGCATCTCAGTTCTTTTTGAATGTGCAGTAGTTAGCATACTACTTGTTTTCACTACCATAATCCCAATGCAACAGGGCATTGAGTGTGCTGTTTGCCTCGGACCTCGGTATACATGCTGTTCTTTATGGACAAGCTCATTAAAATGGAGGAGGTCAGTCCTCTGTGTTGACCTTGCTCTCTCCGTACCTCGTTTACAGAGTGTTTATGGCGTGTTAATGCCTGGTTGCCATGCGCGTGCATACACATTGTCCATTGGCCTGTGCCATGCCCTCTGGCCAGTGCTGGAAAGTTAGCTTGTTAGGTGCAATACATCCATGTCTCAACTCATTGTTCAGCTTAGCACACCCGCTCCCTGGATCCAACAGCTGTCACCAGGCCACGCAACACAGAGGTGCCTTTGGGCTACGACAATGTGTGTGTGTAAACAGTGATCCCAAAAAGGCATTTGGATTCTCAAGTGACACTTAAAATGTCTGAATGTCATTGCAATTGCAACCAGTGGCATCTAGATTTTATACATACTGGTGCAACAGCAATTGGAAGTCATTTCTCCTCAAGTTCACACACAGATGTTAAAGTGTCCAAAAGTTGTTTTTGTTTTTTCATTTTGAACAATATTTTAACAGGACTCCGTGGTTGAAGAGATATTATATCTCAATGGGACCAATAAAACTACTAAAATATTACCATTTTTTAGCCTATGTGTCCAAATGTCTTAATTTTGAACGCCTAAAGACACTTGGTTTTATATTTTGTTGCCAAATCTAATGCAATAGCATTTTTAAATGCCGCTTAAGTGTCCAAATATTTTTTTGGGACACAGTATATTTAGTATTATCTTGTTGCTTTGTTTTTGTGCATCAAGTATTTTGGATCTAGAACAGCTTAAAGCAAATATGTGCTTAACACCGATAGGCGATTCTCATATAACACACTACTAAACTGCATCGCAAATGGCCCACAGCACTGCCTTTATTGCCAATTCCGAGTACAGTCACCTCGAAAGGAGCCAGCGTGTCTCCCTTGTGTTGTCCCAGCATGCCAAGAGGTTGATGGACGGCTGTCTGGAGGGCCTTCGAGAGAGCGCAGTGGCAGGGTGTGATAGAGTTCAGGGAATCGGCACCAGATTAGCTGTGCAATGTGGCAGGGTAAAACTGTTCAAGTGCTGTAGCCGAAAGCCATCAGACCTTTCCTGTGCCCTTTGGTCTGTTTGAGTGAGTGGATTTGACTTTTATTCTGTTCACCAAGAGGATAAGTCCTCTGCGAAAGAATCGCTCTTTCTAATGACTACCAGGCTATGCTTCATTTTTAAAGAGTGCTTTAAATATTTCAATTTTAAAGGCCTTATTAAAATCATTTTATCCATGTCTGTTTGAGTTCATATCTATGTTACTACTAAACATTGACAATTAACTTAAAAAAAATGTAAATGTAGGCTTTGTATTTATTTTTAATTTTAAGATTATATTTTATGGATATATTGGTACTGGTTATCAACCAATATTATTTTATTTATCAGTATAAATATCAGCCAATATTAGATATTTGATTGCACATTTCTACCTTTTGCATTCAGATCGTATTTCCTACCATCCGGTGCTTATTGAAGTCATCATTTATGTTTTATATGGGTTAATTGAATTTATTTTTATAATATATTATTTTTCATGATGAATAATATAATTTTATTTTTTTACACAAAACAGTATATTGTATTTAGAATTCTATACTATTGGAATAAATCTGCACTGGTCATGTGATTTTATAGGGGGTTTAATATGGATCTTTTTCATAGAGCTAATGTTTCGTAGTTAATAATAGAATATGCAGCGGACGTTTCTCCATTGTCAAATGAAGACCTATTCAAAGTTGCTGACTCGAGGGGAACAAGAACCTAAGGGAGTTTAATTAAAGATACAGCATTTAGCGTTTTCTGGCCTCCATCTACTTTAATGAATGAGGTTCGTTCCTCAAGCAGCTGTTCCTGTCTCAGTCTCTCAGACGGTTAAAACGGCCCTGGAAAGAGACAAACACAACATTGCTGTCAGGAACTTTGAGGAGCAGGTGGAGGAACAAGTTTAAACAAACTCCTGACTCATAAAACTTTTAGTTTATGTAATGGCATAAAATTAGGGTAAACACAGACGTTTATTCCCATTAGATGCCCACTTGCCAAGAGGACAGGCGTTCTTTGGGCTGATGCATGTTTTTAAGGAACATTTATCATAAAAACTGAGACAGATTTGATGCCATAAATCAGTGCAGACCTATAACAGTCTGCGTTTATGACAGATTTACAGGCCTAGGGTCAATATAGTATCTAAAGTCCTGGTCTTGATAGGAATGGCATGGTACTTTTGGCATGTGGTAACAACACCTCCCGAGGAGACAAGCTGGTGGGGAATGACTGCTATGTCTGGCCTACATGCTCTCCACTCTTCAGTATAAAGCCGGGTGGCCAGATGCATGGAGACTGGAGATGGCACAGGACTACTGGCTTTCCTTTGGTTCAATGGTTGAGCTACTTCCACCTGTCACAGGAAGCCAATTAATACTATTAAACATAATGAGATCATTAATGTCTAAGGAGTTCTTATAACCATCAGATATTGCCCTGTTAGACTGCTCAGATTGCTTTCACAGAGCCGTTGCAAGGGCTGTGCAACTTCACAGGGCCTCACGCCACTAGGGGGCCTCGCAATCCAGCCGGGTTTTCCGATCCACCAACCGCGGGGGATTAGCGGGCAATGAACGCTCGCTAATCTGTTAGTATGAAAGAGCCAACAATGTATCAAAGACGCTAGCAGACGTGTCGCCGAGCCCAGAAAAATATCTAATATCACATTTCAAGTTCGCACAAGGCTTCGCACCCCATCTACGACGGCACTGTACTTTCATATTCCTTTTCATAATCAATAAATTTGTTGGATGAAATTAATATAAACTAGAAAAAAGCCTGTGGAAGGTCAAATGTCCTGGTTTATAGCCCGGGCTTTTATTTTCGCAAATCGTCGAACTGCACCGGCTTGTATTTGAGATGGGCGTCTAAAAGAGACCGGCCTTTATAATTTAGTGTTGAGATAAAAATCTTCAAATGCTCCAAACTGCTGTCTTCCAACCTTTTACTATCGTTTCTATTCTACATCACTCACAAACTCTACAAATCAAAATAGGCTTTGGCGGGACAAAAATTTGCTTTGGTGACCGTCAAAAAGCGGACGATTTGACTGACGGTTTTAGAAGATTAACAAACCGAAACTAAAAAACAGACTCTATTTGAGACCGGCTTTTATTTACCCAAACCTTCAGACACACCAGGCGTGTAAAAGAGACAGGCGTCTATTTGGGACTCGGCTATTATTTGAAGTTTTACGGTATGTCAAAGCGTCATAAAAATAGTCTATACAACTTGTGCACTAGTGGTCATTAAGTATGAAAAAACATATTGAAATCAAAGTATTTAGTGACTAAAAATGATGTAATTTGCCTTAGATCTCCTTTCAAGCACAATTTTTGATTCATATTTTAATGAATCCATTGATTGGATTCACAAAACCACTAAATCAGTCATTCTCAACCTTTTGGACTCCAGGGCCCCCTTTATATAAGACAATACTCAAGAGCCGTCATATGTAGACACATACCTCTGGTACGTCATGTGTCATAAAAGTGAATAAATTAAAAAATATGACATCAGTTTAATCTTTATCTTTAGTGTTTAATGTCTTTTTTTTTTTTTTTTTTAATTAAGATTGTCAATATAACCCAATTTAAATTATTGTAAGACTTACTGAGGCCCCCTGGTTGAGAACTACTACTCTAAATGATTCATTCACAAAGGAACAAAGGAATTTCAGTCAATAACAACTTAAATTTCTTTGTTTTTCTTGTTTGTTTTTCACATAAACATAGTGCACACGTCGTATATACTCTTTTACTACACTTTTTATGGTGCTTTTGCACCCTTTTCATGTAGAAAGAGACAAAAAGCAAACTCAACTTCCCCTTATCCATTCCCTGTCATCTGCTTCCCAGGCTGTTTGTTGTTGCTTCTGCCAACCACCCAACTAGTTATGGACTCCTAGTCTCCTACTGCGCAGCTCGCCATTTACGAGTGGTTGGTGCTCTGAGCTCACATACTGTGGAGATTTGAGCCAGTTTGTTTTGTTTACCACACGCTGACTGTTAAAAATATCCCCAGCTATGTGAAGTGGTGAGGGAGGCCTGGCAATGAAAGTGGCACCTGCTTCTTATCACCACTCGGTTTGCTGCGGGGACTAAAATCTCTCCAGAGGCAAATAAAGGCATGTTTGCAGGCTCGAGTGCGCCACTGATATGTGCCGCATTTATAGGGTTGGCATTTGTGAGCCTGGCAGATGGTCAAGTCTGCAGAGTTTGGTCAGGGAAACAACATGGACTATTTTAAACAGTTGATGTAAATGAGGTTAATACATCTGATAGCTGGTTGAGTGCGGTTGGTCCTGCGCAACCACATCAGTTGAATATCTAGTCCAGACTCCAGAGGATGGTGGTCACTGGTCTCATGGATAAAATGTACCATATCCCATCCATTTGTATTTGCAATCATTAGTTAATGCATTTCATTTAATTTTTCATTTCTTATTTCATTTCATTTCTTATTTATTTCAAGCAAGATAGTGTGACAACAGAAAAGATAGACAATAATAATATTATAATATTATTATAATAAAGATAGATAATAATAATAACTTTTAACACTTATGCTTGAAATGGAGTGGGAAGAAGTAAAACTTATTAAACCCCACCCCAGTCTATTAAAGATTTTACACAACAACAAAAAAATAGCTGCTTCCTGCATCAATAATCTCAAAGAGAAAATAATAATAATAATAATAATACCTCATTTAGAAACAGTGGATGCACAAGTCAAAACCAAACACTCGTACCATACATATTAATAATTTACAGACATTTCCACAGGTAATGATTATCAAATAGCAACAATGGTTGTGAACATTGTGAACTAATATAATAAAAATACAACTGTTCATTGTTTGTTCAACTATTTTTGACAAAGATTGCCATTATTAGTTAATGTTAGTTAATACATTAACTAATGCTAACAAATGAAACTGATAATGCTTATACCCCAAAGTCCCATATATTCAATAAAGGTCTCAACAGATGTTGAGTATAGAGTCATCCTTCCAAATCTGCTGTATGTTTTGAGTAAAGCATGAGATGTGACCTCTTCAGCGGGGTCCTTTCAGCACCTCTTGAGGCCATTTGCAGTGCTCCCATTTAGTGGATTTATAACCTGTCACCCTTCACTCAAACATGCACTGCTGAAGATTGTGTTCATACTGACTTAAGGGCTATGGGGAACTATATGTTTGGTGTGTCCCTGTTGTTTATCAAGGGAATTCTAGAACCAGGCCTGGATTATAACATCAGATCCGATATGTTCTTGTTTTATTTGGGAGGGGGAGTGTTCTTGTTTTATTTGGGAGGGGGAGTATGAGAGGGGGAGTACCACTCCCCCTCTCATACCATGTGGCCACTCCCCCTCTCACAGTGCACAGTGAGTGGCCACTCCCCCTGTCACACTGGACACTGAGTGGCCACTCCCCCTCCACACTGGACACTAAGTGACCACTCCCCCTCCACACTGGACACTGAGTGGCCATTCCCCAAAATAAACGTTCTGACATTAGAGGGTTGTGGTTTAAAAATTAGGGTTGGGTATCGTTTGAATTTGAACGATTCTGATTCCGATTCTGATTCTTTGTTTCGATTCCGGTTCCTAACGATTTTCGATTCCGATTCCTTTAAGAGGCAGGGTCAAAAAAGTTTAATTTAACCTTGCTAACCAACGGTCTTTCCGAAGGAAATAATTCTTTCTGAAGGAAATACTCCTTCTGTCACAAATACTCCTTTTGTCAAAAATTTTGCATTTTGCCGAGATTTCGTTATTTTTAGAAAAGTGAAGCCACACTTTGGACTGCCGACGTAAGTTACTCATGTTCGACTCGTGCAGTTATGCCAACACTTCTGGTAGTCGCTTCTTCGTTGGTGTTGTTCAGCGGTTTCTTCTTCCGCTCGGCGGACTGTGAATATCAAAACTAGGAATCGAAATTTTAACTTTTGAATGATTCCGGGAAAAACGAAAAGTTAGTCCCGGTTCCAATCGATACTCGATTCTCGATACCCAACCCTATTAAAAATATCTGACTATTATATTTTATTCACGGCCATCATTTGTAGTAGCCTATGTTTGCTTAAGCGTGCCGTTTTTCCGGAGTTTACTTTGTAGCCGCTCCAGCTAAAGTCTGAACCTTCCCTGAATCTTCGCATTTATTTATTTGTGGATGTTAACTGAATCTGTAAGTCAGCTACACTGTTTAAAGCTACAATGTGTAACTCTTTTAGTTTATTCTTAGCTAAAAACACTTAGTTCTTTCAAAAATATATGTGCTCATTAATGTATATTTACTTTGTTTAAGTAATAAAGTATTCTCGTGAGTGTATAATATGCCATTGAAAATACATACGGTTAAGGGGTTCTAATGTCGGTCGCCATGTTGCCCCTCCATCTTGAAAGTACATTAGCTAAAGAGGGACATACCCGTTAATTCAAGCTTCGCCTTTCGCATTTACGTTTGAGTTAACACTCACGGACGAGGTCGAACTGGTAGCCATGTTAATCTTGGACTACATTGGCCACCGTAGGAGTTAAAACGAAATCGGAATAGAGAGGAACAGAAACTAATATTCACTGGATGGTCATATACCTTTTCACCGCTAGATGGGGGTAAAAATCACACAGTGTAGCTTTAATTCTGAATATTATATTTTATTCTGGTACGTTTAACGTTATCGTTTTCTCAGAGTCTATGCTCCTGTGTGTAATAGTTCCATAGGCTATTCAGCAACTCACCAACTTAACATACCAAACCAACAGTGACTAAAACAGGTTTTGCACAGGTATTGATATAAATTCTAAATAAATAGATATATTTTATTACATTTATTTGCCATTCAAATCACATACTTCCAGGGAGTCATGCGCCTCCTTGGAAAAACCAAGTAAAGTTTTAGATTCAGTTGTGCAAAGACTCGCTGTCATCCTCCAGGCGAGAAGAGACCTTTACAAACCCCCTGGAGTTCTCCGCTGTAATGCTGCATGGCTTCGGTGGCAGTTTGCTGCCGATGTGATTATGATGACAGAGTATGTTAATTACTGTGTGCTTACCATAAGTACACGCTAGCCTGACCCTGCGTGTTTACCAAACGAGGAGTTTTAATGCTATAATTATTGTTTTGTGCAGATGCTGAGTGGAACTTCTCTCCCTGTCAATACCTTGGTAAAGATTAAGGAGGGACTCCTGAGGCAGAGGGAACTGGAGATTGACCGGTGAGTAAACAAAGACACTTTTTGAGTGCCTATAAAGTCGTACACGAAGAATAAAAACTATTTATCAAGGCGTGCATATAATATTATTAGGGCTGTCAAGCTATTAAAAATTTGAATATGATTAATTACACAATGTGGTGATTAATTAATGGCAAATTTGGCTGAGAAATGACCCCCAAAAAGGGGTTATTTCGTTATTGTGTTAAATATGAAAAGTGTCAGATAGATAGATCTTTTTGAAATCTTATTGAAATCAGGGTTTAAATTGGGCCAGATCTTCGATTCAAGAAAAAAAAAATTCAAGAAATTTTTTTTTATCAAATTATTCCTGGTTGTTTGTCAATATAATAAAGCAACGCAATGAATTTGGTGCAAGATGCTGCAAACACAATGATACATGATGCAACGGCAAAAGATGTCCGTCTGATGCAACTAAAAAGTGACTCAACCTTGCCAAGAAATGTCATGCATCTGCTGTCAAAACAAGACCTTTCCTGACCTCCCACGTAAACAAAGTAATGGATTCATCCATTTTTCTGTAGCTTTGTCATTAGCTCATGTTTCTGGGGAAGGGGCAGATGTTTCATTAATAGCATTTCATTAATTTAACACAACGTCGGCTGTGGGCAGGACTGTGACCCTGTAGTGACTGCTGTGACCTTGAGCCAGTTGTAATTATAGCATCATGCCATCACCCATAGTGTTGCTTTGCTTTTAGGTTAGCTCTGACAGACGGAGCAGTGCCACACATGCCACAGAGCAGACGGCCACTGTTCAATCTGCTGTTTCTGCTCACACACAAACACGCTGCACATCCCTGCCAAGAATTACACATGAGGAAACGAGCACGCTTTTAGCTGGGCATCAGCCTCCTTTTTGTCAGGCTTCTAAATCCAGTTTTGCTGTCCATTTATATATCGCTCATTTACCATTTTGTTTACTTTATTAAAACAGCTGGAAGGAATGTTTTGGAACTTCTGCCAGAATTAGTCACACATTCTCTTTTTCCCAAAACCCCACCTTATAGGAATAATCAGGAAAGAGACAGCTTCAGTACATCTCAATGTCAGAAGCAATCAAAGCAAAATAGAACTAAAGACTTAACCGATGACTGCTTAAGAACAGAGTATGGTGTTGTGGCACATGACATCCGTCATGTTAAAAGGACATTTTTCTTTAAAAAAAAAATAAATAAATACTTACAGCACATTTAATGGATAAAAAAATGATGTACCACGAGATGTTGCGATCAATTCACTGATTCACTTGGTTTAGGAATGTTTAAAGGAGTAGTTCACTTTTTAAAAAACTTTTGCTGCTAATTTACTCACCCCTATGTCATCCAAAATGTCCATGTCTTTCTTTCTTCAGTCGAAAAGAAATTAAGGTTTTTGATGAAAACATTCCAGGATTTTCCCCATATATAATGGACTTCATTGGGAACCAAACGGTTCAAGGTCCAAATGAGCGTTTCAGTGCAGCTTCAAAGGGCTTTAAACGACACCAGACGATGAATAAGGGTCTTATCTATACCCTTTGAGTTATGACTCGAAAAAAGATTCGTTCATTTGATGAACGAGTTCGAACAGGAGAGTCACGAACACTCATCACAGAACAGAGCAAGGCGAGCATTTGTTCTTATAAAACTTCAACTTTTTTATTTATTTTTGAAATGAGCGATCGTTTTGCTTGATAAGACCCGTATTCATTGTCTGGTGTCGTTTAAAGCCCTTTGAACAGTTTGCACTGAATCTCTCATTTGGACCTTGAACTGTTTGGTTCCCATTGAAGTCCATGATATGAAGAAAAATCATGGAATGTTTTCATCAAAAACCTTAATTTCTTTTCGACTGAAGAAAGAAAGACATGAACTTCTTGGATGACATGGGGGTGTGTAAATTATCAGCAAAAGTTTTTTTAAAAGTGAACTACTCCTTTAACCACACATTCTCTATTTTTTGTTCTAAGGCAGAAAATGTCCAAACCAAGCACACTTTAAAGTGTCATTACAACTGTAAAAACACTTCTTATGAAAGCAGTTGTGCCTCCCACATCACAGCGACTGCCTCCAGGAAACATGTCCTTCACTCTCAAAAGGAATTTTTCAGCGTACTTGTTTTTAAAACAAATTCTTTGCATTGTACCCCAAATAAGTGCTCTGAAGCTGAGCTCTGCAACAGACTGTGAACGGCAATGATCGAAGTGAATACTGAGCGTCTTACTGGTTTGCGAATTCTAGGCAAAAGCAGCAAATCCTTCAGCTTCATGCCAGGATCAGGGAAAACGAGATAAGGGCGCAACAAGTCCTCCAAAACCAGAGGGGGCGCTATGATGACTCGTATCTGCTCAAGGCCAAGGTAAGTCATTAAAATGAATTAAATAAGAGGAAATAGTTTTAGAATGGCAGTTAAAAAAGTGCTTATTTCCACCTTTTTTAGGATTCTCCTTATGACAGTCCAGTGTCCGGCCAGAGTCCGAAGTCTCAGCTGCCCGAGCGACTGAGCCCACTGTGCTGTGAGAGCAATGAGCTGGGGCGTAAATTAGCTGCGGCAGAACTGGAAGTCATCCACATCAGCGAATTTCTCAAACAAAATACACAGAAATACACCGAAGACATCAAGAAACTAGAGGAGAAGGTTAGAACTTCTAATTCAAGACATGTGAATGGTCCTACAGGTCTGTGGTACCAAAATGTTTGAAAATTCGGGGTCTCATTCACTAATAATTGCATGTATTTACTTAGTATTTGTACAATCAGAAGAAAAAAAATATATGTCTAATTCACAACAAGAAACGTGCATTCACACATAATTCTATTCTAATGTTAATGAATTTTCTGATTTTAAATGAGCGAGTCCTTGTCCAAAGTTGGTCTTTTGCATAAAACACAGCCTTTTAAAACCATATTACAGCCCTGTCCTATATATTATCTTTCACATCTACTGCAGTCAGATTGACCGTGGTCACTCTTAATAACACCACTCACATGGCTGTGCACTCGTAATGACAAATCAAGGATGTTAAGAGGCTAAAAGCAGGGTTAACTTGCCCCTTGAAGTCAACAGGGTGCGAATTTTAAAAAGACGATAACACGGGGTAGGCGACACTGATTTTGCCGTTTTTGTCTGTACTGACAGATGTACAAAAAAAACCTCAATGTTAAAATTGACCGGAGTTCTCCTTTAATAGGAAATATCTGTAGATAAAATTTCATTTTCGAACGGCCTTTTAGAATATGTTTTTTTTTTGTGTATGTGTGGTTTTGGTTGTTTCTACATTTTTGTGTATTTACAATACATTTTAGTTTGAAAGTTATTGGTGAATCATGATTTGTTCATCCAAATGTTCGTACACAGATTTCACGCTCAAATTAGTGCATACGCACGCTTACTAGCTTGTTTCACATGCCCTACTGAAGCTGAACAAAGATGCTCTGTGCTTCCAAACAGATGAAAACACGTGACCGTTACATCAGCAGTCTGAAGAAGAAATGCCAGCGTGAACAGGAGCAGAATCAAGAGAAGCAGCAGCGCATCGAGACGCTGGAGAAGTACCTGGCAGACCTGCCCTCGCTGGACGAGGTCCAGACACAGGCTCAGCAGGTACTGACACAAATATCACCATTTGATTCGATTTCGATTCACAAGCTTGGGATTCAATTCCAGTTTCGCTTCAATTTGACTCAATATCGATTAATTGGTTACAGTACATTTCAGCTAATGCTGTTAACTATACAGGAAACCCCAGGTGGTACATTACTATAATATTAAAAGTTAAAATTAACTGATTTGTACTTGCTTCGATTTTCTTAAATACACATAAGGAAGTTTATAGAATAATAATGTTATAATGACTTTTTAATGACATGTCTCTACTCATTTCTTCTAAATATAAATATTTAAATGGCGCCTGTTATAAAAACATGATGGATAAATTGAAGAACAGGTTAGTAAAAATACAATAGATATGCAGTACAGTGCATATATTTATCAAAATAATCCTCTCTAGAGTTCATTTTTCTAGCTGACTAATGGGTTAAATGTAACTTTAGATGACATTGATGTCTTTCTGCAGTTGAAACATTGATTGAGTGATTAAAAACCTTCTGATGTTCATTCATGTTTATTTTGTGCTGTTACTAATAGTAAAGCAGAATAGATGAGCAGTTCAGTTTTGTTCATTCATCAACTAAAAACATCAGACTAAAAGATCCATTCTTGGGTTTTAAGTATTGATATCAGTTCATCAAAATGAGAATCAAATCGAGAAATCATTATTTTTTTTTTACATTACACATAGAGCACAACTATTACAACAATAGCATGATATAATAATTTCACTATAAATGAATAAGAAACAAGTAAAAATAGGACAGAATTGAAAAAAAATAAAATAAAAAGAGGAAAAGGACTATCTATTATGTATAATATAATGATTTAAAAGAAAGTTAGAAACCAGTAATTTGTACTACTTAAAGAAAGAAAGCATACACATTAATTCACTTTTCAATTAGTTTCAATATTCTTTAGTAAATACAATTGTATCACTACATTTTTTATCGATACATTTGAGAGACTCAATACTGAAAACTGAAAATCAGACCAAAAAAACAACAACCTTCAAACAAGGTTTAGAATTATTGTACTTTTATGAATATGAAATTTATCTAATAAAATTATAGGATTTATCATAACATTTACAGAAGCAGTTTTCAAAATATATGATAACATATTTGGATGTTAATTCACAGTTATAAACAGATTGTTGTTGTTGTTTTTTTACGATTTTTTTACTGGTTTATTTATTTTAAGTAGCCTAATCAAGTTATTTATGTATGCATATATGTATTTTTACATTTCATGGTAGCCTATTTAGGTATAAATTCCTAATTTAAAAATAACTAACAGCTGCAGAAAGTCAAGGACAGCCGATTTCAACCCGAGTCAAAAACCAGTGAACATAACTCTGATTGGCTGAGGCAGCATTTCATCATAACCCAACCTGTAACGCCAGCCACTCTGATTGGCCGAGGCAACGTGCGAGATATGTGGCGCGGTTCCCCGTGTTTTTCACATGGTTTTTCTAACAGCACAGATATTCAGCATGCATCGCCGTCATGATGGCTGGTAAATCCATCGTTTCCTCTAAACTGAAGGTAAGTTCGCCCAGTCTAGTGAATTTTATGTCCATGTTTACTTATAGTGTACTGTTTGGTAGGTTAGCGTTATTGTCTTAAACTTCACAAACCTGCTGTGGTTACTGCCGCGAATGTTCAAGGGCGTTAGCTTTAATTTAAACTAATGGCACAGTTTTTTTTAGCTTGCTGCTCTTAATTCTTTTTTAGTTTCATGTCAATTTGAACAATTTGGCACACTAAACTGTAGGTTGCACGTTGTTATCTGGCTGCAAGCTAGCTACCATTCTTTGCTAGTAATCAAGCTAATTCGTATTGGGTGTTCAACGGGCCTTTCCCAATGCGTTTACTCTGAATATCGTCAGAAGTTATGGAACAGGAATTCATTTGAACAGGCCCCAGTCAAATAAACAGTAAAACTAAACTAATTTGGATAAACGTCTGTGTTTACAGATGACTTTGAGCGTTCACACTGCGCTCATTTAGGATTATTTTGCTATTCAGGTGGTGGTCACATCACCCTGGCTGCCTGTTACACAGTGCACACATTGCTTTGAACAAGAAATCAAGTAATTTAGATTTTTTTTTTACAGTTAAAGCTGTAATTTTCATCAAAGTACTTTGCAGTTCTGCAAGTTTTATAGATGTACCTCTAATTGTTATAATATTGCGTATTTATTATTTATCATCTTATAAATCTGTTCAGTTTCATCATTTGATAACTTTTAAAACACATTTTTTTGTGGTATAGATGCAGTGACTGAGACTGGGAGATGCAGTGACTAAGATCTGGTGGTAAGTATTAATCTATTGGTAGTGGAGAAGACCCTTTTAATAGACACCTTTCTCTCTTGTGAGCTAGCAAACTTTGCTATTTTAATTACAGCATTGTAAACCTCACCAAATGTGTTTGTTTACTTCAGTGTTCCAGAAAAAGGTCCTGAAACTACTGGTCGACATCCGCCATCACCTGAAGGAAACCAGGTAGTGGATGCAGAGGAAACATATTTTTGCTTACAAATGTGGGGACTTGGGGCAGATTGCCTTGCATACATCTAAATCATTTGTATTTTTTCAACTTTGCAGAAGGGATCATGAAATTTGGTTCCACAGCCACTGAGGTGTATGTACATCAAGGTGAACGTGTGTGAGCATCTCAAGCATGCGTCACAAAGACTTGGAGGTGGAGGATTCACTACACCCTGATGAGCCAAGCCTACAGGAGTTGATTTAAGAGTTTTAAAGGGATAGTTAATTTTGAAATTATTTTTTGAAATGTTTTAGCTTACGCCAAGGGCATCCAAGATTTAGGTGTCTTTGTTTCCACAGTAGTTTCAATTTTTTTATTTTTACATCAAACCATTATTGTCTGTCAGTCATACAATGGAAGTCTATGGGGTTCTCTAAGAGCATGCACAAATTAAACATGATTTTATCATGAACATGAATTTATTTTTGAATAAAGTTGCAATATAGAATTGTGATTTATTTGTATGACTGTAGTGCTGTATGTATGTTGTCCCATGTTTCCAGAGGGTGGAGGACATGTTTTCTGTGCTTTGAAGATGTTCGCCTATGCTTTGTTCATAGTTGTGTGTTTGTTCTAATAAAGCTATTTCTTTGAATAAACAGTATCTGGCAAATGTTCCTTTCCTCAAGAAATTCATGTCCTTGATAGTCATAATAATTTAGTCCATAGCAAAATAATGACATGAATATACAACATAATAGCATATCATATGAATATATATACATTAATTATTATAATAATTTTATGTAGGCTGACCAATAGAAACAGATCTGCCAACCAATCACGAGTGATTTTCTTGTTTAAATGTAGTGATTTCAACCAATACTGAGTGAGGAAATTTAATTGCAGTACTTCCAGAGGCAAAGATTGAAAAAGATAAAGTATCCCTGGCAGCATATTCAGTTACTCATATATAATGGGAGCAGGGTTCATTTAGCAATATCAGATTTTACCTCCTTGTTAATAGGACCATTATTACTTTCAAAGAGTTTGGATACATCTTTTGTTAGAGTTATCCCCAAATATTTTATTGACTGTGATTTCCAATTGAAATCATATTGTCTTCTTGTATGCAGATTGGGGCTAAAATTATAAGTAAGGGTTTGAGTTTTTTGTATATTTATTTTATACCCAGAATATAAATTATATGTTTTTAAAAAGGGTCATCAATTTAGGAATACTCAACTTTATATTAGTCAGAAACAAAAGAACATCGTCTGCATACATACAGATCTTATGTTCATACTAGGAACAGTCTTAGGGGAAAAAGTCCGGGGTGATGTGGTGACAGGGGTGACTGGGGAAACGCACAGGGGCACAGAGGGTGAAGAAACAGGTGACCAGACCGGGGGAACAGGAGGGGACACATGACTGGGGATGTTGCAGGCGACCGGGGAGTGCTGAGAGGCAATGCTGGGCTCTCAGATTCAGTATCAGACCCAGTGCTCTCCATAGCAGACTCGGACATATCGTTCTCTGCAGTAGACTTGGAAATAGCACTGTCAACAGCACTCTCTGCTGCTGGCTTCGGAGCAGCGCTCTCTGCAGCTCTTGGCATGGGGTCTGGAGACAAGACAGGGACTTCTAGGATCTTGACAGGTATTCGGACAGGGTTCTTGCAGCAATAACAACCGGCATCTCCTGAGTAGCTGAAACTGAGCGTACAACAGCCTCAGCAGCAGAATCGGCCGCCTCCCTCTCTGCAGCACTCACGACTGTAGACTCTGGGACGGTGCTTGCTGGAGCAGGCTCTGGAACAGCGCTTGCAGTAACGGGCGCATGGACGGCGCCTGCTGGAGCGGGCTCTGGAACAGTGCTTGCAGTAACAGGCTCAGGAACAGCGCTTGCTGGAGCGGACTCAGGATCAGCGCTGGCTGTAATGGGCTCAGGAACAGCGCTTGCTGGAGCGGACTCAGGATCAGCGCTTGCCGGAGCGGGCTCAGGATCAGCGCTTGCCGGAGCGGGCTCAGGATCAGCGCTTGCTGGAGCGGGCCCTGGAACAGCGCTTGCAGTAACGGGCTCAGGAACAGCGCTTGCTGGAGCGGACTCAGGATCAGCGCTGGCTGTAACGGGCTCAGGAGCAGCGCTTGCTGGAGCGGGCCCTGGAACAGCACTGGCAGTAGCGGGCTCAGGAACAGCGCTGGCAGTAGCAGGCTCAGGAACAGCGCTGGCAGTAGCAGGCTCAGGAACAGCGCTTGGGGGAGACAGGGGCAGAGGACAAGAGGCACCCTTCCTCCTCCTCTTCCTTCTGGGTCACGGAGCAGAAGACATGGCTGGACTCACAGGCAGCGAAGCCTCCATCGAGGATGATTCTGATGGAGAATCCCAAGAAACCCGTCTCTCACGTTTGCCACAGAGTTCAACGGATGTCTCAGGAGTCGTGGTGGAACTGGCCTGGTCCCCAAGTGTCACAACACCTATCATACGACCCTCAGGAATTACTGGTAGGCAGGCAGCAGGTGAAGACCACGAGGATGCCCTCTCTGACTCCTCCCGGGAGAAACGATCATAAAGCTGAGCGTAGTTCGACAGAATCCACTCACCCTCATTGATCCCCTTGTAGCCTGAGCCGGGAGGACATACTGTCTGCTGGGTTCTTTACTGGTCGGTACATTCTGTCATGAGGTGGAAGGATGAACCCAATTACAGACAGCAAGTAACTCAAAATAGGGATTTATTTATGACAAAGACAGAAAACAAAACCCACGAGGGGGCAAAACAGGACTGGAGGAGAGTACAACTCGACTAAGACACTAAGACAAACTAAGACTCTGATTAGACAGGAAACAAACTCACAATTCTCATAAGACAGGTTACAGACAGATTACTCACAGCAAATAGCTCACAGAGTTAGACCAGGTAAGATCAACAATGTACCGACACAGGACAGCAAACACAAGAGGATTAAATAGGGAGAAACTAATGAGGGAAACAGCTGACACTAACAGGGCAATCATGACTAAACAAGGATAACAAGGGGGCGGGGTTATGAGACGAGACAACGCAAGCACACAGCCCAAACAAATGGCCATGTGCTTACACAGAACATGGTTCTGCCATAATCCTGCCACAAGACCAGGAAAAATCAGAGACATGATGGCAGAATCATGACATATATAAAAAAAACAATAAAAAAAACAAGAAAAGCTTCTTGGATAAGAAAAATAAAGGCATAAACAAAATAAAATTAATAAATATTAAATTACTAATATTCTAATAATGCATTTGTGTCTTACAAAATGTTTGTTCTCAATTAAATTTATCTTGATTTAGTAATGGGACATATTTAAACATTAATTTACTGGAAAGCAAGACAAAAATAATGATTACATCCAAAATAAAATTGCACGAACTGTGCAGACTAAACATAACAAAACAATGTTTATAAAGGTGTGTAGAGTGTTCAAGCATTGATGTTAAGTAGCATTACTGTATTCATCTCCGTCTGTTACTCAGTTGCAGGAAGTGCAGGGGAAGAAGCAGGCGTTGGAGGACACCGTAGCCCATCTGGAGAAAACCGTGGAGGAGAACCGAGCCCTGCTGACGGAGAAAGATGCCCTCATCGAGACCCAATCCAAGCGAGAGAAAGAGCTTGTGGCTGCTGTTCAAAGGTACTGCACTTACTCGCTCGCTCTATTGAGACGACCTCACAGCCAGAAGCATTGCTTTTGATTTGGCTTCTTTCTGAGAGCCACTTTTTATATAGAGAGTGCTCAATCCTTGTTAAACGTGTTGAAGATCAAAGTGCTGTGTGCTCTTATTAAAACATGTAAACATGGGGATAAAATCAGGCCAATCCTCAACTTGGAAAGGCCACAGCAGCGTTGATGTATAATATGGAGCTGTCGAGATTTCTCTCTGCCTTATTTTGTTTTACTCACTGAATAATAAAACTTCTTTTTATAGCCTACAAGAGAAGGTGGAGAAGTGTTTAGAGGATGGAGTACGGCTGCCCATGGTGGACCTGAAGCAGCTGGAGAAGGAAAACACTCGGCTACTTGAACAACAGAGCCAGAACAGCCTGGTACTGATCTCCCATGATGCACCTAATGACACTTACCAGTACAGTTTCCATCATTCCTTGTATGCCCTGATTTCTCTATAATACATTATACTATAAAGTCTAAAAGTCACTGATATATTGAAATTTTACACCAAAGACAAAACATGTAGGTATATAGAGACTAATATATATATATATGAATTTCTGTTCTCATATTATTTAAAACCTAGTGAGCTGCCTTCCAAGACACTAATTGCTGCCCAAATATATGATGGCCACATATGATGCCTAAAAATGCTGTCTAGATTGCATTCAACTGTTCAAACATACTAGTCAAAGCTACCCATTTCAAGTTATCAATTCTATGAAATAACCAAACCAATGGAAATGATCAAGGCTTGACGTTAACACCCTCCAACCTGCCAAATGCGAGTAACAAAGTCACTCCTACTAGCCAATTTGGCAGGTAAAATTTATATATAATATATACATTTTTCAATGGTAGACTTCAGAAATAAGTGCAATGTGGTTTTGTCAAAAATGTAGCTTTTTTGATACATATCGATAGTGAAATAACTGAAATGCTTCCAAAACTCAGAATAGATACACAATACCAGCTTCGCTTGGTTCTCTGTCAGCGAGTTGACACACATACCTGCCTGCCCTCACTCATTTAATTACCTTAATTACCTGCTGCTAATTATGAGATAATATTAAACATATCTATATGGCAGTGTTTCCCCGTGGTATGTGAAAATGCAGAGTGGCTAATAACTTTGTAAAACCATAAGCCACAGTGGCTGCTTGGCAAAGAAGTTCATGTCAATCTCTGGAAGTGACCAAAAATCGTTGAATAACAGTACTGTAGTCACTGTTTGTCTTGATGCTTTTTAAAGAGGCCTCCAGCGGTATGTTGGAGACTCATTAGCTGCTTTTCCTTCTCTGTGCATTCAAATTATACACATTTCACTGTTGTGTAATTTCCATTTGTTGGTTTTTGTTTCAGTTGATCAACAATCATAAGGAGCAAATTGACAAGCTCACTCTGGAGATGTCGGTAAGATGTCATTTTCTACCTTTTGTTCTGGAAGCTTTTGGATAACAATCCTGGTTTGCATTGTTATCGCTTATTCTTGGAAGGATGATGGGATGCTGTTGATGCTTATGCCGTTGAATAGTGTAATCAAAGCAGGCTTGTTAAGGATGCACACCATTACCGCTGTCTTTCGTCCTCTTTCAGGCTCTGGAAAAGAAGTTGCAGAGGGAGAGGGGGATCACACAGGAACTCCGCAAACAGCTCTTGGAACGCGAGGAGGAACTTGAAACGCTCTCCACTACTCTTCAGCAGGTATGGCACTCTAAACCACTCACAAAGGGACTCTTAAAGTGCCGGTAAGACTTTTTTCATCCTAAACGATACAGATGAGCCCTGTGGCGAAATTTAGAAGCTTGATTGAAGGCTCATTTTTGTGTCATTAAATTCTCCGCCCTGCTTTTCGTGGCAGTCGAGTCATGAATAACCCAACTGGCCCTCAGCGCGCTATTAGAATTCAGGACGTCATTTTTCACTGCGCCGTTTCAAGGTGAGGGAGAACAGGAAGTTTCACTGAGCCGCAGTCAAGTGTGATCCACAGAGACCCCGCACATCATACAGAGCTGCAACAGGGACGCTCCAGATTATTAGCATGGATTCTTTGACTTAGTTTCTTGTGCGAGACCCACAAGAAATGACCAAGTATATAGTAACAGATCCCAAATCAAGGATGACTGCATTTATTCTGTGTAAATGCCAGAAATTCCACCTCTCACTGTTCGATGATTTGGCTAGTTTGCACAAACAGTTGCTTGTGATTTTCGTTCTTGTGCTCTGAGAAATAAGTACGCGTTCCGCTGGTAATCTGTATCAGGACTCTGCTTCGGGTAAGCTTAATCATCAACGTTACGGTCCAAAACTCTGAAAAGTTCTTCCCACACTACAGAGGACGAGCGTAAAACGCTGAAATAACACTTCTTTGTGCCCGTAATAGCATTTGAAGGTGAAAATAGCGATTCTCTCAAAGCTCCAGTGGCGATTGTGAGGAGCCAGGGCTTCGTTGTACTTTCATGATTTAAAATGAAAGTCCCTTTAAAAGCTCTGTCCTTATTCCCCCTGCTGTGTGTAAAGCCTGTGTGTTTTTATCTCCACAGAATGGAAGGCGGGCGGACGAGGAGACCCCCGGGCCGTGTCTGAAGGAGACCGGGCCCCTGTTGAAGGAGATGTCCCTGTGTCTGCTGGATCTTAAGGGCCTGTGCAGTGTCCTTACACAGAGAGCTCAAGGCAAAGAGCCCAATCTGGCACTGCTGCTCGGCATCAAATGTAAATGCTTAATCAGAACACATAAAACTCTTACAGTACTTATTTGCATTATTAGTAATCCAAGCCTGTTTGACTTTAAATTAGATATTGAGGTATTAAAGTTCTGTTCACTTTTAGCATTTGGAATTTGAATTTAATGTTATTTTTTGCTTTTTAAAATTCAATTTAAAATAGAACACAAATCAATCGTTTTGGATGCTAAAAGTGCATCACAACATTATATTGCACAGTATGAAAAGATTCGCTAAAGAGCACTTTTAAATTATTAGCGTTTTTAAAGTTTGGGGTCCGTTTTGTTTTTTATTTTTTTTTAAGAAATTAATATTTTTATTCAGCAAAAATGCATTAACTTGATAAAGTTTCAGTAAAGACATGGGTTACCAAAGTAAATGTACTTTCTGTTCATCAAAGAACCCTAAAAAAAATGTTTTACGGTTTCCGCAAAAATATGAAGTAGCACAAGCGTTTTCAACATTAGAGGAGTAGTTCACTTTTAAAAAAAACTTGATAATTTACTCACCCCCATGTCATCCAAGATGTCCATGTATTTCTTTCTTCAGTCGAAAAGAAATTAAGGTTTTTGATGCAAGGCGAGCGTTTGAGCTTATAAAACTTAAACTTTGTTATTTATTTTTTAAATGAGCAATCGGTTTGCTTGATCAGACCCTTATTCATCGTCTGGAATCGTTTAAAGCCCTTTGAACAGTTTCCAATTTGTACTGAAACTGTCTTTTGGACCTGGTACCGTTTGGTTCCCATTGAAGTCCATCATATGGAGAAAAGTCCTGGAATGTTTTCATCAAAAACCTTAATTTCTTTTCGACTGAAGAAAGAAAGACATGGACATCTTGGGTGACATGGAGGTGAGTAAATTATCAGCAAAAGTTTTTTTTATTTTTAAAGTGATCTAGTCCTTTAATAATAATAATCTTGAGCAGCAAAACAGCATACAAATGATTTCTGAAGAATCATGTGACACTGAAGACTGGAGTAATGATGCTGGAAATTCAGCTTTTGCCATTGCAGTACATTTGTAAATACATTAAAACAGAAATCTGCTATTTAATATTATAGTTTTTAACTGTATTTTTCAACAAATAAATACAGCATTGGTGAGCATGAGACTTCTTTCCAAAAAAAAAAATCAATGTTTTTCAATCAATGAAATGTTTCATTTGACTCATTTAGCTTCTGTAAAATGTGAAACATGATGTGACGTCTCATTTAAAATAATAAAGCACCTACATAAAAAGAGTCTCAGCCAATAGAATAAATATACCCGATTGTGTTTTTGGTAACCCTTAATTTTGATGGTCCCTTTTGAACATTCTGTTGACTATAAGTAACTTTGCAACTACGTGTCAGCTTACTCTCATTAGAGTATTAGTAGACTGTCTGCTTAAAATCTGCTCAGTCTTTATTGTAATGCTCTTCCAATAGACATTCTACTGATTATAAGTAACTTTGCAACTACATGTCAACTTATTCTAACCCTAACCCTACCAGTCTACTAACACTGTACTTACACTCTAGTGAAAGTTAATGGAGATGTAGGTGCGACGTTACTTTATAGTCAACTGAATGTGTTAAAGGGACCATCCAAATAAAGTGAAACCTGTTGTTTTTTTTCCAGCGATGGGCTGCTCGGCGGAGGAGAGCGAGAAGCCGCTGATGGAGGACGGTTTGCGGGCCAAGCTGGTGGAGGTGTGCCAGCTGAGGAAAGACATTGACGAGCTGCGGACGGTCATCTCGGACCGGTACGCACAGGACATGGGTGAGAACTGTGTGACGCAATGACGCCCGACTCCACAATCTCTCCAGAGAGCTTTTTAAGGGAGGATAAAGTCATCCTGATGAAACAAACAAGGTCTTTCTGACTACTAAAGGTTGGACCAAGCTGTGAATCCAGTTTACAAGGATGTCTTTACAAGACGATCGTTATTATTTTTGTTTTCTTGTGGACGTTAAATCTTCAAGGAATATGTTTTTAAACTATTTATTGAGACTGTTGGAGGCCTTGCTGGTCCTGTCAGTCGTCATTGAGGGGAAGTAGAGCAAGTGGTGTCCTAAAGTGCCTTGTGTTACTGTTTCTGTACCTCCAAACGTCATGGTCACAGTCATTTTTTACCCAAAGAAGCTGGTCCATCCTCTCCCCTACAGCTACAGGTCGCAGGTCGACATTCAGGATCCTCTGCATCTCATCCGAAGTACTCCATAAAACTAGTGTAAATGTAAGAAAGTATTAAAGACAGCAGAAGAATCCAGGTTAATCTATTCAGGACACCGTTTAACTTTTTTAATTAGCATAAAATATGAGCTGGCTTTTTTAGCGCTGCGGCACAGTTCAGTTCAGAACAAGTTGCACACGTCGAGTTCCTAAGTCAGACAGGAAACGGAATGTTTCTGCAGATGACACACTTCCTGTGACCTCCTGACTGTTTATGTACTCCAGATAATACATATAGTCCTTGTTATAATTAGGAATATGGATGAAATCAATGCAAAACCTTGTTCACTCAGGTATTTTTTAGTTTTCGTTCATTCGTTGTGGTTCTGAGATTGAACTCTTTTAAGTTCATTTTGACCCCAAGCTGATTTTTTTGTTTTTAATATTTGATAATGTTAAGTCCAGAGATGTGGTCATGTCAACCTCTGCGCACGTATTTGCATCAATGTGATGAATCTTCGAAATATTTTCAATACAAATGTCAATTTACTGCTCATGTATTGTGACTAATCTCATATTTAAAGGTATATTAAGCATGTTTAGAATTTCAAATGGAGGTTTATGTCATAATGTGCTCATGATATCTTGTGCATGTGCATAGCGTTAGAATTAGGTTTCTTTTTATGTAAAGGCATTGATTAGCTAAATATTACAAGTTAACTGTGCTATGCAATGTCACATTAACCAGCAGTTATTCCACATTTCTTCAGATTTTAAACATTGTTCTGTGCCTTTTAGAATCTATGCAGCTGAACGACAGTAAGCGAAGGGTGTTTTCCGTAACTGGCAGAGACTTTTTTTTCTTTTTTTTTTTTCTGAGAACTTTATTTCATAAAGGTGCAGGTGAGCTAAGCCATATTCACAAGCAAATGCATATTTATTCTCAGGCAAAGATGGAGAATGTATGTGGTGCTCTTCTTTGTGCATTACAGGACAGTGTGATATCTGATAGCATGCTGAATTGTGTGTATATATAAAAGAGAATATGAAAGCAATGCGCATTGATTGACATGACCAACTCACTGTGCACTGAAAGCCACTGGTTGGCTCAACAGTATGTTTGAACTTCACATCAGTCTTTTAAATCTTAAGTTTCATTTTCCAGCTAGATTTTACAAAAGCCAAAGGTCTATTTGTGTATTTTTTTTCCTCAAAAGTATTACCTATTTTTGCATTTTGTAAAATGCTTTTCATTTGTACAAATGTTAAATAAAGTATTTTTCTACATTGGTTGTTTTTTAGTATCTAACTGCAAGTACCTAACTACAAGTCAAGGATACTTCCTTGGCAGGATAGGTCCTTCCAAGTCGTTTCCTTCAGAGGCTAGGCGAGGGTCCTCTTTAGCATTTGGGGAACACGTAAATGGAACAGGCTAGCAAGTGCACATCATTGCGTCATTACATCAGTGAAAATGTCCGCTTCGGCGCTGCAAAAATGGTAGTGCTACTGGTGTACCGCACTGTTTAAACACATTTGACAGTCCTCATTTTGCCTTGTCAGTCCTCATAGAAATAAATAAATAAAGTAAGGGATAATGTATAGGGAGACGGTTGTTCTAGTGAATACAACCCCGCAAACTTCCAGAGCCGAGATATCGAAGGTCAAAATTTCGGCCCGAAAAAAAAACATAAGGGGTAACACTGTCATTTTTTTTTTGGCTGAAATTTTGACCGTCGATATCTCGGCTCTGGAAGGGTCTAGAGCCTCCATTTTTGCGCGCTGGTCGATGTCTCGTGGCCCTCTGTCAGAATCCAGAGTTTCAAGAAGATCGGAGGGGGTCAAAATTTCGGCCAAAAAAAAAAATGACAGTGTTACCCCTTATGTTTTTTTTTGACTGAAATTTTGACCTTCGATATCTCTGCTCTGGAAGGGTCTAGAGCCTCCATTTTTGCGCGCTGGTCGAAGTCTCGTGGCCCTCTGTCAGAATCCAGAGTTTCAAGAAGATCGGAGGGGGTCAAAATTTTGGCCAAAAACGACAGTGTTACCCCTTATGTTTTTTTTTCGGGTCAAAACTTTGAAGTCCGATATCTTGGCTCTGGAAGGGTCTAGAGCCTCCATTTTTGCGCGCTGGTCGAACTCTCGTGGCCCTCTGTCAGAATCCAGAGTTTCAAGAAGATCGGAGGGGGTCAAAATTTCGGCCAAAAACGACAGTGTTACCCCTTATGTTTTTTTTTCCGGCCAAAATTTTGACCTTCGATATCTCGGCTCTGGAAGGGTCTAGAGCCTCCATTTTTGCGCGCTGGTCGATGTCTCGTGGCCCTCTGTCAGAATCCAGAGTTTCAAGAAGATCGGAGGGGGTCAAAATTTCGGCCAAAAAAAAAAAATGACAGTGTTACCCCTTATGTTTTTTTTTTTGGCTGAAATTTTGACCCCCTCCGATCTTCTTGAAACTCTGGATTCTGACAGAGGGCCACGAGACATCGACCAGCGCGCAAAAATGGAGGCTCTGGACCCTTCCAGAGCCAAGATATCGAAGGTCAAAATTTCAGCCAAAATAAAAAATGACAGTGTTACCCCTTATGTTTTTTTTTTCTGGTCCAAATTTTGACCTTCGATATCTCGGCTCTGGAAGGGTCTAGAGCCTCCATTTTTGCGGGCTGGTCGAAGTCTCGTGGCCCTCTGTCAGAATCCAGAGTTTCAAGAAGATCGGAGGGGGTCAAAATTTCGGCCAAAAACGACAGTGTTACCCCTTATGTTTTTTTTTTCGGGTCAAAACTTTGACATCCGATATCTCGGCTCTGGAAGGGTCTAGAGCCTCCATTTTTGCGCGCTGGTCGAAGTCTCGTGGCCCTCTGTCAGAATCCAGAGTTTCAAGAAGATCGGAGGGGGTCAAAATTTCGGCCAAAAACGACAGTGTTACCCCTTATGTTTTTTTTTCGAGGCAAAACTTTGACATCCGATATCTCGGCTCTGGAAGGGTCTAGAGCCTCCATTTTTGCGCGCTGGTCGAAGTCTCGTGGCCCTCTGTCAGAATCCAGAGTTTCAAGAAGATCGGAGGGGGTCAAAATTTCGGCCAAAAATGACAGCGTTACCCCTTATGTTTTTTTTTCGGGTCAAAACTTTGACGTCCGATATCTCGGCTCTGGAAGGGTCTAGAGCCTCCATTTTTGCGGGCTGGTCGAAGTCTCGTGGCCCTCTGTCAGAATCCAGAGTTTCAAGAAGATCGGAGGGGGTCAAAATTTCGGCCAAAAACGACAGTGTTACCCCTTATGTTTTTTTTTTTGGCTGAAATTTTGACCTTCGATATCTCGGCTCTGGAAGGGTCTAGAGCCTCCATTTTTGCGCGCTGGTCGATGTCTCGTGGCCCTCTGTCAGAATCCAGAGTTTCAAGAAGATCGGAGGGGGTCAAAATTTCGGCCAAAAAAAAAAAACATAAGGGGTAACACTGTCATTTTTTTTTTTGGCCGAAATTTTGACCCCCTCCGATCTTCTTGAAACTCTGGATTCTGACAGAGGGCCACGAGACATCGACCAGCGCGCAAAAATGGAGGCTCTAGACCCTTCCAGAGCCGAGATATCGAAGGTCAAAATTTTGGCCGGAAAAAAAAACATAAGGGGTAACACTGTCGTTTTTGGCCGAAATTTTGACCCCCTCCGATCTTCTTGAAACTCTGGATTCTGACAGAGGGCCACGAGACTTCGACCAACGCGCAAAAATGGAGGCTCTAGACCCTTCCAGAGCCGAGATATCGGATGTCAAAGTTTTGACCCGAAAAAAAAACATAAGGGGTAACACTGTCGTTTTTGGCCGAAATTTTGACCCCCTCCGATCTTCTTGAAACTCTGGATTCTGACAGAGGGCCACGAGACTTCGACCAGCGCGCAAAAATGGAGGCTCTAGACCCTTCCAGAGCCGAGATATTGAAGGTCAAAATTTGGACCAGAAAAAAAAATGACAGTGTTACCCCTTATGTTTTTTTTTTCGGGTCAAAACTTTGACATCCGATATCTCGGCTCTGGAAGGGTCTAGAGCCTCCATTTTTGCGCGCTGGTCGAAGTCTCGTGGCCCTCTGTCAGAATCCAGAGTTTCAAGAAGATTGGAGGGGGTCAAAATTTCGGCCAAAAACGACAGTGTTACCCCTTATGTTTTTTTTTTTGGCTGAAATTTTGACCTTCGATATCTCGGCTCTGGAAGGGTCTAGAGCCTCCATTTTTGCGCGCTGGTCGATGTCTCGTGGCCCTCTGTCAGAATCCAGAGTTTCAAGAAGATCGGAGGGGGTCAAAATTTCGGCCAAAAAAAAAAACATAAGGGGTAACACTGTCGTTTTTGGCCGAAATTTTGACCCCCTCCGATCTTCTTGAAACTCTGGATTCTGACAGAGGGCCACGAGACTTCGACCAGCGCGCAAAAATGGAGGCTCTAGACCCTTCCAGAGCCGAGATATCGGATGTCAAAGTTTTGACCCGAAAAAAAAACATAAGGGGTAACACTGTCATTTTTTTTTCTGGTCCAAATTTTGACCTTCAATATCTCGGCTCTGGAAGGGTCTAGAGCCTCCATTTTTGCGCGCTGGTCGAAGTCTCGTGGCCCTCTGTCAGAATCCAGAGTTTCAAGAAGATCGGAGGGGGTCAAAATTTCGGCCAAAAACGACAGTGTTACCCCTTATGTTTTTTTTTTCGGGTCAAAACTTTGACATCCGATATCTCGGCTCTGGAAGGGTCTAGAGCCTCCATTTTTGCGCGCTGGTCGAAGTCTCGTGGCCCTCTGTCAGAATCCAGAGTTTCAAGAAGATCGGAGGGGGTCAAAATTTCGGCCAAAAATGACAGTGTTACCCCTTATGTTTTTTTTTGGCTGAAATTTTGACCTTCGATATCTCGGCTCTGGAAGGGTCTAGAGCCTCCATTTTTGCGCGCTGGTCGATGTCTCGTGGCCCTCTGTCAGAATCCAGAGTTTCAAGAAGATCGGAGGGGGTCAAAATTTCGGCCAAAAAAAAAAACATAAGGGGTAACACTGTCATTTTTTTTTTTGGCCGAAATTTTGACCCCCTCCGATCTTCTTGAAACTCTGGATTCTGACAGAGGGCCACGAGACATCGACCAGCGCGCAAAAATGGAGGCTCTAGACCCTTCCAGAGCCGAGATATCGAAGGTCAAAATTTTGGCCGGAAAAAAAAACATAAGGGGTAACACTGTCGTTTTTGGCCGAAATTTTGACCCCCTCCGATCTTCTTGAAACTCTGGATTCTGACAGAGGGCCACGAGACTTCGACCAACGCGCAAAAATGGAGGCTCTAGACCCTTCCAGAGCCGAGATATCGGATGTCAAAGTTTTGACCCGAAAAAAAAACATAAGGGGTAACACTGTCGTTTTTGGCCCAAATTTTGACCCCCTCCGATCTTCTTGAAACTCTGGATTCTGACAGAGGGCCACGAGACTTCGACCAGCGCGCAAAAATGGAGGCTCTAGACCCTTCCAGAGCCGAGATATCGGATGTCAAAGTTTTGACCCGAAAAAAAAATATAAGGGGTAACACTGTCGTTTTTGGCCGAAATTTTGACCCCCTCCGATCTTCTTGAAACTCTGGATTCTGACAGAGGGCCATGAGACTTCGACCAGCCCGCAAAAATGGAGGCTCTAGACCCTTCCAGAGCCGAGATATTGAAGGTCAAAATTTGGACCAGAAAAAAAAATGACAGTGTTACCCCTTATGTTTTTTTTTCGGGTCAAAACTTTGACATCCGATATCTCGGCTCTGGAAGGGTCTAGAGCCTCCATTTTTGCGCGCTGGTCGAAGTCTCGTGGCCCTCTGTCAGAATCCAGAGTTTCAAGAAGATCGGAGGGGGTCAAAATTTCGGCCAAAAACGACAGTGTTACCCCTTATGTTTTTTTTTCGGGTCAAAACTTTGACATCCGATATCTCGGCTCTGGAAGGGTCTAGAGCCTCCATTTTTGCGCGCTGGTCGAAGTCTCGTGGCCCTCTATCAGAATCCAGAATTTCAAGAAGATCGGAGAGGGTCAAAATTTCGACCAAAAACGACAGTGTTACCCCTTATGTTTTTTTTTCGGGTCAAAACTTTGAAGTCCGATATCTCGGCTCTGGAAGGGTCTAGAGCCTCCATTTTTGCGCGCTGGTCGAAGTCTCGTGGCCCTCTGTCAGAATCCAGAGTTTCAAGAAGATCGGAGGGGGTCAAAATTTCGGCCAAAAATGACAGTGTTACCCCTTATGTTTTTTTTTTTGGCTGAAATTTTGACCTTCGATATCTCGGCTCTGGAAGGGTCTAGAGCCTCCATTTTTGCGCGCTGGTCGATGTCTCGTGGCCCTCTGTCAGAATCCAGAGTTTCAAGAAGATCGGAGGGGGTCAAAATTTCAGCCAAAAAAAAAAAACATAAGGGGTAACACTGTCATTTTTTTTTTTGGCCGAAATTTTGACCCCCTCCGATCTTCTTGAAACTCTGGATTCTGACAGAGGGCCACGAGACATCGACCAGCGCACAAAAATGGAGGCTCTAGACCCTTCCAGAGCCGAGATATCGAAGGTCAAAATTTTGGCCGAAAAAAAAACATAAGGGGTAACACTGTCGTTTTTGGCCGAAATTTTGACCCCCTCCGATCTTCTTGAAACTCTGGATTCTGACAGAGGGCCACGAGACTTCGACCAACGCGCAAAAATGGAGGCTCTAGACCCTTCCAGAGCCGAGATATCGGATGTCAAAGTTTTGACCCGAAAAAAAAACATAAGGGGTAACACTGTCGTTTTTGGCCGAAATTTTGACCCCCTCCGATCTTCTTGAAACTCTGGATTCTGACAGAGGGCCACGAGACTTCGACCAGCGCGCAAAAATTGAGGCTCTAGACCCTTCCAGAGCCGAGATATTGAAGGTCAAAATTTGGACCAGAAAAAAAAATGACAGTGTTACCCCTTATGTTTTTTTTTCGGGTCAAAACTTTGACATCCGATATCTCGGCTCTGGAAGGGTCTAGAGCCTCCATTTTTGCGCGCTGGTCGAAGTCTCGTGGCCCTCTGTCAGAATCCAGAGTTTCAAGAAGATCGGAGGGGGTCAAAATTTCGGCCAAAAACGACAGTGTTACCCCTTATGTTTTTTTTTTTGGCTGAAATTTTGACCTTCGATATCTCGGCTCTGGAAGGGTCTAGAGCCTCCATTTTTGCGCGCTGGTCGATGTCTCGTGGCCCTCTGTCAGAATCCAGAGTTTCAAGAAGATCGGAGGGGGTCAAAATTTCGGCCAAAAAAAAAAAAACATAAGGGGTAACACTGTCTTTTTTTTTTTTGGCCGAAATTTTGACCCCCTCCGATCTTCTTGAAACTCTGGATTCTGACAGAGGGCCACGAGACTTCGACCAGCGCGCAAAAATGGAGGCTCTAGACCCTTCCAGAGCCGAGATATCGGACGTCAAAGTTTTGACCCGAAAAAAAAACATAAGGGGTAACACTGTCGTTTTTGGCCGAAATTTTGACCCCCTCCGATCTTCTTGAAACTCTGGATTCTGACAGAGGGCCACGAGACTTCGACCAGCGCGCAAAAATGGAGGCTCTAGACCCTTCCAGAGCCGAGATATCGGATGTCAAAGTTTTGACCCGAAAAAAAAACATAAGGGGTAACACTGTCATTTTTTTTTTCTGGTCCAAATTTTGACCTTCAATATCTCGGCTCTGGAAGGGTCTAGAGCCTCCATTTTTGCGCGCTGGTCGAAGTCTCGTGGCCCTCTGTCAGAATCCAGAGTTTCAAGAAGATCGGAGGGGGTCAAAATTTCGGCCAAAAACGACAGTGTTACCCCTTATGTTTTTTTTTCGGGTCAAAACTTTGACATCCGATATCTCGGCTCTGGAAGGGTCTAGAGCCTCCATTTTTGCGCGCTGGTCGAAGTCTCGTGGCCCTCTGTCAGAATCCAGAATTTCAAGAAGATCGGAGAGGGTCAAAATTTCGACCAAAAACGACAGTGTTACCCCTTATGTTTTTTTTTTCGGGTCAAAACTTTGAAGTCCGATATCTCGGCTCTGGGAGGGTCTAGAGCCTCCATTTTTGCGCGCTGGTCGAAGTCTCGTGGCCCTCTGTCAGAATCCAGAGTTTCAAGAAGATCGGAGGGGGTCAAAATTTCGGCCAAAAACGACAGTGTTACCCCTTATGTTTTTTTTTCGGGTCAAAACTTTGAAGTCCGATATCTCGGCTCTGGAAGGGTCTAGAGCCTCCATTTTTGCGCGCTGGTCGAAGTCTCGTGGCCCTCTGTCAGAATCCAGAGTTTCAAGAAGATCGGAGGGGGTCAAAATTTCGGCCAAAAACGACAGTGTTACCCCTTATGTTTTTTTTTCGGGTCAAAACTTTGACGTCCGATATCTCGGCTCTGGAAGGGTCTAGAGCCTCCATTTTTGCGCGCTGGTCGAAGTCTCGTGGCCCTCTGTCAGAATCCAGAGTTTCAAGAAGATCGGAGGGGGTCAAAATTTCGGCCAAAAACGACAGTGTTACCCCTTATGTTTTTTTTTTTGGCTGAAATTTTGACCTTCGATATCTCGGCTCTGGAAGGGTCTAGAGCCTCCATTTTTGCGCGCTGGTCGATGTCTCGTGGCCCTCTGTCAGAATCCAGAGTTTCAAGAAGATCGGAGGGGGTCAAAATTTCGGCCAAAAAAAAAAACATAAGGGGTAACACTGTCATTTTTTTTTTTGGCCGAAATTTTGACCCCCTCCGATCTTCTTGAAACTCTGGATTCTGACAGAGGGCCACGAGACATCGACCAGCGCGCAAAAATGGAGGCTCTAGACCCTCCCAGAGCCGAGATATCGAAGGTCAAAATTTTGGCCGGAAAAAAAAACATAAGGGGTAACACTGTCGTTTTTGGCCGAAATTTTGACCCCCTCCGATCTTCTTGAAACTCTGGATTCTGACAGAGGGCCACGAGACTTCGACCAGTGCGCAAAAATGGAGGCTCTAGACCCTTCCAGAGCCGAGATATTGAAGGTCAAAATTTGGACCAGAAAAAAAAATGACAGTGTTACCCCTTATGTTTTTTTTTTCGGGTCAAAACTTTGACGTCCGATATCTCGGCTCTGGAAGGGTCTAGAGCCTCCATTTTTGCGCGCTGGTCAAAGTCTCGTGGCCCTCTGTCAGAATCCAGAGTTTCAAGAAGATCGGAGGGGGTCAAAATTTCGGCCAAAAACGACAGTGTTACCCCTTATGTTTTTTTTTTTGGCTGAAATTTTGACCTTCGATATCTCGGCTCTGGAAGGGTCTAGAGCCTCCATTTTTGCGCGCTGGTCGATGTCTCGTGGCCCTCTGTCAGAATCCAGAGTTTCAAGAAGATCGGAGGGGGTCAAAATTTCGGCCAAAAAAAAAAAACATAAGGGGTAACACTGTCATTTTTTTTTTTTGGCCGAAATTTTGACCCCCTCCGATCTTCTTGAAACTCTGGATTCTGACAGAGGGCCACGAGACATCGACCAGCGCGCAAAAATGGAGGCTCTAGACCCTCCCAGAGCCGAGATATCGAAGGTCAAAATTTTGGCCGGAAAAAAAAACATAAGGGGTAACACTGTCGTTTTTGGCCGAAATTTTGACCCCCTCCGATCTTCTTGAAACTCTGGATTCTGACAGAGGGCCACGAGACTTCGACCAGCGCGCAAAAATGGAGGCTCTAGACCCTTCCAGAGCCGAGATATCGGATGTCAAAGTTTTGACCCGAAAAAAAAACATAAGGGGTAACACTGTCGTTTTTGGCCGAAATTTTGACCCCCTCCGATCTTCTTGAAACTCTGGATTCTGACAGAGGGCCACGAGACTTCGACCAGCGCGCAAAAATGGAGGCTCTAGACCCTTCCAGAGCCGAGATATTGAAGGTCAAAATTTGGACCAGAAAAAAAAATGACAGTGTTACCCCTTATGTTTTTTTTTCGGGTCAAAACTTTGACGTCCGATATCTCGGCTCTGGAAGGGTCTAGAGCCTCCATTTTTGCGCGCTGGTCGAAGTCTCGTGGCCCTCTGTCAGAATCCAGAGTTTCAAGAAGATCGGAGGGGGTCAAAATTTTGGCCAAAAACGACAGTGTTACCCCTTATGTTTTTTTTTCGGGTCAAAACTTTGACATCCGATATCTCGGCTCTGGAAGGGTCTAGAGCCTCCATTTTTGCGCGCTGGTCGAAGTCTCGTGGCCCTCTATCAGAATCCAGAATTTCAAGAAGATCGGAGAGGGTCAAAATTTCGACCAAAAACGACAGTGTTACCCCTTATGTTTTTTTTTTCGGGTCAAAACTTTGAAGTCCGATATCTCGGCTCTGGAAGGGTCTAGAGCCTCCATTTTTGCGCGCTGGTCGAAGTCTCGTGGCCCTCTGTCAGAATCCAGAGTTTCAAGAAGATCGGAGGGGGTCAAAATTTCGGCCAAAAACGACAGTGTTACCCCTTATGTTTTTTTTTTCGGGTCAAAACTTTGACATCCGATATCTCGGCTCTGGAAGGGTCTAGAGCCTCCATTTTTGCGCGCTGGTCGAAGTCTCGTGGCCCTCTGTCAGAATCCAGAGTTTCAAGAAGATCGGAGGGGGTCAAAATTTCGGCCAAAAATGACAGTGTTACCCCTTATGTTTTTTTTTTTGGCTGAAATTTTGACCTTCGATATCTCGGCTCTGGAAGGGTCTAGAGCCTCCATTTTTGCGCGCTGGTCGATGTCTCGTGGCCCTCTGTCAGAATCCAGAGTTTCAAGAAGATCGGAGGGGGTCAAAATTTCGGCCAAAAAAAAAAACATAAGGGGTAACACTGTCATTTTTTTTTTTTGGCCGAAATTTTGACCCCCTCCGATCTTCTTGAAACTCTGGATTCTGACAGAGGGCCACGAGACATCGACCAGCGCGCAAAAATGGAGGCTCTAGACCCTTCCAGAGCCGAGATATCGAAGGTCAAAATTTTGGCCGGAAAAAAAAACATAAGGGGTAACACTGTCGTTTTTGGCCGAAATTTTGACCCCCTCCGATCTTCTTGAAACTCTGGATTCTGACAGAGGGCCACGAGACTTCGACCAACGCGCAAAAATGGAGGCTCTAGACCCTTCCAGAGCCGAGATATCGGATGTCAAAGTTTTGACCCGAAAAAAAAACATAAGGGGTAACACTGTCGTTTTTGGCCCAAATTTTGACCCCCTCCGATCTTCTTGAAACTCTGGATTCTGACAGAGGGCCACGAGACTTCGACCAGCGCGCAAAAATGGAGGCTCTAGACCCTTCCAGAGCCGAGATATCGGATGTCAAAGTTTTGACCCGAAAAAAAAATATAAGGGGTAACACTGTCGTTTTTGGCCGAAATTTTGACCCCCTCCGATCTTCTTGAAACTCTGGATTCTGACAGAGGGCCATGAGACTTCGACCAGCCCGCAAAAATGGAGGCTCTAGACCCTTCCAGAGCCGAGATATTGAAGGTCAAAATTTGGACCAGAAAAAAAAATGACAGTGTTACCCCTTATGTTTTTTTTTCGGGTCAAAACTTTGACATCCGATATCTCGGCTCTGGAAGGGTCTAGAGCCTCCATTTTTGCGCGCTGGTCGAAGTCTCGTGGCCCTCTGTCAGAATCCAGAGTTTCAAGAAGATCGGAGGGGGTCAAAATTTCGGCCAAAAACGACAGTGTTACCCCTTATGTTTTTTTTTCG